>WEKX01026811.1:6990-31231 GCA_013390025.1 Pitta sordida | reverse complement strand
TGGTCTAGCTGGTGGGGAATTGGACTAGATGGTCCTGAGGGTCCCTTCCAACTCAGAATGACCTGTGAACCCCAAGAAATCACTTTTTCTCTATCTTCTTAACACTCTGAGTATTTGTGCATGTCTAAAGCTAAGACAGACAGGTCTTTACACTCTTTACAAGACTTTACAGTGATGGGAGAGACAGTCGTAAGTCTCAGTCACTGAAATGAGCACTGCATAATTTCTCCTCTTTTTACCTTCACAGCATTTATCTACTGTCCTGACCATAGAGGAGAACAAAATCAGACAGAGATTTATTTCACTTCCATCCTCATCTTGCAATGGGTTGATTGTCATTAATATATTTGAAAAAACTCTTTTTATTGTCCCCTACATTTCTGGCCAGCTTCACAGTCAGTTAAGCTTAGGTTGCACGAATTTTCTTCCTAGAGTGGCAAGGAGCATCTCCATATGATTCTCATGTTACTTGACCTTGCTTCCACAGGGAATACACCTTATTTTTTTGCCTTATTTCCATGAGAAGACTCCTGTTCAGCCAAGCCAGCCTTCTGCCTCACCTACTTGACTTCCAACATTTGAGAATTGCCTGCTCCTGTGCCCTTAGGAGGTGATGTGACCGGCACTGATGGACTCCAGGCACCTGCAAAAGCATTTTCCCAGGGGAACTTACTCACTAATTCCCATAGCAGCCTCGAGTCTGCTCTCCTCATGTCCAGAGCCGAGATTTGCTGGTACTTTAGCTCCTCTCAACAGGGATATTAAAATCAATAATTTCATGGTCGCTGTGGCCATGATGGCCACCAATCTCCACTTTGCTCACGAGATCCACTCTGTTGACAAGCAATAGATCAAGGACAGCATCTTTCCAACTCAACTCCCTTAGGACTTTTTCTATAAGGTTGTCATCCGTGTTTTTTAAGAACCTTCTGGCCCATGTTGTACCAGCTGTGTGACACTCTCAGTTAATTTCTTGCAAGTGAAGTCCCCCATAACGACAAGGGCAGATGATTTGGAAGTGTCCCTTAGTTCCTCAAAGAAAATTTAGTTGGTATCATCATTCTGGCCTATTCCTATCAATATTGTTTCCTGTTACCAGAAGGATCAAGGAATTCACTACCTGTGCTCCTGAACAATCTACCAGTCACCCCAGGGCCCTTGAGACTCTCTTGATTTTTCATTTTGGTTGAACCTGTACAAAAATCTACCTTGCTAGGCATCCCTCACAACACTGAGCCAGTCAGGTGTGGATCCTGAGATCCTGATGATGCTAAATAGCAACCCTTCTTCCTGTCCATCTCTCCTGTTAACCTCTTCTTATTCACCTCTTCCTATTCAGCAAAACAGTTCAGACACATTTCATTTTCATGAACACAGGCTTAAACTTTTTTAAAAAACAATGTATTATTGTGCTGACTTAATAAAAAATTCAACAGCCTTCGATTCAATAATACAGAAAAAAGAACATCAAGGTAGATCACTCTGAACACCTGGAAGTGTCCCAGGTTTGACACAGGAGGCATGTGTGTGTACATGCCTAAAACACTCATGCAGTTAAAGCTATATCATCAAGTTAGTATTTTTTTTTAACAAACACACATTTCAGAATGTTGCAGTAAAGCTGGCGATTTCAGATACATTAACTGAGAATACATCCTCTGCTCAAAATGCTGTTACAAATGTCATATGTGCAAATGAATGAGTCAATCTATCAGCAGTGGGTTTTTTCCTGTTTTTTTGGGCAAAGCACAGGCAATCAAACAATACCAAGGGAGAAATGAAAGTTCTGTTTTTCAGTTTGCAGTGCCTTCCAAGAGGGACTGAGAGCCTCACTGCTCCTACTGAGCATATGCTGCAAGAAGGAGTCAGAATTCCTTTAATGAAACGGACAGAAAATAAGAAAAAGTGGTACGAGTAGAAGGAAGGAAAAAACCCAGACTCCACTCTAAAGAAGTAATTTCATTGTACACAGTGTTGCTGAATAAAACAAAGACAATTTGACTCATTAAATGGAGATTGCCATTTTGTAAACATAGACTGCAGGCTATTGATTTAACTGAGTAAATTCCACCTAACTGGGATATTGTAAGAACGCACTAAGCTTTTTAAATCACTCCAAGCAATTTGGCATATTTCTCTGTGTTTCACTTTTAGTTCTCATTAACAAGTGTTTATTTAGTTTAATTTAACAGCATCTGTAGTGGGAGTATTAAATGTTTGCAAATTCTTGTAACCTCTGTTAACAGGTTTCCAGCTCAAGGATACAAGACCCAGTTCCAATAACCAAAAAACAGGATCAGGTGCCTTTAGCAAGGAGGAAGTCTGACAATGCTGACCTTCATGTTTTGTGGTGGTGAGATTGCAATTGGAAACAATTTGCCAAAGTTAGGCCAGACCCCAAATCTATCAAAGCATTCAATGGATTTGAGAACTGCAAGATATTGGTTAACAGAGCCTAAAATTAAAATGTCATGGTGTCCCAGCTTGAAACTAGTGGAAATTCAATGCCTGAAACTGCATTTTAGATAATCATTTCCCCACAGAAGAAAGCCTGTAAACCTAACAATGCCAACACCTTTTCTGTTCCATCTAAATCAAGTTTGAAATTTGAACGATCTGCTCTCCTTTTAGTCTTACAAATAGAGCAAAGGAGAAATGGAAGTCTCACTTAGACTAGCTATTATCACCTTGTAGACCAATGGATTGATCATCCTTATGAGTCCCTTCCAACCATGGATATTCTATGGTTCTATGAAGTCATGCTTCACTGAGTGCCACACTTTCTCTGTTTGGAAAATTGTGTATTTCCATGGAGACGCTTGTCTGCTTTTCATCATATTACATACCAGGAACTGCTCAGTGTGCCCTAGGAAAGCACACCTTACTTCTTTTTCCACAAAAGTTCTCATTCATCATCTCTTATTAAATCTCAAGGTAAAAATTTTCATCTGTTTACTTCAATTATTTAAACAAAGCAATCCATCACAGTCCATTCATTCTGCATGAATTACTGGCATCAGGCATAACAGATTTACTGTGGTCCCTGCCCTACAGATTAAAAGGTAAAATCTCTAACAAATGTACAAATTACTGAAAAAATTCCAGCGCAGAAATGAGTTAATGTAAATTCTTCTCTGCTAGCCAAATGTAAACTGACTTTTTCTTTTCTTTTTCTTTTATTCCACAGGGGCTTGAATGTATTCATAATGAACAACTATGGGGAAAGAAATGATGATGATTAAAATCAGTACTTGTAGCACAAGAAATAAAAATCTCACTATAATTTACCCAGAGAATGACAAAAATGACAAAAATACTATAGAATTGGAATTTTGCATCCTTCCCAAAGATTTTGCTTGTGTCCCATGAAGAATGGGACATAAAACTACAAATTTTACATGCATCCAACAAATATTCTCAATATCAGGAAAACAGAAGTGATATTCCTACAAATAATAATCTCCTAAGCACACGTGGAACTTTGAAAGTAATGGACAATGGAATGAATTATGTTTAGCCATTTGCCATGATTAGGGATAGATGAAAAAAATCACATGTATTGATGTCCTCTTTTCTTCCCAAATGATGACACAAATTTGTTTCTTGGCATCTGGTCTACGACAGAGCAATCGAAGCAATCAACTGGCTAGGAACTCTATCCCAAGAATGATAGTGATCTTTGCTTCCACAGTGACAAGCTTTAAAATGCCATTTCAGCTTCCATGTGTTATTTATTTTAGCCAAGAAATCTAATGATCTCCTATAACAAGGCTGCAATAGGTACAGACAGAAAAAGAGTTTATCACAACTGAATAAAGCTCAGCTGTGCAGAAGACAATTTTCAGACCAGAACAAACTTCTGTGGGAGCTAAAAACTTCACTCCTGTTTTTTAATAAATGCAATAGAAACTCTCTGATTTTATTAACATGGTACTTTATAACATACACGTGGTGCACATGTAATTTACAAAATCCCCTTACAAGTACAACATTGTTTTATAAACAATCTCCCATTTGGAGAAGGGAGAAAAAGAATGAACTGCATATGACAAACATTTGTCAAGCTACTTAGCATGTTTCTGCAAGGCAGTGACAAACTCACTGATAATGGAAGTAGGAAGAATATAAAATGAGCAAATGGAGAGCTAGCGGACAAATGGACAGGACAGATTATTTAAAGGAAAATGTGGCAAACACTTCTATCTTTATAAAGCACTAACTGCTCATTACATAGGTACTTGTAAATAGTTTGCACAGATAGTGATAAACACATACTGCAGAATTATAATCAGAGTTTGTAGTAATTTCTAAAAGGAAATAAGGTAATGCAAGCCTATGAAAATTCAAATGAAAGATTTGTAAAATCCCAAGACATCCGCTTTTGGTGTCATGTAAATGAAAGTAGCCTCAGCAGGAGGACACCACCATTTAAACAAGATGAAAACTGTGCTGTAGTAGTCAGTTGATTTGAACTTACTAGGAGAGTACTTGCCAGCTCATCAAAGTGTGGTCTTATTCTTGCTAAGCTCCTTCTCATCCAGCATTTTTCCTCTTGATTTATCTTTATTCAGATACAAATGTTAAACCTACTGCACGCCACCTGCAATAAATCTGTTTGATTTTGTGGGCAGGAGACTCAGACACCATGTTTATGCATTAAACATATACATCACACCTACATATAAACTTCTTTTGCCTCTTTAGTCTCCCCATGCCTTCACCCTTTTATGTCTCTCTAGACTAAGGCTCTCTGAAACCAAAAGTGGCTTAGTATTTCTGCCTGGCACAGTGTAAGAGCTTAACAAATAAGAATTAGTAACAATATTCCAGAGGGTGTTGTTCAGCGCCAGAGGAAAGCTGTCGTGAGGTCACATGTCAGCTGTGCCTGCTCACTGCCAGCGGGCTTTAAAGGGTTTCCAGCAGAACCTCTGCAGAATACTGAGCAGAACCCCTGTGGAGTCATTAATACAAACCTTGCATCCCCCAACCAGAAATAACATACTGGGGGATAAGGTTGGGGAAAGCAAAAAAGGCAAGGAAAAATAAAATAAGCAATAAACTGGACAAACACCTACAGCTAAACTGCTTGGAAGTGAAAACTCAGCGGGGAGGTAAATGCTGCTACATAACTCTGAGACCACATACGACACAGAACCTCCAATTTTCATGGACTTTAATTGCGAGTTCTTTCCTCCTTTGGGAATTAAATCAGTGAGAACCATATAACTTAAAGTGGCTTGTTGTGGGCTCTATCTCCCACAATCAGTGCCTAGTTTCATTTTATCATTGTATGCTGCCTCTATTGCAAGCGTTATTTCTCTGCTCCTGTATAACCGGATTGCAGAAAAAGGTGTGTGGGAATTTTTAGATGGAAAAGTCTGCTGAATTTGAATGAGACAGCTCCACTCATTTCAAACCATGCCAAAGGGTAGATGTAGAGGCTGTAAATGACATGCAACTAAGGGCTCAACAAGGCATCCATAAAGGAGATTGAAATGCAAACTGAGTGGTCCAGATAAAAAAGACTGAGTCTTGCCTCTTATTTTTTAATTAAAAATCCACTTCATGAAAGCTCTGTAATAAGTTAAAAGGGATAAATGAATGATCTTGACAATATTTGCAGAACAAAACCATTATTTCTGTGACTGAAAGGGATGTGGTGAAAATCAGTTGGAAAGAAGATGCATCTCTCTTTCCTCTTATCATGGTTTTATTAATTCAATTACTGATTTTCTTCTTGGCATTTTCAGTACTTGGTAATATTTAGGTGCAGTTATCCCACCACTCCTTTTACTGTCATAGGAAAAAAAGTCAATACGTAATGCAAAATTATCTGTCATTACTACAAAGAGTTTTAGACAAGAGTAATTTTTGACATCACTTCTCATGATTCCAGGAGGGAGTATGTTTCCTGTACTAAGTGACAGAAAGGTACAAGGAAACACTCTACTGAAGAGGAAAAAAATCCCAAACCTAGCTCCTTACTAAGGCAGCTATTAACTTTGAGTTGCATTCAGTATGCTTTCAAGCCACATTCCAAGCTTCTCTACACAGCCATCCCTCCCTATGTGTTTCATGTAGGTTTCTACGGCAATGCTTACAACTGAGTGACCTGCACACACAAAACAGCAAAATATCCCTTAGGAATGAATGAGGAAGGAAATAGCATTTGATTGTGCCTTGAACAGAATATCATTTAAATGAAAACAGCACTGTCTTTCATTCATTCACTGATATTCTCTAACAATTAGTATATATATATATGTAATTATTTACAGTATTTTCTGATACTGAAGAGAATAAAAAGAGCCAAAAATCGTCAGGGAAAAGTGCAGCTTTGGTGTGGATGGGTAAAAGAACAAAAACAGAAAGAAGGTGGTTGCACAACCAAATATCTGTTCATATTGTGTAACTGAGGAGCTCCTGCCTCATTCAGCAGAGAGTGAACGCTGTGTGAGACAGGGCAAGCTCACCCACTCTTCACTTGTGACAGCAGCTCCTGCCCAGCCCTAGGACAGGGCACTGCACAGCCCTACAGATGCACTGCATGAAACTGGACCACGCATCTCTAGTTTTAACAGGGAGCTAAGGCCCTTGAGTCCTTCCCAAAGGCAGGCTGAGCCTGAGGGCACTTGTTCTGGAAGGCTGCAACAAAAGGGTGAGAACCACTGTCTCCATACATCATCTCCAGGGTATCACTGACCATCAGGTGCTCTGTCTCCATTTTTGTTGGCTGAACATAACCTGCTCAGATTCACACTCAATAGATCTAGAATTGATCACTCCAGTTAAAAAGCTCATCTTAACCAATTCTCAGGGGGTAGTTTGTGTCTGTCTCCAAGTTTCAGCATGGTTTGCCATTATACTATCCTTAAAACAAAGAGAACTTCACCTTGAGGCCTTGACTTAGCCTGACTCTAAATACTCCATAAAATTTCAAACTACAAAAGGTGCCTAGATCTACAGGTAGATGTTCTGGATGCTGGGAGAGACTGGCAGAGGACCAACTTTTGCTCACTGTGCAGACACACATGTCCATCTCTGAATCAAGCCCACAACCTCCAGTTAGCTACACCACAGCATTCAGAAAGACTTGCAAACAACTCTAAAGATTTTGAGTGAAGGAGAACCTGCAAAATACCTGTGAAAGCTTTTCTCTGGTTCTATTCTAACTATTTTAGAATCATGTCTCATTTCAAGTCTTAATATATTAAGATCAAAGCCTTCAGTCATTAGGACACTTTATGCCTTTCTGCTGAATTAGGTGCCTCTCTACTAGAATAAATGTTTTCACCAGGACATCTCTGGAACATGAAGTGTCACTCTTTTGTTCCCTCATTAATAAGCTAAACAAATTAAGCTTCTCACTGCAAGAAATTTCAACTTTGCCAATCTTTTCAAACTTACCAGTTGGGTCTCCTACACCATGGTACCGTGGGTCTTGACCTCCCTCCACAAAGCCCTCCATCCGTGTAGAATGGCAGCTCATTAATATGCAAATGTGCCCTGCACCCTCACATAATCCCCCAGCACTCCAGCACTGTTTCGGAACTGCCCTGCTGTGTGACGGTGTTTGTGTTGGTGCTTCCCAGTGCCTATGGCCACCACGGGCCAGGAAAAAACCCTTTTCCGCTCAGCTGGGGACGTAGGTGTGGAGAGCCGCCCACGACGCTGTCCTGGTGTCTCTCCAGGTGGGTAGACCTGGTCTTTCCATACTCAAGGTAGATGTCTACCCTGAGAAAGTCTTGGACACCACATCTAACCTGAGTGTGTAAATCTTTCATAACTGCAAGAAGCCTCCTTGCTCAGAGATGAGCAAGGGGAGTGGGGCAGGCAGGGCTCGAGACGAGCCGAGCGGCTGCGGAGGTGGGGAATTTGCATATTCATGACTGCCTACTTTTTGAATATTCATGCATGTCAGGTCATGCATGTGCAGTCCTGAAACGGGCCTCCTTGATCACTGAAAAATCACGCTGCTAAGATGTGAAGCCACAATATGGAGGGTGAGAAGTGGAATACGGCCAACTGTATTTCCAAAGGGACAGTATGATGACTTCTAATGATGCATATCATTTCTAGTCCTTTTCAGGGGGTTCATGTTTCTGCAGATAGTGTTTGGTCCTCAAGTCTCCTTACCACACTGCAAATTATATTCCACTGGTCACTACCAATCTTGCTTTTAAAACTACTTCCTTTCCTACATTGGTTCTTTTTGTGTTACCCTACCTTTAGTGACATTAGGTGGTGTTGATTTTCTGTATTTCAGATTGAAACCTATCATAAGGTCATCTGCTATGTACTCAGTGAAGAAGTCGATGAGATTGAAAAGAAAAAAGTCTGTGTATGGGAAAAAAAAAGGAATAAAGCTCTGTGCACAAAAACACCTTTTTGAATTGCCAGGAAATAATATTAGTTTCCCCTATGTACCAGTATGTATTAGAACATTATCCCTCATTTCAAATTACAATGTAGTCTGTCACTTTGGCCATGTAATACAGTGAATCCCTGCTGCATTGCGTCATCTCCATTACGACCCCGCCCATTTGCGAAGCAAATTTCTCGCAGTTTTGATTCAGCAGTCTGTGAGTCTAGCTGGCCAACACATGCGCAGTGCTTCTGCTCTGCCGAGGGGTGGTGCTGCGGCGCCTGTGGGGCAGGGGGCTCACAATGGCAACACTGTGCCCCCGTCCCTGAACGGGGAAACTGCCCGACGAAAGTGAGGCAAGCAAGGGGGGGCAAGCGCTGTGTGCTGGGAGGGGGCTTCTGTTCCCCCACCCTCTGGGACCGTATGGGCAGCCCTCCCGGGACTGGTGGATGTTAAAGGGAAAGAAACTCTGACACCGACCCAACCCCCCCCNCTCCAATACCGACGTCCCCCCGCACCATAAGCATACGGGGTGTCGCAATGTTACAAAGTTAAGGTTTTTCCAGGTTCCAAGAATGCTGACCAGAGCTCATGGACACCCCTTCCCCGCCGCAGAGGCAGGGTGAGCACGTGCGGGCTGGCGCGGGGTCCCTGGGGCCGGGCCAGGCTGGGGGGGGAGCAGCAGTGCGAGGTTTGGGCTGCGAGCACACACGGTCGCAGCAGCCCCTCAGAAATGGTTCCCTTGGCTCCCCTGTGCTGAGACAGACCATGGGAAGGAGTGGAAAATTGTCCACAGCGCTCCAGAGTGCCGGGGGGTGGAGCAATGGGCATGGTCTGCACGCATATTAACGACCTGCACTTCTTTGCAAGTTTAATGTTTTGTGAGGCCCGTGGCCTGTCCCATTCCTCGTGAACAACGGGGTATAATTGTAATTAAAAAAAAAAAAAAGACTACAAATATTCCCGTTTGCTCTCAGCGTATGCAAGAAGTGGAATTTCTGACTATCTCAGTAAAAAAACTACAGAAGAATGAAGATTAAACTTTCATGATAGATCATCAGTCTTGGCAGGTCATTGATCCCTTGAACATGCATGTTAGAAAAAAACCCCAATCAAAACCCAAACAAACAAACAAACCCCCTCAAATGAAACAAATAAATAACCAACAAAACTAGCCCAAATCTTGAACCAAATCAAACAAAAAACCTATTAAAAGTAAATAAATAGAAACCTCCTAAAAATAAAAACAGAAAATGGCTGGCTATGGATGTTACAATGCAAAAACTTGGTGCAATGGAAGAGTGCAACTTAAAATGTATTAGCGTACAGCAGTATATTAATTTCTGCAGTACTGCAACTAATTTAAAAACAAGAGGGACACCATCTGTTCTTTAAAAACCATGGGAAAAAATGCCTGGTAGCAATTAAGAGGTTGTACACAAGACACAAGCTCTGCAGATTTGACTTTTTTTCTGTTTTGCTTTGGTTTGGTTGCTTGGTCTAGAAAATATGTCATCACAAATACCAGTAGATGATCTTTCCAGTATTTGGGGTTTTTTTTTCTGTTCTAACCTACTTAGCTTACAAGTGTACTTTGTTAATCAGTGTATTTGGTATTCATTACTAATGTGAATTTCTAGACGAGATCTGAAAGAATTATGTGGATTTAGGTTTAGAGCTTTTCCCATCCTGGCAGACTGGCATTAGTTGAACAATTACTCTGCTCTGGCTAATGTATTCTCTCTCTCTCTGGCCTCTCAATTATTCTTAGTTTTTCCTTTCTCCTTTTAATAGTTATTGTACATTAGTGTAAGTACTGCTTCTTTCAGGGTGCGCTATTACTGAGACTTTGCTAACATGGACAGCAATGCTGTCACAACTATTTCACTGTTACAGATTTTCACATTCCTGGAGGGTTTAAAGTTAAAAGAAACTATAGATTTGTTAATGCATTTTGCAATGTGATTGCTTTAATGTGTTCAGTAACGTTCAGATCTTCAGAACAAGTCTGTGGCCTTGTATTTGAGAGTAGTTTTATGTACACAATACCATTCTGGCACATGACATATTTGCTATTCAGCTAAGTCAATAAAGACAAAGTGAAACACAAAACAAAGTCATGTACAGGAGAAGTAAATGATACAGGCTGCTGTATTACTTGGTGTCATCTACGTTCTATTTGACCAAAACAACTTTCCCTAAAAAAGTGATTCCATACTACCATAATGCCTTGGAAAGTTAGCTAAGCTTTGGCAGCATAGCCATGATGACTATTTTGGTTGTCATTGCAGTAGGTCTAGTCAACATCAAGTACTTTCTTTTAATATGTCCCTACCCATGAAATAGCACATAATCCTCCTGTAAACAGAACTGTGTAAGGATTAGGACAAGTAGGAATTCATCTCTAATTTTAAACTACAGAAACACCTGGGCTCCAGCAAAAATCTATACTTGTTGCAAAAAAAAACCCTTCCACAGACACTGTGCTTAATCAATTCTCCCTGCCAAACTCCTCAAAGCCTGTATAAGTGTGACTAGAAAGATATGATTGCATTCGTTAGTCACACCAACCCTGGGATTTTTGCTTTCCATATTGAAGAAGGTGAGAGTCAGTCCCTCAGGGCAGAAGATAAACCAGCATCTTCAAAACATCTACAGAGAACAGTTCTGACTCAGGAGATGCAGAGAAAGCCAAGGGGGACTTCGGCCACGCTGCCATTAAGAAACAGAACTTGCAATATCATTATTTCCCCCTAGCTTCTAAGAGATGTCTTTTGGGCTTGACAAAAACTGAGCACATGTAAACTCAAAATTACATAGAGAACATATAAAGAGACTTCATGTGCATTTAGTGATTGATTTTAACAGCAGAGAATTTAATGCCAGGATTTTAGAACAGAGAATTTTACAGCTGCCAGTAAAATTGCCCAAATATATCTAAGTGTAGGCTTGGATTTCCTGGAAGCAAAACTTCCTTTCAAAGGAATCCTGATCTTTCTGGTATCTGGTAACAGCCAGTATTGCAGTGCAGTAGTCAGAACTGGAGTTTGATCAACAAGACAAATTCAAATGCAAGCAGCAATTAAGTGGATCAGAGATGAATGCAACAGATGTATTTTCAGTGTGGAGAAAACCAGTGATGCCAGAGAGTTATGCTTTTAAATTTTATTTGTACTGTAATCTGTTCTGATCTACAAGGTACATGACCACTATACTTAAAAATGGAAATTGAGAATGATTATCCTGTTCCACATTTTGCTCATGTGAGTGCCTGACAGTTTAAATACAAATTGAATGTCCTGACTTACCACTTTACATAAGAGGTATCTCTGCTCATAGGAAATGGAGAGGAGTGGGGAGGCACACCTCTAGATTGGAGCTGGCAGCACATCACAAAAAAGGGAAAGCAGGAAGCTGGGTTCCTCTGGCAAAGCCAGTGACACGGGATCTGAGGCACTGACGGGGAACAGTAGCACCCATTTTCCTCAGTAGCAGGCAGGTAGTGTGCATGAAGCAAGTAGAGAAAGGACTGAGCTCTCTGATCAGATATTTTCTGATAGTGACATGAACAGGGATGTAGACAGGCAACACCTGCTGCTCTCTCTGGGTTTCAGAAGGGTGTTCTAAACTTCATGAGCTAACCGAGCCTTCAGAGGCACACACAGGCCAGAAATACAGTAATCCCTCGCTTCAGCATTCATGGCTTCAATGCATGGCAAGTTTTTCCCCCGTGAGGCAGAAGCTGCTTCCCAGCCACCTGGGGCAGGCTTGCCCTGTCCCACACTGGCAGGAGCTGCTCCCAGGACAGGCTCTCCCTGTCCTGCACTGGCAGCAGCTGCTCCTCGGCCTACCACGAGTTATTCAGATGTTTCAAGAGATAACAATGGAGGGACAATGATGAAGAAAACCTTAAGGATCATTCCTCTTTTTTTTGTCGATGCAGGATTGTACCTCGGCATGCTATTGGCTGATCCTGTATCGAGCCTTCTGATTGGCTCAAATTCTATTTCACAGATTTCGCTTATCATGGCATCTTTTTGGAACCAACCCCCCTTCTATAGGAAACCCAAGGCTGCCTACAGTTCCTGTATGTATGTGGATGGTGCATATATGCCATCAAATATTTCTCTGTTCTGTCTGTGTCAAAAGACATGATGATGAAATGTGTAAGAATAATATTTAAAAAAAAAAAAATGTATAGCAGAAGTACTGCTCATTTCAGTACCCTGCCTGCCCACAGGATCAGAAGGGCAGAATACCTCTTTACAAGAATGTACATGAATTCTTTACATGAATGAAGAACACCCTTAAAATACCATTCCGCTGTTGCTTAATCTTCTATTAAACAGAAGGGGCTATTCAATTTAATTCACTGTTCTTGACATAATTTCAGTCTTAAGAAAAGGGTATATTTTTTATATGAAATAGAGTACGTCTTGAAACTGCCATCTGTAAAGTGGTATTGTTCTCACTTTTATTTAACTCTACTGTTCCAAAAGTTTGTAATCTTTTACAAAGTGAAAAAATTGTTCATTTTGGCACTCGACAATTGGCCTGAAAGAAAAATAGCAGCAGCACTGAAATATCATTCTTGCAGTGATCAAGCTGCAAAAACAAAGAGTTGCCTAGGTAAGGCAGAAAATATCTTTTACCAACTGGTCTTTCTAACAGCAACTGATTTACACCATCAATTTAAGTTTGGCAACAAGCAAAGATTCTCATTTGCACCTGTGGCACCAACTTACGTCTATCTTTTCTGTGTCTCCACTTTGTAACCCATGTCCAGCTCCTAAGGGAACAATATAAGCATGCCATAGCGCACCAGGCTCAATATTACAAGTCTGCAGGTCAGACACAGGCACAGCAAAGATAAAGCATGTACCATTCAGATAAATTTGATCTCTAAGTGAGAAGCTTTCTCGGAGCCTGGTCCAAGGCAGCTTGAATGACCATCACAATGATGACTTCACCTGCTCCACGCACAGGGCACATTTCTATTGCTTTTTCCCTTTTCCCCATAGGGCTCTATAATCCGTGTATTTAGGCAAGATGCTATCACAATGAAATCTCCATGGCAAAAAATGCCCTGTGAAAACAAGGTAGCTCACTGCACTCACTTCGATGCTTTCCCTGTACACAACTTGGAAGAAGATCAGAGAATAAACACTCTGCAAACCCATATTCTCTTTCACATGGCCAGATAGCAATGGGTCTATGGGGTACAGAAAAGTTGTACTCCAAGTGCAAATACTAATGTAAACAAGAACTACTCCAGTAATTACTAATTACTAGAAGTACTGGGGTGGCATATTGCTCATATGACTGCACATGGGTTCAAGCACCACAGTTCAGGCTCTGACTCTCTACATTTCTTTGGGACTTGAGCAGAGTCCCCATCCTCTGGCTACTGTTTTGGAGGAATAAGTAGCTAATGCAGACATCACAATAATGTTGTGTATCAGTATTAGGCAGTTCCTAGTGAAAAGCAAGGAACATGATCTGCTTTAGAACCAGCTCAACTGCAATAAACCATCCACCACCTCTGACAAAAATTCAGGAAAGAACTTTGTATTTGTTACAGGTTCTAGATGGGTCTCATAGAAGTTAAAAATAGTTTTACTGTTGATTTGTTCAGAACACTTTACCTTCCATGCCTGATTACAATGAGGTTGTCGTTCTTTATGGCCCTCTCCTCCATTGATTATGGCACACTAGATGGACTAATGAGGAAGAATGAAGCAGCTACTCATTCCTCAGCTAGCGGGTCCTGTTTCTCTCTTAAGTGTATCATGACCCTGAGATTAGCACCAGGCTTGTGGGTTCAGTCCCTGTATGGGCATTCACTTAGGAGCTGGAGTTGATGATCCCTTGTGGTTCCCTTCCAACTCAGAATATTCTGTGTGATTCTGTGTTCCAAAACAGCTTATGATGCTTTTAATTACTGCTTCTTAAATATTTATGCTTTTGTCTATAGCCAGCTTTTATTTGAACTCTACCAATGATGATGACCTTAAGCAAAACATCGCCATCCCTGGAAGTGTTTAAGAGAAGACTGGACGAGGAGCTTAGTGACATGGTCTAGCTGGGGGGTGTAGGGCTGGATGACCCTGGGCCCCTTCCGGCTCGGAGTGGCCTGCTAGATTGTGAGGCATCTAGGTTGTTATTATGCTCTGGGATGTGCTCTTGGTCGCTGTACCGGTATTAGATGGTGAGTTGGACTAGATGATCCTTGTGGGTCCCTTCCAACTCATAATTTTCTGTGATTCTGTGATTCTGTGATTTATAAAATCAGTAGTGGTCAAGATAAAGCAGCAGTCAACAAATCAGCGAGCTGTATTTGAAAAATGGAAATCTGCTGTTTTCTGCTAAATGCTGAATTAATCTGTATTTTGAATCAGTATTTTTGCTGTTTTCAATACCACCAAAAAGTAACTTATTACTCACTTGTTATCCCTTCCCTTTTTCACTTGCAAATCTTTTAACCCCCACAAAGATGACAGTCAAGTGAGAAAACTAGGAAGGAATAAGGGCAAATGGCACAAAAGATCATTTAATTTGCTTGACTAGTCACATTAATGAATTCCACTTAGACTGGAAAAATGCAGTGAACACCACAGCATCATACATTGTTTCAGCTTGAGTGATTCAGTGTCTGTGCCATTAAAATGTACAGTAAACTGTAATTAAGCAATTAGACATGAAAGAGCAAAGGCTGGGTTGAAATAATGTTAGACCTCAAATGCCTTGTTTATTTGATGCCTTTAGTAGTTTCAGCTTCGACTCTATTTCATAATGACATATGCTCTGTCAGACCTGTCTAACTGTGGTTATAAAAAGCTACCTCTTTTTCTTTCCTACCACAAAACAATTTTTAAAGTATTTTGCTCTTACACAGCTGTGTAAATCCTTTCAATTTCTTTTAAGTCATTTTCTGCTCATAGAAGCTTTCTTCCAGAAAGTGTGATGATGGCGAAGAGGCAGGAAATGAAGGACAAAGATAGGAATGTTTTCCTTAGCATTAAGAGAAATTATAATTTAGCCTACAGGGTAGTTTTAGTATAATCTAAAAGGATGCAAACATGAAAAATTATTTTAATTAAGACTGTAAAACCTTGTTGGAGGAGACAGATTCTCTGCAACTTTCCAATCAGAATGCAAAATATATAACTAGGAAACTCAGATGCAGGGTGCACAGATAGACAAAACAAAATAAACTAAACTGTAAGAAACAGTTATGACTATTTTTCAGTTTTGCAGTTTTTCCAATAATTTCCTGATGGAAAAAAAATCCAGGTCTCACAAAGACTCAGTGATGTTGTCTAACCTATATGTAGCAGCAAAGTGAATAAGGGAATATGTTTTAGTAAAAGAAAGGAGCGATCAATAAGATCAATACAGAAATCTTACAACATAGGACTTCACAGATGATACCAGTGTTTGAAATGGTCTAGGACATCAGGGTATCTTTTAAACATATGTTTCGGTGATCTCAGTTGAAGCCTGCAGAATCAACTTGTACCATGCCAGCATGTCAATGTTTTTGTATCAGAACTTGTAAATATTCATTCTGACCACTGGACGACATCATTTTGATTCTCATAAAGCAGAGATGACAGTTGCTTTAGGAAAAGATCAGGAAAAAATAACTGTCATTATATAGTTTTGCTCAGGAAAGTTTAAAAAAAAACCATCAAAAATCCTACAGACTTCAGAAGAAAGCATAGCTATATTTAACCTGTCTTTAAGTACTAGCTTTCACATTTTCACATGTGTATTAACTTATTTTTAGGATGTTATGTTCTATTCAAAAACATACTTCTTTTGGTATGAACAGGAAGGTAAATATTGTAAAATCTACTATTGTGTAACAGCCACTAATCATCCAAGAGAACAAAATCCGTTCATTTTATTCTTTGCCTTTTCATTTTTTTCCAAATAGTTAGTACGTATTTGAGCCATTAAAATAAAATATTAAAAGCAGGCATTAAAGATTTAAAAAGTAACTACTGACATGATTTGGTGAAAAAATGCTAAACAAACAAACATCATCAACTTTTAAAACTGGGGGAAAAAAAGGTATGTCAGGTGAATTATAATGGGTTTCACATCTGAAGTAGCTGGCACTAAATATTAAAAGGGTCAGGCTAAGGAGATTGAACACTGGCCTGATTCAATGCCACAACTTTTACTGTATGAGGTTTTCTCCTTGTTTCCAGTGCTAACTCTTGATCACAGGCAATACAAGACTCAGACAACACAGGGAGGTTGTGATCAGCAAAGGAAACTGTGTTTGTGAGGAATCAAAACTCTCCCTCCTCTCTGCATAGCAGGAAAAATATCTGTGCAAGCTCCAAGGCAGAACTTGGTCCTCAACAAAGCAGGTGTCACGAAAAACAAATGAAACTGAACAAGACTTTTCTACTCTTTTTGTAACAACGCCCCCCTCCCCCGCCCCGATTTCTTCAAACATCTTATCCATTATTCTGTGGGGAGTCTTCCACAGCACTCCCAAACTGTGCAGAGTCAACTTCACTGTGAAAAAATTAGCGACATTTGTGAGATCATGACATATTTGGGAGAGAATGAGCTCACTCATTTTTTTCTACCCAAGTGACTGTCTAGTCATCCTTCTGCCAAAAATTTGTTTTTCTCTTTCCATGTTTTCTGTTCTTCATTTTAAAATTAAGATCACATTTGAATCAGAGATTTAGCCCAGCTGAGTTTTCAGGTTGGTATTGAGAATAGTCATTTGAACCATTTGAACTCTCAAATTTGTTTTTTTTTTATTTCCTCTAAAATTTTTGTCATAATTTTTTGAGTGATTTTGTGAACTTAGTCATATTGCAACTATATATTTAATCAAGCTGTGAATATTTATTTTAAAAAAAGAAAATGGAATTATTAAATATTTTATGTTTGGATTTTAGCATATATAAATCTTCTACCAAACTCACAAACGTCAATTTGCTGTTGTCTTTCCAAAAGATATGAAAATAAATGTAAAGGTTATGAAAGCATTGGCTCAGCAGACTTGCAGACTCATGTCCTCTGTTTTTCAGAACAGGAGGAATGTGGATAGTGGCCAGGACATCTGTGAGACAAACTCCATCAACATCCATAACTCAGTGAGCCAGATGTCTGCAATCTAATAATCCTGGTAGATCAGTATTATGCAACATTGAAGCTGATGGACTTGCAGTAGAAAAAGATTTCTCTCTGACTAATCATGATCAGTTTATAGTGTGAGAAAACACAATTGTAGGATCGGTACTGCAGGACAAACCAAGATTTCAGCCCCTCCACCCCTTATTTAAAAAAAAAATGAACCAATCACCAAAATCAGCAGGAAAGATAAGAGACTACAAAGAATTATGTCTTTGAAGTAAACAAATAGGAGCCAGCATCATTTATCAGAGAGATATAACAGGTCATCTGTACATGACACAACATATCAAAAAAACCTTAGAATCATTAATCAGAGATTAATTACCTCTGAGGCTCATGAGGTGCAATTCCTTACTCAAACCATAATCAATGCTGTGACTTTTTTCCCCCTAAAATATAACTAGATTTCTTTCGTTGCAACTTGTGTCCAATTCTACTTGTCCTATCACCTTTCAATTTTAGCCGCACACAGCTGTGAAGTCCTCCCTCGTCATTTTTTCTTAGGGTTTAAGGATCAATCCCAGGACCCTCAGCAACTTCTTACCTTTTCCTTCTTCTCCATTTTCTTATAAGATATGCTCTCTGTCAATAAACCTCCACAAAGGATGGTTCTTGAAAGGTAGGAAAAGCCAATGCAAACTTACTTCCCTGAATATGTTTATTTCTGAATATGTAGTTACATGAGTTGTGAGGAACAACTTGTCTTCAGTGAGTACAGAGAGACAGCACATTATTTAATGTAGGACTTCTCACATTGTTTCCAGAGCTAGATGACAGGCAGAGATTGAGACCGTAGATACTTCCATGGACCAGAGCCTGACCTGACAACCACTGCACAAAGCTCTGAGGTGCTGTCATCAGAACAACTCTTCTATCTCTCATCCTGGTTGATGGTCCTGCCTTGTAGCCCTTGCTGACTCTAATTTTAGTCTGACCACTTGGTCAGACAAATCACCTCACCAAGCTGCTAAGGATCTCTGTTGGATTTTTTTTGTTTTTCATTTAAATAGCCAAATCTGTCAGAAGCCAATGCGTAAGAGGGAATGTGGCCAGGTAGCCGGACTTGGGGGCAAGAAATGGATAGAAGGAAAGCACCATGTTTTTGGTATGCCAACATGTCAGTTCCTCTGGCTCACCTAATCCCCTGCTAAACTAGATAACAGTTCTCCCCTCAGGCATATATTCCCCATACCATAAATAAGCATGTCTCCCATGGATCTCTAATAATAGTGTGTGTAATAAATTCTCATGTGATAGAATTCTGAACAGTCTATATTTTTGATAAAGAACAAATAACAAGAATGCATGAGAGCCACAGAACTGCATTATCACAACTTCAGCTAAAGAAGGAGAAACATATTTTTTCCACTCAGGTCGTAAACACTCTCTACAATGGGTCAGGACCAGTGTCAGGATCTCAATTTTACAGTGAACAGGGAAAGAAATCAGTGTGGAGATCTGTGTACAAGGTAAGAAGAGAAAACAATAGAAGAAAACAATAGAAGAAAACAATGTTTGCCTACACATATGACTAAGTACATCCCCAGAGACATTCTCACAGCTAAGAACGGTAAAACCCAACAATTCTTCCCCACCTTAAAGCTCAGTATGCATTTTCTAGAAACAAGAGAAAGGAAAACAGAAATACATTTTTTTTAGAACTCTTATAGTAACCTGAGCTATGCACTAGGTGTAGATTTGGTGCCATCCTATGATGATATTGTTCCCACAGTAGGTTCAGGGACAGATCAAGGATTCCTGTCAAATATACCAAAACTCAGCTTTGGTATATTATTAATAAAAAGCCTGTTGCTGGAGTCAAAGCACTCAGCTTGGATGTCTGGGAGGAAGGGCAAAAACCTCAGGGTGCTGGTCTTTCTGCTCCCACTGCCTATAATGTGGTGCAGAAGAATTCCAGGTCCTCCTTGCCTGTGGGATAGGCAGAGGAGAGAGCATAGCCCTGCTGTTTAAATGCCTTCGGGACTTAGCTGCCCTGGTTTTGCCCATGTCCAGAACAAGACCTGATAAAACAAACTGCTGAGGTTTTCTCTCATGAGTATGAAAACATCAGCAATGATGTTCTACCATTTTATCCACTGAAATTACTACCTTCTCAATATTAAATGATGAGATATTTTGTATATAATTCAGCACATATTACACATTTCAGTTAAAGTGATAAGATCCACTTGTGCTGCCCTATAGCAGTGCCTGAACAGTACTCTCACTCTGAGAAGTCAATGGACAGCATAAAGTAGAGAAGCAACCTGCTGCAAACTTTAAATGCATTGTTATAACCAGGCTGGTCACCTTAAGCAGAAGGAGAAAAAAGCATGTACTCCTCAGTAAACAAGCAGCAATACGTGCTATTAATCATGTTGTACTTGTATACACAAAGAGTATGGGAATTTAACCACTATTACAGAAGTGTTCATCTTTACCTAGGTTTATTTTCTTCGTAAATTTTCAGCAATTACTTCCTAATAGATTTTATTAAATCCCTTTTTTATTTTAAAGAAAGAACTGGACAGATATTTAGGCGAGATTTCCATCTAAGTCACACACATTTCTTGATAAGTGTGGCTTGTCACAAAAGCATGGAAGCATAAAGCTGTATCCAGCAGCACCTACTTGGCAATCGCAGATGAAAAGCACAGCTGAAATCCCCCTGCCACACTGTGTGTAGGGAGCAAAAGCAGCTTACTCCTTAGTTTAAGACTATGGCAGCTCAGACTGAAAATGTAAACCTCTGCTCAGATAACTACTCAAACACAGGTAAATTGGTTATAAAACCACACACTTCGGCATTCTTAAGTTATTCCAGAGAAAATATGATAAAACTTACTAATATGTTATGAACTTATACCTTTTTTCCCTATCTCTCATTAAAAAGTACTAGGAACCCAGTTCCATGGACCTATTTTATGGTATGTAGCTCTGCCTCAGTCAATTAACTGAATTCAGTTTTTAACATGTGGTTTGTGGGTCTGAAGGCCTATGAACTCCATTCAAGTGGTTCGCAATGGGTAATTAACAAAAAAACCCCAAACAAAATAAGTTTAGTTGCATAAGCAATGAGCACTCATTAGAAAAACATAATAGCCCATAAATTTACAGTGTTAAAAATCTCCACCTTAGTGGATCTTAATTGTCTAGTTCATCAGGTAGATGAGCAGAATTAAAAAAAAACAAACCAAACCAACAAAGGAGAGAAAAGCAATTCAACTGTCTTTACAGCACTGCTTTTGAAGA
The DNA here is from genome assembly GCA_013390025.1 of Pitta sordida. Taxonomy (NCBI): domain Eukaryota; kingdom Metazoa; phylum Chordata; class Aves; order Passeriformes; family Pittidae; genus Pitta; species Pitta sordida. Next base: position 10,449 of record WEKX01026811.1, on the reverse strand, counting down.
CATGCTGATCTCTCCCTCACTGTCTCAAAGAATATGACAAAGTTGTGATGTTTGCCACAATGCAAAGAGGCATCTTGTACAAGGATTTGAAGACATCCAAAGGCCAGCATTTTTACTCACCTTTTCTCTCAGCACCTTCAGATAATTTGACTCCTCTTCAAATAAAAAATGCAAAAATCAGTGCTATCACAAACAGGAGGTCAAATCAAAGCAAGATTACTAAATTCTAGCAATTTTTTTCTATAAGTATATCAGAGCCATGCCAGACTACTGATAATGTAAGTAAACAAATAGGCCTGGAGATAGAATGGAGGAAATAAGAGTCTCCTTTCTTCCAGCGTAGGCAAAAAAAGTAATTTTCTTTTATTAATAGCCCAGATTTCCCTGCAATTAGCACAACTGGAGCAATAAAATTTCATACTGTGAACAATCACACATTGCATGTTCTTAATTATAATCTGAAATTTTGGTTACTAGACCCTTTAATTAAATATTCTCCTACTGGCTTTAACAGTACGCTCATAGTTTAAATACATCTGTTTAAGAGATGTGAACTATCTCTACTCCTAAATGAGTCATCATATAATTATAAAAGCCACAAGTAAGTCTATGGATCATCCCATAGATTTACTGGTGAATTGTGATTGACACAATTTCACAGAGAGCAATATTGTACGAAAAAGCTGAGCAGCCAATAGGCCAGACATGTGTGTAAACCAGAAACTTTCAGTTTGCATCTGGACTTGTTATTGTTCACAGATTACACTCATTCAAGATTTCCGTCCAGCCAAGGCAATGAGAGAATTGAGAGAAAACAGAAAGGATTCCATAACGTGACTCCCACATGAGAAAGCCAAAGGCCAGTTCTGGTTTTCTTCATCTATTAGGATCTCAGAGCAATCGTTTCAGTTTAGGGAAAGCTTCAGCAAATGTTCGTTATGAATACGCATCACTTTTGAAAACTCTGAAAAGGTAAAATGGGTATCAGAAACCATGGAAGCCAGGATCAAGTCGCGCCCACTTGCAATGGAGGAGTTTCACAGTGATGCTGAGGGCAGATGTCAGCGTAACTGCATGCAGAACATTCTGTGCATTATTAACACTTGGCAATTGCACAACTGATTAAGAACTCACTACCATAGATGCTTATTCACAGAAATGACTGAGGTCAGGGTAAGACTCCTACAAATGAGAAGCTAAAAACAATCTAAAGCAGTCTGGCTTATTCTCTGTTTCAAAGAATAGTCACACACTGTCCTGAAGCAAGAAAGCAGGGTCTCAGTTTAAGGTCAGGTGTTTCCTTGATCATATTGTATGTTGTGTTGGGCAAAAAATACCCAGGATTTAGCCAAGCTGAAGGTGGACAACAGTCCCTGACAGACTTAGCAATCTCTACCAAACACTGTGGTTAATTACGCAACAATAAAATACATTATTTTTATCTCGTTTTCACACTGAAATGATCCAATTGCAAAATGTGGTAATAACCTTTAAAATTTTATATAGCATTTTATAGGACTGCTTGTTTTTTCACTTGAGCCCATTCAACATGTAGTGATCTCCAAACAGTGGTAANCCCATTCAACATGTAGTGATCTCCAAACAGTGGTAAAGAAGACGTGAGAGCAGGAATAAGGTATGCTGAATGTCTCACAAAATGGTGTAGCCATGTGTACCCCCAATACAACCAGCCACTTGGGGAATTGAGCTAAACTGTTCTCTGCCCTGGAGCAGAGCCAGAGCTCTTGGGGGGAACACCCTTTAAAATAAATTTTGTCCCATTTTATGCAACACAAGAAATGATGAACAAAAATAAAGTATGTCATGGGACTATAATACTACTGTCCTTTCGTATTTTGCAATGCTGGAAAAAAAATTGATATTGCAATACTTCAGACCCATCACTCACTGTTATTTCAGCAAATGCTTTAAAAGAGTACACAGCAAAGATAGTTGACTTGTGGTTTCCAATCCAAACAGTTCTCTCGTGCTGACCATGAAGCAGGTACCACCCTGGTAAATGATTGCCTTTCTGAATCAGATGCTGTGCAACTTGTGGCCACACAAAAGTTCCCTTGGGTACTGTAGGACCAGAAGCAATCTGAAGTGTATCTAACATTTTGATAGAGAGAGGATACTTCTGTAAAACTCTTTTGCTGTTAAAATTCCATTCACGGACACACACATCTTGGTCTACAACTCAAGATGGGTGATGAGTGTTAACTTTAAAATAAGAGGTTTTCAATGAGATAATCAGTTGCATAATTTAGCCAGTAAAGTTCTGGCATAGTCTTCTCCAGATCCACAAACATAATTTCTATTGACATGAATGGGAATAAAGTATACACAGAAAAGTAAATGAAAAAAAGCAATCCTTTCACAGAACCATAGACTATTTATCATATTCTTCCAAATATGTTAATGTAGATTCCACACAGCAGTGATGGATTTCCATTTTCACAGTCTATACCATGTTAATATCCATATTTTTCTGCCTCTAGTTTGACAGTGAGCCATTAGATTAAGCCATGAAGTACAAAGGAAAATGTAAAACGAAAGCTTGTTCAGAGCCTCTACAATCAGCAGTACAGTCTTTGCCAGATGGAGCAGATGATATGGTCAATGAAGGTGCAGAAGGTGAAAGAATTAATCTACGGAAATTAACAGAATGCCTGACACCACATTGCTCCCCAAAATCTCTTGTGTCAGCTTCAGCTGTCCATGTGGAGTCAAGTTCATGTGGTGAATATGCACTAATTGTGTGTGCCTCTCTCTGCTCTTACTGAATTTATTGATTGTTTTTTACTGTGCTCATTTTTCTTTTCCACCATTTAGTTTGGCCAACAAGTCTCCACTCCAAACACTCTGAATTGCAAATTACAGCTGTGAGAAAACTAGCCTGTAACACTGCTTCTTGTCCATTTTCCACATGGCTTTCAAAAGCATCAAAAAATGCCCTTTCCTGAGAATTTATTCCTCATTCCNCAAGTCACTTAGAGAGCCTGCAACTACTGTGGAGCCTGGAAAAGATCAGGGAGACCTAGCAGCTGCCTGGGCATGTGTGCAACTCCAAGCAGTGTCATTACATCAGAGTGACATCACAACTGACCTAAGAAGGGCTATCTCCGAACTACTGGTTCCAACCACTGTTTTCAGTGGAACGAACTGGAGTGAAATGTTAGCAAGACTTATTAGCTGGTTAAGGATGCCCTGGCATTATTGTACCAGTACCAGTGCTTACTGCTGCACTGTGAAACTAAAAACACCCAAGGGAAACAGCACAGCTTTCCATGGAACAGGAAAGTTCAGGCAGCATATGCTTCCAGACTCTCCCAAACTCACAATTTGTTGACCCTGTTGCTCTGAGAAAAATTTTACCAGGAATTTACCCCTCTTTTCCATGTCTCACCTAAAGTAAAAAACTAGGAATCAGATTCAAGCCAAAACTACCTTTCAAAA
>WEKX01026808.1:0-30360 GCA_013390025.1 Pitta sordida | reverse complement strand
TTCATCTGCTAGTTCTTTCATGACCCTCGGGTGGATTCCATCCGGTCCCATGGACTTATGAGGGTCCAAGCCACTCAGTAAGTCTCTGACTACCTCCTCTTGGAATACAAGGGGGTTATACTGCACCCCAGCTCCTTCCATGCCACTGCTGATCCAGTTTTCTTGCGGGCAGTTTGTGGTGTTATTAAAAACAGAGGCGAAGTGTGCATTGAGTATTTCTGCTTTTTCCTCAAGTCCCTTCTAACTGTTTCCATATAATAGGAGCAAAGGCAATTTTTATATTCCAGTTCCTTTTGCATAATTATCTTGAAAATAAATTGCTAACAGATTAATGGACATACCAAGAATTCCACAACATAGCTTCTAGAATGGCATATTTAGGAAACAGCAACCTTTTATTTTCCATTCTCTGCAATACTTACAAGTAATTTTGCTAACATTTTAGAATTCCTCACATCAGTAGGAGGTTATGATCATAAAACATGAAGGTAGTATAAACACAACTTCTTTACATACAGTTGAGGACAGAAGGGTCTTGTTGGAAATTTATATCAGTAACAAATAATTGTTTTGTCCTAGAAAATAATGAATTCTAAAAGGTGCACCCCAGGCTAGCAGGAAAAGTGGGGCTGCCCATGCTACTTTTACCTGAATTCTTAAGTCTTGGGTATTGATAAATGTGAAAAGTTATAGAGGCTGGAATATACAAATACTCATTGTTCATTTAGAGAACAAGTTGTATTGTGAATGCTTTTGTGAGTGCTGAAAGAATACAATTAAGACCGAGTACATTACATATTCTGTGCAATCAGATTTTACCTATGGGTATATTTTTTGTTTTATGCAATGCCTCAGCCATTTTCATTTATGGATGTTCCTTTCTTGATATGAATATGCATGTGTGTGCATCATGTAACTGTGTTGAAAACATCTTAATCACAATTTTCTTCCAACAGACCTCTAGAAGGCAGAGAAAAAAATACATATTAAAAAAGGCCTCAGCTAGCTAGACTGGCTAATATCTTTTTTTAAAGTAATTAAGACAAAATTTTCTAGGCATGGAATTTGATCTTGTAATGATCTGGGAAAGTATTCCCCAGTGATTGCATAGAGTCTAAAAAATAATTATCATGGGAAGGGTGTATCCACTAGAACAAGAGGAAGTACTTTCTAGAGGTGGTTGAAAATATTTCACATACCATTAAAATGCAGGTTTATAAAAATCTTTGTGTTTTAAGACATAATTTCCATCTCCATAAAATGATTTTAGAGAGATTCCTCTAAAAATAAATGGAGTATTTTCACATTCTCTAGGATTTCAAATGAATATTAGTTTGAGTCTGTTTGCTTAACTTTTGAATTTTACCAGCACCAGTTTTATGAATATATGTATTTGGTTATCTATGTTATATTGCATATTTATACACTACAAAATCATATCTGCCCCTTTATGAAAATACGGACTTTTCCTTTTATGTGGGGAAAAAGGTCAACTCTTCATTTTGCCTTGAAATAAAGACAAACTTCAACACATTAGAATATGGAGAAAAAAACCTGAAAGGATAGTTGAGTCTCATCATTCAATTCTCTTACAGACGATAGATATTAAGAGTTTGGAAATATGCTTTCACAAGGATGGCCTGAAAAGTGGGAATATCACTGTGCAAAAGGACGATATAGAAGATGAAATAATGAAAGGCAGAAAAATATAAAAAATACGTCTATATTTGTCTTTTCTCAGAAAAAATAGAAAATGATACTGATTTACTACAAATTTAAAACAGAGATTTGTAAATACATTTTAATTTTATATACACTGAACTTGTGGTACCAGTGAACACTACATGTCATCTGAATAAAGGAACTTCACAAATTTCATGAAATGAAAGGAAATATTGGTATTAATTATCCTTCATATTGACATATTTAGGCACAAGAATGAAAAAAGCCCTATGATTTAAGTTACAACATATACCTTAAGTAGTGGAATTAGAAAATAAATATTGGAAAATGATAATGCACAAGTTTAAAGGGTTTTCTTTCTTTTAGGGTGGTCTTTTTTGCAGTTGTGTTTGTTGGGGTTTTTTTCCCCTGAGTCTTTAGGAATAATCTTTTCTGAAAGTGATATTATTAGTAGACTATTTTTTTGTGTCTTAGTAATGATCAGTGCTGGAAATCCCGTGCAATATATAAATAATTACTGATGTATATTCTTACCTTTTCCATTATTTTCAAAATCTGTGTTAGCACCAATTAGAAGCAAAACACTAAGGAAATTCCATCATATGTCATACATGTTCCAGTTAGAATTACAGCAAGGAGCAACCTATCTTCTATCACTGATACTGGGAGACCTCCTTCCTTTAGCCAAACTTCTTTATTATTTTGGGAATTCTCTAGATATTACTTACCAAAAGAGGCAATTTATTGGCCAGTTGTAGAAGACAATGAGAGAAACTAATTATGAACTAGACGAATGCAAAACACTTTGCATTATTCACTTAAAAAACAAGGATAAAAATTTTAGGTCTGTGTTTCCTGATTTGGTCCTTCTTCTCCATTAATCAGTAAGTCACATAGAGTGATAATTCTTTGATTCTTGATTATAGCCAGAATTTTATATATATATGTAAACACTTATATTTATAATACAATATGTGTTTACCCGGTATCTCTGAATAAAAATCTCTATAGATTAATTGTGGTACTTACAATTTACAATGACTACATAGATCTCTGGGTAAAACTGTCCCTATAAAACTTATCTTTCCCTCAGCTTTATTACTCAAAGAAATAGTAAATTTCTTTTAAATTCGGATTTCAATTTTGGGTTCCTCTGACTTGTCTACAGCAAGGAGAGATTTTTTTGCTCTTTTTAAATGTAAGAAATGCATTGCCTTTTTTGTGTTGCTGCCTTCTCAGAAATTTACATAGAATAATAATTCAGTTAATCTTTCAGGCAGATGAAACTCCTAGTGAATGATGCATTCTACTTGTCACTAAAGTTTTATTTTATCATAATTTTGGAAAATGTTACTAATTTAATCATTAAGAAGGAAATAATCAAATTATGTGATGAAAACTAATGGCCCCTGCAATTTAAAGCAAAGTAATAACAAATGATGAGCCAAGGAAATTAACCAACAACTTCAAAATCTTAGCACATTTTCAGGGCCAAGTGCTTATTAATGTACTGAATAAAGTGATTAGTTTTATTAAAAGGTAGCTAAAGGAAGGCAGCTGTTTGTGAAGATATTATATGATTAAGTTATACGATATAAAATAAAAAGCTATTGACTTTAATCTGTATTTTTGTTAGTGATCTCCTGAAAAGATATTGAGAAAGTCACATTAGTTTCTCTATTGTTTAAACAATTTAACATAACATCAAGAGGTATTATAAAATTGACCTAAAACAATGAGAAAGAGGAAGGGGTGTTTTTAAGGTGAGTTGAATATTTATGTCTTGTTAGAAGGTATAAAAAGTTATTTTAAAATAAGAATACTAAGGAAATGCAAATGCTACCTATATATAGAGAATAGACATAAAACTAACGAGATTGTCTCCAAAATGAGTCACATTTCAATTAAAGTTAGCATATCCCTAGACATATATCCCTAAACATATATACTTAACATATAATATTTGATTTAGAAGCTATACCAAAATTTTACAAATAAGTCATATTCTAGGGTTATCTCAAGCTATAGACAAATGAACAGAAATTAAACGAAACTAGATGCATGTTTTTATTTCAATAGCAGCCCTACTGGAGAAATGGCTACAGCAATATTTAGAGCACTTTAGATAACTCTGATAATGATACACTTTTTTGATATGTAACATTTATTCAAGAACACCTGGATGCACAATCTGATTTATGTTGATAAATATTTATGGCAAGTCGTCCCTTTAGATCAACGAGATTATTTGACTGCTAAGCCTTAGTTAAAAAGCAAGATGAATGCATTATAAAAGGTCATAAAAGTAGACCCAAATATGATATTTAAAACCTTGGCTTCAGAAATGTTTTTAGATCACTAATATGGCATTTAGGTTTCCATGACAATTACTATGGACTGGAGAGAGCACATTTATACTAAGGGATGTAATTAACTTTATTTTAATATATCCCAACTTACTCTATTTTTAAAATCAAAATAAAAGTCTTCTCTAACGTCTTATAAAATTTTTCTCTCTAATAATATTTTCATGTGATATTTTGCTTTTTTATGGGTTAATTTACCTAGAATTTGGGAAAATCTGTCTTTGGCAAATGAACTTATGATATATGCAAACTCTCTTTTTTGTGAATGTTTTAGACAATGAAATACTGTAGCATTGTGCTTGCCTCTGTAAGATATAGAGTCTTAGCAAATGTTAATGATAAATTGTGTGGATTTATGCAAAACAGACTCCACAATCTTAAATGGTTTAAGTATCCTTAGTAGAATACAGAAAGTTCTTATTAATCCTACAGGTGAGATTTAGATGAATGTCTGGTTTCACCAAAAGAAGGATGAGAAAATGTGAGCTGCTGAAAAAGTCTCATGTGATTGTCGTGGTTTGACCCTGGCGAGATGCCAGATATTCACGTACAGCCATTCTCTCACTTCACTCCCCCCTTCCCATACAAACAGAGGAAGAGAGAGGAAAAGGGAAAAAAAAAAATAAAACACCTGAGGGTTTTTGCTACAACAGGAATGAGGACTATTAGAAATCTTTTACTGTCTTTTACAAGCTCCAAGTAGGGAATGTAAAGGATTTATTTCTAACAAGATCAGAGCTTAACATGAGAAGTATCATCTTAAAGGTAACCTGCTTCCCCGCCCCTCCATCTCTTACAATAGATAATACATTCCCCCTTTTTCTCCAGGAGACAAGGGGTGAACAGGGGTAGGGGAAAGCCGGGCAGTTGATGTTTCTCTGCTGCGGCTGAGGGGAGGAAGCCATTTCCCTGCCTTTCATAGGGTCTCCCCCACAGGAGAAAGACTTTCATGACCCTCTCCAGGATGACTCCCATCAGCTCTTCCAACAGCTCTTCCGTACTCTGCTGCCTGTGGGTCACCCCACAGGGTGCAGTTCTTTGAGCACTGGCTGCTCCAGCGTGGTCCCATCCCAAAGCACACAGATCCTACCAGGTACAGTTCTGCTGCACAGCGTGGATTCCTTTCTACAGGCTACACGTCTTTCCTGAGACTCTGCTCTAATGTGGGCTCCAACAGACTGCAGCCTCCCTCCTGCATCCACCTACTCCAGCGTGGGCTCCTCCACGAGCCACAGATGGATCTCTGCATCTCTGTGTCTTCTCCATTCCATGGGCTGCAGGGGGACAGCCTGCTTCACCATAGTCCATTTCACGGGCGCAGGGAGATGCCTGGAACACCTCCTCCCTCTCCTTTGGCCCCGGCCTTGGTGCCTGCATTGCTGTTACAATTTCTCATGGCTCTTCTCTGAGAGCCATCTTCTTGCTGTTACATTTTTTTCCCCCTTTTTAAATATGTTATGACAGGGGTATCTCTATTTCTCCTGATTGGCCTGGCCTTGGTCAGCAGCAGGCCCAGCCAGGAGGTGGCTGGCATTGGCTCTGCCAGCTATGAGGGAGGCTTTCAGCAACTTCTCGAAGAAAAGCCTCCTCCATAGCCTCCCTCGCTGCCAGGAAAATAACGGCCACAGCAAACCCAGCACAGTGATCTAACAAATAGAAAACCAAGAAAATGTCTTGTACAGTGGAATGTAAGATGATTTATTTATACATCTTAAAGCACAAACACAATGAGCCCCTGGGCTTCCCAGATCTATGGGTCCTGGACTGGGTTCTACGAACTCATGAATATGCAATTAATCCCTGCCCATCTCCCCTCAGGGATGGGACACTACCACAGCCAGGTCACAATGCTCACAGCTCCATTCTGGCTCTCTCCCCTCACCACCAAGGGATAGGATGAGATGGGACAGGACAGGACGGGACCTGGACAAGGAGCAGGCTGCGCTATGCCACTCATGGCTCCCTTTCTGGCTCCCTTCCCAGCTCCCTCCCTTTGTCACAGTGGGATTAAATTGAATGGGACCGGGAAGGGATGTTGCAACTATTAAACTGACACTGTCCATCTGCCCCAGCATGGTGCAGCGCACAGGCACCCCCATGCTGCCTCCTCACTGGACAGCATCGAGGCTGCTACCCCTTCTCTCCTGCACCAGGAGGATCTACAGTCCCTTGGCAGCCGCTGCCGCTCGGGAGAGCGAGGAGTATCACCCATCTTTAATTCTCCCAAACAGTTCAGGCATTCCCAGTACCTGCAGGTCACGCTCCCAAAAACTTGTACCTCGCTTATTGTAAACAGGCAGATTTTTTTTCCATTTTTTTATTTTTTTTAAGGGGCACCGTGGAGGGAGCATGGGCACTGTCCCGTAAGTGTGGGAGATGGGAACTGCAGGGCCACCCTTTCCTTCACTGCCCCAGCAACAAAGGGCATGTCATTTAGGATATTTACTGGCTGTACCTAACTTGAAATTCAAAATGGTTTTACTCTAAGCAGGTAACACAGGTTCACAAGTTCACAGGTTATTCCGAGTTGGAAGGGACCCCAAGGATTATCTAGTCCAAATCCCAAGTGAACACACATACAGGGGTTGAAACCACAACCCCGAGACCATGGGAACCACACTCTGTCCATCCAAGCCTTCCATTAGCTAGACCATGTCACTGAGTTCCTCATCCAGTCTTTTCTTAATCACTTCCAGAGATAGAGGTTCCACCATCTCCCTGGGCAGACCGGGATCTCACTCTGTCTGTGAAATAGCTCTTCCTAACATCCAGTCTAAACGTCCCCTGTCATAGCTTGAGGCCATGACCTCTCGTTATGGTGCTGGCAGCCTGAGAGAAGAGATTTAAACCCACCTGACTGCAACCTCCCTTCAGGCAGGTGTAAACAGCAATGAGGTCACCTCTGAGCCTCCTCTTCTCCAGGCTGAACAACCTCAGCTCCCGCTGAGCTCCTCATATGAGCTCCTCATATGAGCTCTTCATAGAGCTTGTTCTCCAGCCCTTTCACCATCCTTATTGCCCTTCTCTAGATCCTCTCAAGCAGTTCAACATCTTTCTTCAACTGGGGAGCCCAGAACTGGACACGGTACTCAAGATGTGGTCTGACCAGTGCCAAGTCTCTTTTAAATATCCATGAGCTGTCTGCCTTTGCGGCATTTTCTTTGTGCGTGCACACTACTGCTTTTTGCTGAAAGATGAACAGCAAAGTATTGAAACCATGGAGAGGTGAATCACAGATAAGCAGGGGTCTTCTGTAGTGTGATTGATGGCTTTGCAAACTTTTGCCTGATATGACTTAAGTAAAGGTAATAAAATTTTGAGACAACAAATAATTGTAATATAATATTTGTAACTTAGTTTATTAGAAAAATATTTAAAATGTATTCTAAAATTTAAAATCTTTGTAGTATTTTCCAGTTTTGAATAGTCGGAAAAAATTAAAACACCATGGTAAATAATTTCAGAAGTATTTTTAACAGAGATACTTTAAATAGCATTTTTAACTAGCCACAATTCTTAGAGTACGTCTATGAAAAATCATTCTTTTTTAGTGCTTAATATATTTTCAGTATATAAATCTATGTTGTAGTTGGTTTTGAGATCACCAGTAAAACACCGGAAGCCTTCATTTCTTATAGATTTGTCAGGAGTATAACACTATTCCCAAAACTTTTGTAATGATAATGAGTACCACTAGTATTCTTCACACAGAAAATCCTCTTACAAGGAATAATTTGGACAAAAGAACATTTGCTGTTGCAAGTAATGTTGAGAAACACTTGTTTCACTTCAGTAGTGTGCCATGTTCTGGATCAAAGTGTCAAGTACAGTTTTGCATTTTAATGTTCATATAAATATTCCTTTAAGCTAACAAGTAAACATTCAAAATGAAATGCTTTGTTTATCGATTCACAAATATATGATGGTCTTGGAACATCTTGCTAAAACGTGCTGTGCTGTCCATAGAGCTCTGTCATTTCAGGAAACCATGCCGATATGTCATGGGTTAATACATATATACCTGTGGGGTTTTTTTAATTTTTTCCATTTTCTCCTGGGGTGGTGGTGCAGCAGTGCAGCACTGCCTGCCCAGCACCTTCCTCGCCCCACGCCCCGCTGCCGCCAGAGCACTGTAAGCCACGGGAGTGCACGGCCGGTGCGGGCAGCGTGGAAGGATGGGGGCAGGGGAGGCCAAGCAGTGCAGAGCGGAGTGGCTCAGCAGACGAGTCCCAGGCTGCCATGGTGATGTGGCACACCGCAGCAGCAGCACACCCGCCTAGTTCCCTGCCAGGGTCCGCAGTGGACACGTGGAGGTTGCCATGACCATAACTGGACCACTGGCTCTTCTAGGGTTAGTGGAAGACAAACAATATTGACGGCTCAGAGCTGCACCCTGTTGGACAGAGATGAAACGACGGGGGATGGAGGTAGAGGCTTTTAAAAGTTGGAAACTTTATATATATAGGTAGATAAATAAAGTTTTATTTCCTTTTTTTTCAACCCATCCTGCCTAGCATCCTATTTTGTGTAATTTTAATGATAAACCATAACTGTCTTCTATAAACGAAGACACTATGCCGTGATACTTACTATTTATTTTGCTAAATCATACAAAATTAAAAAATAAAATATATAAATTTAAATTATGCAGCTTTGAAAGTGTTTCATGTATCAATGCAATGTTAAAATATATAATATCTTCAGCATAAACAACATCAACATCATGGATAACAATGGATCATACAATCATAGAATGTTCTGGGTTGGAAGGAAACTTAGATATCATCTAGTCCAAACCCCTGCCATGGTCAAGTTCACTTTTCTCTAGACCATGTTGTTCAAAGATCCATTCAACCTGCCCTTCAATGCTCCCCGGCATGGGGCAACCAGGACATCTCCTGACAAGCTATTCCAGTGACCCATCACCCTTAGAGTAAAGATTTTCTTCGTTATATCTAATCTAAATCCACTTTAGTATAGTGGTGAGTGTCCCTGCCTCTCATGTGGGAGACCGGAGGTTCGATTTCTGCCAGGAAGGCAGTGGTGCCATTTAAGAGTTGGACTCGATAATCCTCGTGGGTCTCTTCCAACTTAGAATAGTCTATGANTAGTGTGCCATGTTCTGGATCAAAGTGTCAAGTACAGTTTTGCATTTTAATGTTCATATAAATATTCCTTTAAGCTAACAAGTAAACATTCAAAATGAAATGCTTTGTTTATCGATTCACAAATATATGATGGTCTTGGAACATCTTGCTAAAACGTGCTGTGCTGTCCATAGAGCTCTGTCATTTCAGGAAACCATGCCGATATGTCATGGGTTAATACATATATACCTGTGGGGTTTTTTTAATTTTTTTCCATTTTCTCCTGGGGTGGTGGTGCAGCAGTGCAGCACCGCCCGCCCAGCACCTTCCTGGCCCCACGCTCCGCTGCCGCCGGAGCACTGTAAGCCACGGGGTGCACGGCCGGTGCTGGCAGCGTGGAAGGATGGGGGCAGGGGTGGCCAAGCAGTGCAGGGCGGAGTGGCTCAGCAGATGAGTCCCAGGCTGCCATGGTGATGTGGCGCACCGCAGCGGCAACACACCTGCCTAGTTCCCTGCCAAAGTCCGCAGTGGACACGTAGAGGTTGCCATGACCATAACTGGACCACTGGCTCTTCTAGGGTTAGTGGAAGACAAACAATATTGACGGCTCAGAGCTGCACCCTGTTGGACAGAGATGAAACGACAGGGGATGGATGGTAGAGGCTTTTAAAAGCTGGAAACTTTATATATATAGGTAGATAAATAAAGTTTTTATTTCCTTTTTTTTTCAACCCATCCTGCCTAGCATCCTATTTTGTGTAATTTTAATGATAAACCATAACTGTCTTCTATAAACGAAGACACTATGCCGTGATACGTACTATTTATTTTGCTAAATCATACAAAACTAAAAAATAAAATACATAAATTTAAATTATGCAGCTTTGAAAGTGTTTCATGTATCAATGCAATGTTAAAATATATAATATCTTCAGCATAAACAACATCAACATCATGGATAACAATGGATCATACAATCATAGAATGTTCTGGGTTGGAAGGAAACTTAGATATCATCTAGTCCAAACCCCTGCCATGGTCAAGTTCACTTTTCTCTAGACCATGTTGTTCAAAGATCCATTCAACCTGCCCTTCAATGCTCCCCGGCATGGGGCAACCAGGACATCTCCTGACAAGCTATTCCAGTGACCCATCACCCTTAGAGTAAAGATTTTCTTCGTTATATCTAATCTAAATCCACTTTAGTATAGTGGTGAGTGTCCCTGCCTCTCATGTGGGAGACCGGGGGTTCGATTTCTGCCAGGAAGGCAGTGGTGCCATTTAAGAGTTGGACTCGATAATCCTTGTGGGTCTCTTCCAATTTAAAATAGTCTATGATTCTGTGATTCTGTAAATCTACCCTCACTCAGTTCAAACCTGCTGTTCCTTGATCTGTCATTACAAGCACTTTTAAAAAGTTTCTCTCCACCCTTTTTATAGCCCTCTTTTATATATTGAAAGGTTTCAATAAGATCTGACTTCTCCAGGCTAAACCAACCCAGCTGTCTTGGCCTTTTTTCATGGGAGAGGTGTTTCAGCATTTTGATCATTTTTGAGGCCAGACTCAAATACAACAGATTTAATTTTTTCCTGTGCTGAGAACCCCTGAGCTGGATGCAGTACCCAAGATGGGGTCTCACAAGACTGGAGTAAAAAGACATCTCCCTTGACCTGCTGATGTTTAAAATCAAAGACAAAAAAACCCTGTAAATAAATTAATACAGGTAAAAGGAAAGGTGCAGCTCTTTAATGGGGAGTTACTTCAGTTCCCAAAAGTTCTTTAATGCCAACTCATGGGTTTGAATCTCACAATTTAACAACAGACTACATAAGAAAATATCTAGGTCAAAAAACATAAGTAATTTTTTATTAATGAAAACAAAAGAAAAAGAGCAGTTTGTTTTACTTTATTCTCTTTTCAAGTTCTCTGGCTTTAAATTGCCGGTAAGGAGTGTTCCTTTTTATTTTTCTTTCATACAAGAGATTTATACACCCTCATAAAATTTGTGCTGCAAGGTATAACAGCCCTAATAGAACTGAGAGTGCTAGGAAGGTCATAGAACGAGTCTTTAATTATTTTTCCAGTTAGATAGATCCAAAATAATTAGACTTTAGAACATGGAGGAATATATTAACAGGAGCAGGATTTCTTACTCATGCCCTAGATGCAGCTGGGAATGGAGACATATTTCTCATGTGACTTCTGTCTATCCCCATACTCATCTGTGCATTAATTAATAGTCTGTATTAATAAAATGAAAAGCATATACAGCTAAAAATGTTAAAAAGAAGTGTTAAAAAAGCAGGAAGGTAACATTCTATTCAACAAAGTTAAAACTCTTAAAGGTAAATTATAAGTTGATTTTAAAAGTCTAGGAAGATGAAAGCTTATCTTTCAGTCCTCAAGTAAAGCTACTCAGGTTACTTAAGCACAATTATTAATTGTAATAATGGAAATTCAAAAATGTAGGTAATTTAGACATCACAACTGGGAAAAAAAAAGAGAGATCTCTACAGAATTCTGTCTAGTGGAGAAAGAGCTCTGAGACCATCTGTGCTATAGAACTGTCAAAAGAGAAAAGAAACTTCTATGCAAAGCTTACCAAAGACTGACTTTACCTAGGAGTTTGTTCTAAACAACGTGAAAACATTGTGCCCCAGTTGCCTTAATTACGCTGCTGTATCTGAACACTAACTTCCCTGCATGTTGCAGAGCTCCTGTGGAGTTCTTCTGTAGCTCCTTTCCTTAGAAGTTCAGCATCTCTAAAGGATCCTGACATTATCTCCGCTATGCTGCTAATGGCTGCCCTGACTCCCCCTGGCATTAGTGGCAGTTTGGGTGACTGGTGTCAGAGCCTAGATGCAACTAGTATTTGCTACTAGCGCCTTTATAAAGTGACTCTGCCTGCCCTGCACTACGAAGGGTCACTCGATGCCCTTGTCACACCTGTCAAGTGAAAGTAAAGGTTAAGCATGGGGTTTTGTCTGTAATGTTCCCTAGAACTCTGAAGGTAGAATTTCCTCACAGGAGACATTTTATCTGTGTGGAGCCTGATGCCTTGAGGAGGGCTGGCATTCCTGTTTGTTCAAACCCCTTTATCTCTCATTTTTATATGTTGTATTTATGAAGACTTCAGTAAAGAAATAAATGAGTAAGGAGGATACATATCTTGTAGATAAAACAGAGAATTCATCCTATATAAAATCCAGGTACCACTGAGCCTTGAAGGTACATTTATTTTCCTGTTAGGTAGGTAAGATACTCATCTGAGAGAACTCAAGATCACAGAAATTATTGTTTCTTTACCTTCTATTAACATGCTTTAGAATTTCAAACAAAGAAGGTTTTTTGTTGCTTGATTTTTTTAACAGACTTGGGTCATGTCATTCCACAGTTTTACGAGAGAGGCAAGTAATTGTTTCACTCGGATCAGAGGAATTTTAAGAATTGTTTAGCAGCAGCCGTCTAATGGCTTAAGGTCAAGCTGCCTTCAACCCCTACTGTAACCAATTATTTTGAAGGCATTTCTATTGAGTGCCAAAAGTTGAATATCCAGCATGAGGAATAAGTGAGATTTGGGAGAAGCGAACTTCTGTACCAGACTCCAGGCAGACTGGCTTCTTGGCTCTGGGAAACTATTTAAGGGCTTAACACTTTTCTCTTAACCCCCACAAATCTTCTGAATCTTCTGGAAGAAAGAACAAAGATACTAACAGACTTTACTTCTTTGGCAAATTCCTAATTGTCTGTGTATCCTTTTTTGATATATCACTGAAAAAAAAAAGATTATTGCAAACTATAAACAGCCAGACAGCATGGTTTTTATAACTCTTTGCATGTCTTTTGATAGTCTTTTCTCTAATATCTTTAACTGCCATAAGAAATACCATGTGGATGCTAATTACCTCCAAAAACATTTTTTAAATTTAAATTTTAACCAATGAAAAATATAGTAAACTAATGTGTAATAAACAAAACAACAGTTCTCTGTTATAAGTTTGTTGTCTGATGGGCCATCACTTAGAAGATTCAAATGCCTGACAGGTTAAGTTTTTAGGAGTTGCATTAAATCAATTACATTACATAGGATTTTTTAGCACTTGGGTTTCCTGACAAATGGTCTTATAACAAAAATTGGTCAGTTTATCTCCTTTTCTGTCAAGTATTCACCTTCAGTGAAAGCTTTCATGCATTTTAATTTGTCTTAAATTTATGCATAACTAAATTAGCAGTTCCTAGTAATCATTTGTTTTGCTTTTCTGCTTTCACCCATCTCTTCTTTTTATACCACCTGCTGTATTTGCCTTCTGCTCAGAGTATGCTGTTGACAGTTACTAATAATGCAGATTAAATTTACTTACTACGACAGGCAAAACACTGAATAAAAGCCAAACAATAGAATCCTACATTCTTCTTCTTTGTTTAAGTAGTGGTTTAAAAACCAGAAACAGATTTGTAAGAGCATTAATTCACTAACAAAGCAAGTGTCTTATTGGACTTAAATACAGACGGTGTGGAAAGCTGACTACGGTGGTATAACATGGTAAGGTTTTTAACAGATTTATTTATATGTATATGAACAAAATGTATCTCCAGGTCAGTTTTGGTTTCTCAGAGTTCATTAACATTTGCTACCAATTAAAATATTGATATTCTCATAGAATTAAAATTAGCTTAATTCAGATGCCTTATTAGGGTATTTTTGCTATTTTTCCCTATCTCTAAAATATGTCATCATTTCCTGTTCTTGATTTTTAAAAATACCAAATATTTACAGCCTTTTACATATGGTGACCATAATAAACTGTGTTTATTATACATCTAAGACGTGATTATATGATAGCAAAAGTGGTGAATGTGTTAAATTACTGCACTTTGTACCTGTGCATCATTGACCTATAGCATGTTCCACACTACAGACTGGTAAAAGTCCTGCATGAATTGCAGCTGTCTATGACTTTTCTGCATATTTGACTTGGAAGATGCATGAACTACAGTGATCCTACAGAAAAAAAACCTATAGGGCTTCATGCTGCATTATAACAAGATTGTTCCATAATTGGCATTGTTAATGTGAAAAGAATGTGTTGTTGGGTTTTTTGTCTAAATCTAGGTCAAGACAGAATAAGCACGTTAGACATAATTTAGCCCCCAGATGCAAATATAAGTACCTTTTTAAATGGAAATAGCAATCATTTAGAGTATCAGAAAAGAAGAAAAGATGACCTTCAAAAAGATGCATTTCAGTAGAGACATAAATGGTATCTTATAGAGTACGTATATACTAGTGATTCATATGTAATCAACTATACAGAATTCAAAATGAGCTGGAAATTCTCTGACTGATGTATTTTTAAAAGAGAAAAAAATGTGAATATAAAATTGAAGCTGTTTAAAGAAGCTGTTTTTCTTTCCAACTGGGGCCTCTTCCAAAGACTTTCAGAGGACCTACAGATTGCAATGCATAATGTTCTGCTATAACAAGGAGAAGATTTTTTTCACAGTGTCTACATTATGTAGACACCTAATTTGAGAGCCTCAGTTAATTGCCTAGACTCATTATATATCCAAAGAATAGAAGTAAGCATCTCCAAAGGGCACCTCAGAGCATCTCATTTAGGTAGCATCTACTTCCATTTATTGTATAGAGAACTGAGGCTTTAAGTTTTATGGATCAGTTTTCTTTACCTGTGCAGCAGCTGTGAATCTTACTTTGAGTAAATAGACTTTTTCAGGAGGCAGGTTTCCAGGAAACTAGTTATTTGTCACCTCTTGCAAATAAAGGTCCAGGTTTCTCTCCAGCTGTCATTAACACAGAGCCAACACCAAGTAGCTCATTTAATGCGTGAGGTAACATTGGGAAAAGAGCAATAAAATCATCCAGACTTGGATGTTAGCAAAATAGGATCTTGCTGTTATTAACTGAGGACAATAGTACAATGCACAGAGGCGTAGAGAACAAGGAATGGTGTCAAGGGAAAGGAAACCAGCTGCAGCAGAATTCAGGCTACAGAAAGTAAAGCAGCAGTAATGAGTGTTTTGGTTACTCCCATGGAACTTTCAGAGTTTGTGAAGTGCTATGAGTATCTGTTGCAGGAGGCTACAGTAAGTGAGTGGACTTGAGATCTTAGAAGCTGGTTCACAGCAGACAAAAAGCAACCCAAACCAAACAGTGGGAAAGCATTTACTGCAGAGCTCTGCAATAGCAGCCTCCAGCAGTCAGTAAAATAATTGGTGTTATGCAGTAGTGGGTGTTACAGGGTTACAAAACTGATTTAAAAGAAATGGTAAAATTATCATGTTTTCATCTGGAGCAATGCAGCAATATAGTAAGACTGAGTGACTGTGGTCTGGTATATAGTTCTAGTTTAGAGATTTATATACGTTTAAGTTGCTGTGACTATCAGCTACATGCACTCACTTTGAAGCATTTACAATAGGAAGTGTCTACATTATGTATAAAAAAATTTATTAATACTTATCAGAAAATATTTTAGGGAATACTGGGCCAGATCGGAAAGGAAGTGCTGAACTTGACATATTTAGTGATGACACATTTCGAAGCCCTCTGAATTTAACACCTGAGATATTCTGTAAGTTCACATGCATGATGCAGATGTATATTACAGACATACCTCAGGTATTTGCACTGTCATATTTGTGTCTTCTCATATTTGAGGAAATTTTTGCCACAGTAATTACTCAGTTATTCATGGTGCAGTGTACAATTTCATGCGGTCCTGCACTGCCGCAGTGGGCGTCTCTGACCCCAGCCAGCCCTGCCAGGAGTCAGGAAGTCTTTAACTGTAACACAGAACCCTATGTGGGGCCTGTTCAGCTGATCAGGCCACTGCAATCAGCCTGGACTTGCCAGTATATATTGCCATGTATATATTCATAGTCTCAGGCAGAGCACTCCTGCCTGTACTAGTTCCTGCAGTTAAAGCAAAAGAACCCTGACTCCCATGCTCCTCACTGCCGTAAGGAGCCCAGGATGTTGCAGTGTTCCAAAGTTGCCATATTTCTGGCAGTACTTTGTCATATTAATGTCTGACTCGTATTCACAGATTAACAGTTTTGCGAGATCTGCGAGAGACCCGTAATCCACGAATCCAGAGGATTGACTGTAATAGTGCTATACTAACATTGTTATCTCATTTATTCTTTTTCTAATTGTCATCGTTTTTCTCTGACTACAGAGATCCAGAAGTCCAAATTGATGTCTTGGCAAGTCCAGCCTGGCTCTCACATCATGAGGGAACAGAAGCCTTCTCCTGGCGTGGCAGTGGCGGCATGGACACACAGACGCACACTGTCTCACGGCGCCACAGGACTACAAACACTGCATAACCTCCGCAACATTCATAAGGGAGCAATCTGTGGCTGTCCCCAGTGAGTGAGAGGCAACGCCCACTTGCCCCACATAGAATGGTGGCGTTGCCCCTCCGTGAAGCAGAGCAACCACCCATGTGTTGACCAGCCATATTCATGAATAACTGATTAAGATTTGCGGATAATTTTTTTGGAATAGCTGAAGCAGCAAATAATAATGTGCAAATAGTCGAGGTATAACTGTATTATTAATATTTTTGAAAGGAAGTCCAAACATGAAAGAAATCAGAGGAGAAAGGTGCAATACAGCTTGCTTTTATCTTTTATTTGCTATGAGAAACAGCTCCCAGAAAGAACTTGGAAGGATTTAGACATAATAATAGTATGCTGTT
Organism: Pitta sordida; assembly: GCA_013390025.1. NCBI lineage: Eukaryota > Metazoa > Chordata > Aves > Passeriformes > Pittidae > Pitta > Pitta sordida. The sequence goes on along the minus strand of WEKX01026808.1, from coordinate 13,499 downwards.
AATAAAAAATACAACCGCAAGATGAAGGAAAAAAATCAAGGAACAAAGAAAGGAACATGGAGAAAAGAAGAAACAAAGGGGACAGAGAATGAAGCAAAGAAAAATAATTCATTGCAAAATTTCATTCCAATCTTTTTATTTTCCCCCTCCATCTTCCTTTGTTCTTTGTTTGTGATATTTTGATATGAAGATTGAATTCCTCCTTCTGAACATTGACTAGCATGCTGTGATTGACATGTCATCTGACAAATGCTTTACAAAAATTGAGCTATATATTTGTATAAATGGTTCTCCAGTTGGCTTCATAAAATTGCTAAGTTGCAATTAAAAATTTTCTAGAAGCTGTAATGGTAACATCCATACAGAGATAAGAGCTGACTTTTTTAATTTCAGACTCTTTGATTCATCTTTCATAATTCTATGAGCAAATCATTTGTAGTTTGGTTGTAATACATGCTGGGGTAATTTTTTTTAACTTAATATCTTTCTTAGTCTCAGGGAAGCATATTAGATAACATCAATTGCAAACAGAACCAGCTATATATCTCTGGTATTAAATTACACTGAGTTGACAATACTGTTCCATTGTTTAAAAAAAACTACCAAACAGCAACAAACCCCTCCTTCCCCCTCCCCCTCTACCCCCCAAGAAAACAAACAAACAAACAAAAAAAACCCAACAAATAAAACAAAGTAAAACTCCTGTTAAATAAAAGTGGAGTTAAGACTTTAGCCTTTTAAAATACATATTATATTTACCATCCTTAATAAACCAACAATTTCTTCTTACACACTTCTGTCTTATTGTTAAGAAAGTCATGGAATCATACATTCAGAGAATGATTTAGGTTGTAAAAGACCATTAAAATCATTGAGTCTAACCACTAACGCAGATTTGACAAGTCCGCTATTAGGCAATGGCACCATGTGCCACAGCTACACATTTTTTAAATACCTCCAGAGATGATGACTGAATCACTGGCTTGAGCAGCCTGTTCCAGTGCTTGACAAATGTTTCAGTGAAGAAATATTTTTTAATATCTAACCTAAACCTCTACTGTGGTAACTTGAGGCCGCTTCTTCCCTTCACTTATTACCTGGGAAAAGAGACAAGAAAAGCCTATTTTGCATTACGTATATTGACCAGCTCAGGATCACAAATGCAGAAATTCATATTTTCATTTACCACAATGCTAATTACTCCGTAGTTGTTTAGCACTGCAGATTTTCATTGGTGACCTTCACATAGATAAAGAGAGGAAATATGAAACTGGAACTACAATTTGCCCAGAATTTCCCCTTGAATAAAAACACACCAAAAATCTAAGAAAACTTTCAATTTCAACAGATGTACAGATAGTAAAATTATGCTCTAAAGCTACTCAGAGCTCCTCTTTGGAAAAAACTCCAACTTTAGCTTAAAAAAAGGAATATCAGGGACACTGACAAAATTAATTTGAAGTCATATGATCACAAAATCACAGAATCTGCTGGTTTTGAAGGGACTCACAAGAATTATTGAGTCCAATTTCTGGTGCTGCACAGGATCATCCCCAAGGGTCACATCATATGCCTGAAAGTATTATAAAGCTGTAGAACAAAAATCTAGCTCTTCCTAAATTAGACTGTCAGAAGAGATTTTTTTCATTAGGTTTTTCTTCTCTAGGTAAAATAATATATACGGTTATACCCCGTCCATCTTGAGGAATGGGACATGCCAAAGGTGTCGCGAAACGCTAAACTTGCAAAGAAGTGCAGGTCATTAATATGCATGCAGGCCACACACATTGCTCCACCCCCCAGAACTCTGGAGCAGTGTGGGCAATTTTCTGTTTCTCCCTTTGGGCTCTGTAAGCCGGGGGGAGCCAAGGGAACCGTTTCTGAGCAGCTGCTGTGACCGTGTGTGCTTGCAGCCCAAACCTCACACCGCTGCTTCCCCACCCCGCCCTCACGCCGGCNAGCCCCCTCCCCACAGGGCGGGGTGAGTCCCGCCCCACAGGCACCACGGCACCGCCCCTCGGCAGAGCAGAGTCAACAGCGCATGTATGGGGCAGCTGGACTTGCAAACGGCTGAATCCTAATTGCGAAAAATTTGCTTCACCAATGGGCGGGGTCATTATGGAGAAGTCGCAATGCAGTGGGGATTCACTATATTAATTTCAGACAATGATAATTTAAATATTTTGGAAAAATCATAATCTTTGGAAAAATAGTTTTCCAGATCTTTCACTTTTTCCCTTTCTGTGTTTTTAGGTACTGAATTCCCTCCCTGAAAGTGCCCAACATGTAATGCAGCTACAATTAATAAAACTATAAAGGCCTAAATGTCATAAAGATAAACAGAAGTAAAAAATGACATTTCTCCTTATCTGTAGTTGTACATACACAGGCATTAGGTCTCTTAAATCTTACATTATTAAATCTTAAGTAATCTTACAAATTAAATCTTAAATTAAACAACATTGAGTGAAACATGAAAATATTTAACATCAAACAAATTTTTGAACCACAGTAACATGTTTGCAACATCATGTGAATAGAGGCAGACATTAGCAATAATTTTCAAGTATTCTGATTGTTTCCTGTTATACTTAAGGCTTTCTTTAAAAACTTTTCTAACAGGTATTTAATTTATGTTAGTTGTGGGGTGGGCGTTTCTGATTGATTTTTGATACGTTCTTTAAAGAAATTTGTCTTTATGCTAGGAAGTAAGTAGTGTCCACAGAATAGCTTGTAATTCTTGTAATATTATTAGGCTGACACCAGGATTAAACCTTGGAAGAATCTAAATGTCTCTGAAAATTGCCACCTAAAGTCATAGAATAACAGACAATATTGAGTTGGAAGGGATACATCAGGATCATCGAATCTAAGTCCTGACCCTGCTCAAGACACCCCAAGAAAGACACCATGTACCTGAGAGCACTGTCAAAATGCTTTGTGAACTCCAACAGGGTAGGTGCTGTGAAGTCAGATATGAACTTCTCAACCAGTTGCATTTTCCATAAATGTGAGCCTTAACTTTACATAGGAACTCTATCACATTTCAGGTTATACAAAATATGCATTCAGATTTGCTAGTCCCATCATTTCTTCTCTGGTGTACTCTTGGAAAAGAACAGGTGGTCATATTAAAGCGCTGCAATCTAACTTTGGCAGTCTGAGTGCCCCATTGTGGCTAACAATGACAATTTAGAAGGAGGTTCTTTCTGCTCTTCAGAATCCTTTTGATTAGGCTGAAATTGGTAGTGAATAATTTAGCTCTGGTGAATGGTGAAGACAGAATCTTTTGAAAATGAAAAAGAAGAACATTGATTTTCACAGAAGTGCCTTAGGAATTTAAGGATACATACCCAGAGTCTGATTTTGAAGTATATTGAGTGTTTTATTGTTTTGTTGAGAATACTCAGCTTCTATTAAAATTCATCTGAGTCTGCAGATCATAGCTGCAAAAGGTGATTTTTGACAGGTTTTCCTTTAAGAAGTTCTGGTAAATATAAATAGCATAGAGCCATAAACAAAGTTATAATTCTTTTGATTCCACAACACTATAAAATGAATAATGCTACACAATGTTTATAGATTGCCAAAATTAAATAGAAATGTGATTTATTAGGAACTTAACATGAAAAATATTTTCTTTCGACATCAGAAGAAGAAAGAAGAGTTAAAATTAAGCATAGGACCTAAAAGCTTTTAAATATTACACTTCATGCAAAGAGTGAAGTTCCAGTAAAAAATTCTGCTCTATTCTGTAGAGCCGTTCTGGGAGAGAGGCAATATACAAATTCATTGCAAAACTCTGCACTCCATACTTCAAAATACTTTCTGAAAATATGACAGTTGAGTACTCTGCACAAGAAAGAGACTGTGAAGAAGGATGTTATTTCCTTCTGCAGCTCTCTGAGAGCTGCCTCTGAAATTGTGGCTCAGCTCAAACACAGAAGGAGCACATAAAGACCTGTACCTTAACATTTTAATAAATGTGTGATTCATTTGATTATTTTTGATAGATTGACCTTGATTTCTTGTTCTAATTTGTATGTCACCACTTCAGAGTTATAAAGGGGAACATGTTTTTCTTCCAGAGATCAAAATTCACTGATTCTGTTGCTGCTTTTAGAGAGCTGTTGACACTGTCAACTGCAATTGACGAAGGAGAAAACAAATAATGAGTCCTTGAACTGGGTATGATTCACTGCTGTGGGATACTCTAAATGCTTCAGAATATATATACCAATAGTAAAGCCTTAAAGAGGGTTTTGCAATGTCACCTACATTACTAAACACCAGTTTTTATGGTACTGTTTTGAAGTGTCACAAGACCAAAAGCTACTCTTTACAAACAGTGGCTTCCACCAATGTCTCTGTAACAGGTATGCAACAATAATCATAGAATCTTAGAATAGCTTGTGTTGGAAGGGACCTTATAGGTCATCTGGATCCAACCCCGCCGCCATGGGCAGGGACATCTTTCACTAGACCATTTTGCTCGCTGATCTACATCCTTATGATGTGATGTGATGTGTGATCAGAGGATAAATGCCTTGATAAATTTATAATTCTCATATTAGTTGATACAGAACCTTGGAGAATACATATACATTTTCACAAAGTTCAAGTTCTGGGTATTGAGATTCATATTACGTTATGTGCTCGTCCGATACAATACCTGATACAATATCCGATTATACAATATCCGATTATAATGCCTTGACTGCTATATGTAACACTTCAGTTTACATGGTTGTTCAGAAATACGGAAAATAAAAGGCTCTACCACAAAAATAGAACATGAAGGTCATAAAGATTTTAATTGAAGAACAAGAATAATAGGACCTTTGTAAGAGTCTTATTTAAAATCTTTAATGTTAGGGTGGGCAGACATCTTATCATAGATTTTTTTAATGTCTTAATTAAGTATTGATTGTTCTGTGACACAAAAAACCGATGATTAAAATACTCAATGAAAAAAAATTTAATAACAACAAAAAAAACAGGTTATTGATCATTGATTGTATTGTTATGGCAAGGTGCAAACTTTGTGATTTGCAGCACAAAACCTTCCTGACAATTGTCTTTTTGTCTTTTTGAAGAGAGCAAAACTATTAGAGTAGAAGATTTGGAGCACAGGTCTTAAAAATGTATCTAGAAGCTTATGTGGCAAAAAAATAAGAATATCTTCTGAAGTTATTAAAAAGTTTGTTTCAATAGCTAGAAGCTTCTTTCCAAACTTGTTACAAGACATTCAGAATTTCTGCCTTTGTTTCCACCAAGCCTTGAAGGCTTAGAAATTAATTTAAAATACTAACGTTTTATTTTCTTAGACTCAGAGACTCCTTAAAGCCTAAGTAATTCATAGAACAATTCAATTCCCCTGTACGTTATGTGACATAATTACTTTTAAGAATATTCAAAAGGATGCTATGAACTGTACTAAGTCTTCTGGCCTTCATCAACTCTTGCAGTAATTATCTGTCCCAGAAAAGGCTTTTGGAGGCACAAATTGGTTGTAAATCACTACAAGCATTCTTGGCATACTTTTTTAATTAGTTGACTTGTATCACTTACTAAAAGATAGCTTTTGTTTTTGACTCCTCTCTGTCTGAAATAAGTTTGATTAGATGAAGCCTTCTTGACACCTGATAAGAATTATTTTCAATCAGTTTTATGTAAAATAATTGCCCTTTGATATCACAGATTAACACATAGTCTCAACTGTGCCAGTTAAAAACACAGAAAGACAAAACGAAACCCAAAAAGGCCAAGTGCTTGCAGTTCAGGGCTTCATTACAGGGTTTTTACACACCCTTTTTGATTCTGGATTGCACCGAAGGTTCAAGAGGTGGAAACCTCTTTTGTTAACACGTCTGTGTATGTAAACTTGAGTTTAACAAAATCCTCTTAATACTGACATTACCAGCTAATATTAATTTTACTGTTACAAAGGTGTTTACTTATGTTAAATCCATAGTAAATGTGATACTAACAAAACCTACACTGCAATATGCTGAATTTTTTAAATCAGTTGTTTGTAAAGCAAAACTATCATTAGGATATATCAAGTGTATATATATATATATATAAGTATGTATATATATATATATCACGTATACTTCATGCTGAAGAACATTAATGGCAATACATCAAAGACACTGCCTGATAAAACCGATTCTTAGATAATAGCTGCAGAAGTCTTGCCAAAACCTTTGATTATTTGATGTGCCTTTACAAGATAATGAAGGGATATGGAATATAAAACTACTCAATAGGTGATATAATCAGGACTTCTTTTGTTAATCAAATGAAAACTAAATTCATAGCAGGAAATATCTACTTTTGTTATTATTAATTTAACCAGTTTAGTTTTATATAAGAAGAATGTTTTTAATATTTTGAGATACAATATTTTCCTGAATTCTGCTAGTCCAATATTTAAGGTATCCCTTGGAGTAGTTTAATAAATTTTTCTGAATATATTACTGACAAGGCCATTTGAGAATAAGTGATCCAGCAATAAAAAAGTTTTGTTACAAAGTTTCTAGCCAGAGTTTTGTGATATACAGTGAATCCCCGGTGCATTGCGACCTCTGCATTACAACCTCGGGGATTTGAGAGGCAAGTTTCTCACAGTTTTGATTCAGCCGTCTGCGAGGTTCCCCGGCCGACACATGCACAGTGCCTCTGCTCTGCCGAGGGGCGGTGCCACGGTGCCTGTGGGGCAGGACTCACCCCGCCCTGCGGGGAGGGGGCTCNTTGCAGTGTTGCAAAGTAGTTAAGGTTTCCCAGGCTCCAGGAATGCCAAGAAGAGTCAGGGGCACCCCTTCCCCACCGCAGAGGAATGGCAATCATGCGTGGTGGCAGCAGCCAGGTTTCTGAGCCCCCTCTGATGTGGGAGACAACCCCCCCACCCAGAATCTGGGTGCAGCAGCCCAGAGAAGCCCACAGATTCTCGGGGGGGGAGGTGTCTCCCGCATCAGAGGGGGCACAGAAACGTTTCCCTTTGCTCCCTTGTGGTGAGAGGGAGAAGAGGAAAATTGTCTGCTGTGCTCTGGAGTGCCACGTGGTGGAGCAATGGACGTGGCCTGCACGCATATTAATGACCTGTGCTTCTTTGCGAGTTTGGCTTTTTGCAAGGCCCATGGCATGACCCGTTCCTCACAAATGATGGAGTATGACTGTGTTTCATATTAATACCAAATCCATGTTAACATGTCAGTCACTAGGGAGAGCCTGAGAAACTATAGTGGTAAGAAACGTAAAGTAAATGTAGAGATCGATTTTATTTGACAGTTTTAATTTCATTTCTTTGGGAGTGCATCCTGCAGCCACAGTTATGTTGCTCTCCCACACCATTAAACTATAGAGAATCTGTCCATGCAGCAGTCACATATCCAAATGAATCATCATTGTAATTGTATATGTTGCAATAATTATTAATTGATCTTAGCAAAATGCTAATTCAAAGAACTATCTAATAGAACTAGTTTTTTCCCTAGTCTTGGACCCTTTGAAGCAGAGGCATTATACTGCTTCATGGGATTTCTATCTTTTCTTCCTGCCATTAGAAAATAACCTCATCAGTTTAGATCATGTTTTCATCTTAGTCACGCAGACACTCAAGGCCATGTGCAATTGGCTGCACTCCCTATACCTAGGGGGATACAGCTGAAGGACGTGCTGGAACATAGAGACTGTCACATCTCATTATTTGGATGTGATTGACTGAAGCTGCGCCATATGATGCTTTAGTGAAAAACTTTCAATAAACACCTTTTCTTTAAGCAAAACCATTAATTTTTATGATCACAGAATCACAGAATATTCTGAGTTGGAAGGGACCCACAAGGATCATCGAGTCCAACTCTTAACACTGTCTCCCTGGCGGGAAACGAACCCGGGTCTCCCACGCGCCAGGTGGGGACACTTACCACTGTACTAAAGTGGATTTTCAATGATATTATATTAAATTTTGTTTTCATTTCTTTCTTAAGGAAAGGGGGGGGGGGGGGGAAACCACAATCACATAAAGTGTTATCCACTCTGACACTCTGTCAATAAGATTTTTAATGTTAGGGAATAACCAAGCATTAAAAATATCCATCATTTGCAGTAATGTTTTCATCTGCTGTTCATCTGGACAATTTATCCCAAAGAAAATGGAAGGATCTTATTCTACTCCTAGTTTCATTTTTCACTGTACTTAACTATTAGAATTACAGAATCACAGAATTAACAAGGTTGGAAAAGACCTTTGAGATCATCGAGTCCAACCTATTACCTATCACCATCCCATCATCTAAACCATATCACTCAGTGCCTCATTGAGCCTACTCTTAAACATCTCCAGGGATGATGATTACACCACCTCCCTGGGCAGACCTGGACAATGATGGATCACTCAGTGAAAAAGTTTTTCCTAATATCCAGTCTAAACCTCCTCTGACCAAGCTTGAGACTGTGTAGTCTTGTTCTGTCTCCAGTAGCCTGAGAGAAAAGACTGGTCCCTGCCTGACTACAACCTCCTTTCAGGTAGTTATAGACAGCAATGAGGTCACCCCTGAGCCTTCTCCAGGATAAACAGCACCAGCTCCCTCAGCTGCTCCTCATAGGGCTTGTGCTTCAGTCCCTTGACCATCCTTGTCGCACTTTTCTGAACACATTCTAGATTTTGAATTGAAGAGGTTGAAGAGAAGTTATGATTAGTGTCAGTTACAAGAAGTACTGCTGAATTCTGAAACATTTTATGTGATTATATTATGCTGTGATTCTCTCTAGTTTTGCTGGAAGACTGCAACCCATACTGCATATGAGTTTTATACCGGCTTAGATTTTGTGACCAGTCTACTGATTCTACCAAATTCTCTCATTTATAATAGTTTGCCTTAAGACAAGAAAAATATCAGTAAGGTTTCATTATTTGGGGTGTCCTGGTAAGCTGCTTAACAGAAATCAGTCTCTGGGGTGGGGAGAGGGTTTAAAAATATATATTAACTTGTCTTACAGATTTTTATTTTACTACTTAACTTGCATTTTGTCTTCTCTTGTCTAACTTCAAGAGAAGATTTTAGTACATGCTAAGACTTAAAGCTTTCAGTGAAGGAAATCCTGAAGGTACCTTTTTTTACCTTATATCTGTTTCAGATATTATTCTACTCTCTGGTTTATCATAAGACAAAACTCTAGAGTAAATAAGGAAGCTATAGGGGTGCATATTTTAAAATGACATTTGTAATGGCAGTCAAAAGTAATATGTTCTTTGAAGAATAACCTACATTACAAAATATACACAGTTCCAGTCGTTCTGTTCAGCAGTTCTGGTTTTGTACTTATTCTGATGAAATAAGATATGGAAGGCACATCAAAGTGGAGGATTCAACCAAAGGAAGCACTGTCATGGGTGTTTTGCATGTTTTAAGTTGTAGAATCATAGAATGGCCTGGTTTAAAAGGGACCTTGAAGAACATTGAGTTCCAATGCCCTGTCATGGAGAGGGACACATTTGACTTGAATAGTTTTCTCCAGGTGACATCTAGCCTGAATAATTCCAGGGATGGGGCATCCACAACGTCTCTGAGCAACCTGTTCCAGTGCCTCACCATCCTCACAGATAGTAACTTTTCCTTAATATCTAATCTAAACATGTTCTCTTTCAGTTTGAAATACAGTCAACCTCCAAAACTCTCAGGTCATTGGGTCTGCCTGGATTCCTGTGAGTTCCAGAATCTGTGAAGATAACAAATCCCATGAGTATTTAAGTAGGCTACTCCCGTAGGTCTGGATGGTGGTCCTGTGAGTGCAAGTCCATCTGTAGCGCCTCATTAAAGTGGAGGAAATGCCTTTTGCTTCTTCCCAGACACAGAATCCCGGCTCCTGTATGGGAGCTGAGTTTCTGAGTACAGAAAAAATTTGTCTCTGTCAAAGAGGCTGCAGTGCACCCAACCAGAGCTCAGGAGAGGACTGTTATGCAAGCCGCCTTCCCGACAGTTATGTCCCTGGCAGTGTTGGTGGCTCTGACATACTCTTTAACCCATAACAGCAGAAGGATAGGCAGAAAGCAAAAGAGCTAGGCAGAGGAGGTGTTACCCTTCCAAGAAATCCACTGCAATGGGAGCAGACCAGAGATGTGGGTGGTATCAAGGCTTTCAGGATGGAAGCCACGTGTCTACCCATCATGTCATAGGCTTTGTTAGCCCCCCAATCAACCCAAGTGGATAAACAGGCAGTGGGGATGCTGCACTTGTGGCGGAGATGGAGCGGGCAGCCCATCCCAGGGACTGTGGCCATGGCTGGGTGGGCCGGTAATGGAACCAGGACCGATGTGGGTGCCCGTGCCCGCACATCTCTCCCGCAGTGGACAGCCTGTCCCAGGCATGGGAACCCCTCACTGCCAGGCTCTCACCTAATTGACATATCCATTAGCACCACCATTGGGCATCATCAAGTCACAAAGAGTTCTTGGTTCTCACAGTGTTAAGCTGCCAGGTGAGGTGGTTTCTTGGGGGCTTTTTGACTGATTTCCTTCTCCTGCCCCTTTCCTCAGCATGGTTGAGCTTGTGGCAGTGGGCCCTCCATAGGCTGGCAGTTGCATGCAGCCAGACCAACACTGTGAGCTGGGGGAAACTGACCATCGCTGCTTCTCCATGGCTCACCACTGCCTGCCCCATCCCAAGTGGGTGACAGCCTGGGTCCACCTCCCTGCCTCCCACCAAGATTGTCCACAGAAGCATGGGCTGGCAGCAGCTGCGCAGGGTGAAAGAGCTGGTGGCTCTCTGGGATGTGCTCCTCCTGCTGCTTCTCAGAGATCACAGAAGCAGAGAATCACAGAATTAGCAAGGTTGGAAAAGATCATAGAGATCATCAAGTCCAACCTATCACCTGTTACCTAACCTGTTGTCATCCTGCTATGTGTGGGTTGGGGGCAGGCAGGTCGGAGGAGCCGGTGCAGCACCAGAGGACAGATGCGTCACGCACCAGGAGTACCTGCAGCCCCGTTCATTCCTGCCTCTGATGCCCCAGCCCGCAGCTTTCTCTCCTTCCCGCTCTTACCCTCCCTCCACACGTCCTCCTCCTCACACATCCTGGAAGTGACCCCCCAGGCCTGTCCAGTATTGACTGTTTCTGTGTTTCTGACATGGCAATAAACATCTATGTACAAAAATACCACAGTACACATACATACTTTCTTGCTGCCTGGAAGAAACTTTTTGTTTTGGGCAGTGAGGTGGGGTTCCGATGCCAGCATTAGGAGTCAGACACTGATGTAAGGAGCCCGTACCCCTGGCATCGGGACACATTGGACTATGTCGCCCATGTCATGGCCATGCAGACAGAGTTGAGGCATGGTGCTGAGTCAGTGGCTCTACTCCTGCCCATCTGGGGATTAAACCTCCCATCTGCTGCCACCTCAGAGTTGTCATTGGCAGCGGCAAACATCCCCCGCTGTGCCGTGGATTGCAGCATTGCCAGGCTACCGTGCCCAGAAATGCTGGCATGGCTCAGATGCCTTTGCACCAGCTGTGTGGCTGCACTCCTGTCATCAAAGAGATGGTAGCAGTTCCCCCTCCCCCTAAACATTGAGAATGAAGGATGTATGGCAAGTCTGGTGGTCGGTGACGGTCGGTGGGACCAATTATATATTCATAAGCTCATTATATACTCACTAGTTGATGGGGTTCACAGTATATTCTGCGCATGTGCCGAGGTCACACAACTGACAGATAAATCAACCGTGACTACTCGGATCCCGCAAAATACAGGTCGCAAATAAGCGGAGGATCACTGTAATTTCCCTTATACTGCCACTATTTCAAGTATCACAATGTTGATAAGGTTGGAAATGACCTTGAAGATCATCAAGTCCAACCTATAATCCAACTAAAACCTAACAGCTATAATACTTATATAACATTTATGTATATATATAAAATATATATAAAAATATAATACATATGTTATATAATATTTATATAGCATTATATAACATATATGCTCTATATAGTCTCTCTCCATCATTTCAGGAACTAGAAGGTCAAAGTTTTCTCTTTTACCAGCTGAACAATCTCAAATCTTTTAAAGATAACATAGCAAAAAGGAAAAACGGTACAGTATGGAGTGTGGGTATCGAACTTTGATTAAAAATTTCCAGTTTGAATTTTGCATTGGAGCTGAACAAGTTTTTTCAGTTTTATAATAGCATAGGCAAAGGTAAGCTGTAATCCATACCATCATATTTGCCTGTGAACTCATGGTAAAGAAGACAGAAAATATTAGTATTTCTTTTCCATACAAAATATATACCTTATAACAAAGATTTCTTTTTTTTTCTCTTGTTATCTCACAGAAACAAACTTTCATGCACATTTTAAAACCAATAATGCTTTTGCTATTTAAAATGCAGTCATTATGATCGCAAAATAACAGAGATACCAGATAGTAAAAGGGACAGTTTTGCAGAAGTATATGCAGAAACTACATTTATGCAAACTGACAAATAAATACAGTTACAAGGTCTGTTTGTGTATTCCCTGTTCACGTTTGTGATCACTCGTAAAAACACTCATGAACATGGGAAGCACCATTACAGTCAGTGAGATAATTCATCTGAACAGCTCTCAGCATCTGCAAAAGGTTAATCATCTGATAGAAATCAGTGTATAAATGACTTGACAAAGAGAAAATAAGGATTATAAAGGTACACAATTTACAGTAAATAATTTCATCCGTCTCACTTTTGAAGAAAGGGTATCTTATTAAAAATGAAACAGTTACTGCTGTGATAAATAAATAATAACAAAGGAAAAAAGGGCATATTTGAAGGTGAATATAAATGCACGTATCATAGTGCACCGAAAGGTCTGTCACAGGGTAGAATCCATCAAAGCAAGTTCATTGATATGGGGGGGAAAATGCTATTGTCATAGCATAGTCAGATTTTTATCAGTGTGCAAGAAATCCTTGAAATTCTCTTTCTTTTTGCCTCTGTCTCTGTATTTTCACAGAATGATTGGGGTTGGAAGGGACCCCTGGAGATCATATAATTCCCGTCTTCCCCTCAAGCAGGCTCACCTAGAACAGGTTGTGCAAAATCACATCCTGGGGAGTTTTGAAAATCTCCAGAGAAAGAGATTCTACAACCTTTCTAGGCAGCCTATTCCAGTGCTCTGTTACCCTCACACTAAAGAAGTTTTTCCTCATACTCAGATGGAAGTTCCTGTGTTTCAATTTGTGCCCATTGCCCCATGTCCTGTTGCTGAGCACCACTGAAAATGCCTGGCTCCCTCCTCTTGACACCTACCTTCCTTCTCCAAGCTAAACAGGTCCAGCTCTATCAGACCACTGTCTTCCTACAATGGTAGATAAAATAGAGCATGTACATTTGCACTGAAATAACTTTATCTCAATAAACATTAATATATACATCTTCACTCTGCAAAAAATCTCTTAAAATTTGCAAAAAACTAAGATTTCTGAAATTCACACACAGATTCACACACAGA
>WEKX01026807.1:98795-158918 GCA_013390025.1 Pitta sordida | reverse complement strand
GGGAGCGGGGCCGGGCCCGGCTGCGGCGGAGCCGAACGGACCCGAGCGGACGAGGCTGGACAAGCCCTCTGAGATCGTCGAGTGCCCCCATGACCTGCTGAGACTGGGCCGCAGCCGGGGCCCCTCCGCGGAGCCGCCACCGCAGCCCTGAGCCTTTTCTGCCGCTCGGTTTCACAGGCTCGGCGCTGGCTGATGTCAGTCGTGCCGGAGAAATTCCCCTTGCAGCGCCTCGCGTGCCTAAAAGCAACCCTTTCCAGGTGTAAGGGGTTCTCTCAGGTTCGGTGAGCGCAGCCCCTTTAGCCTTTCCGCGGCTCCCGAGGCACCTTGTGAGCGGCCACAGCCCTTCAGCAGCCGGACACACCGCCCAGCCACAGCCAGGGCAACGGGGGGGATTGATCTCACGCAAGCGTTGTGCGGTTACACAAGTTCTCTGTACGAGCTCTACATCTGGGACAACAAAGCTGCGCCATGTCCTGTGGAAGGAGCTGCAAAAGGACGTGTTACCTCTCTGGATTGAATCTTCAGCCACATACCCGCACTTCCCTTAACAGTGATTATTATGCCCTGTTGCATCTTTGTCTTGTTTCTGAAACAGCTGTTTAATGAACTGTGCTGTTTCATTTGGTAACACAGAATCACAGAGTATTCTGAGTTGGAAGGGACCCACAAGGATCATCGAGTCCAACTCTTAACACTGTCTCCCTGGCAGGAATCGAACCCGGGTCTCCCACACGCCAGGTGGGAACGTGCATCAGGAATTCGCGAGTCACTTTTTTCAGTTCAGTAGCTGAACTTGCTGCGCTCTCAGCACTCCAGACTCACAGTGGGAGCAGCAGTCTCTGGGTCAGACTACGTATGAAAATGTTGCATCAGTTTAAACAAGGCTGTGGTGCCGTATATCCATTTGCAGAGGTGAAACTAGTTCAGGAAGTTCCAGTCCCCACAGCACGTGTTGGGGAGCTGGGTCACAACATGCAATTCCACAACCAGTTCTACCAGCACACCTGAAGAAAAAGTGTTTTGTGGCACTGCAGGGAGACTCATCAACAAGAATTTCTCCTCCAAAAACATGGTATTGACTATTTCAAGAGATGTAGTTAAAATACATACTGCAAATCCCTTTACAGAAACATTTCAGAATCTGAGAATCAAGGGGACTCCTTGGCCATGCTAGCAAATTTGAGTGCTATCATTCTTGCCCCAAGCTGGGACTCTCTCTCAAATTGATTATGTAGTAACCAGGTCTAAACTCCTGATGTAAAATACAACTTTTTAAATGTAAAAATTAAAAAAATCCTCTGTATTTTAGTAGCACAATGCCTTGTGCCCCTTGGCACAGCTTGCTTTGGTTATGTTTGTGGGCTCTTTGGAGACTTCTGTGGGAGAGCAGCTTTGCAGACGTACTCCAAACATGAGCCTCATCACGTGTGCCATTGTGCCAGAGGAGCCCAGTCCCAGTCAGGTGACTTCTCTCCTGGGACAGCCTGGAACAGCACTACAACCAGGTCAGCTCGCACCACCCATCTCAGGGACTGGGACAATTCCAGCCCTGCATTTTTACCTGCAGCGACTCCCTCACTGCTGGTAACAGCTGCAGCTCTGGCTGTGAGAAGAATCAGCTTTGCAGGATTAAATTGAGATGGCTGTGAATGCAGCGTCATTGGGCTTACAGGTCAGTGGCATTTCCTTGCTGCAAGGTAAGAGCAGCAGTGTTAGAATGTCACACCAAGTTGCACAATTATCGGGAAACAATTTGGGTATTTTGGGGGCTATTTTCTACACTGGTCAAAGTGGAGAAAACATAATTTTTTTAGGAGCAGCAGTTATCTTAGAGACATTTAAAAAAACTATGGTAACATTAACATATTAAAAAAATGACACAGCTGAATCTCCCATTTCAGTTGTAAAAAGTTGTATTCTGAAAGATAACTAAGAGCTCTGATGGGAAAGAGTGATAAAGCTGGGACACTTGGCACAGACTAAAAGTCTGTGCAGGAAAGGATGACAGAGTTGCAGGTGGTATTGGACTGAACTCTTGTTCTTAGGGGAGGGTGGGAGACAGAATTGGCAAGAAAAAAACTAGATGTGCAAAGGCACAGGTTTGTTCAAATAATCTGGGAGGAAGGAAATCAATGGGTGAGAGGAGGAAGCTTCAGAAAAATGGGGGAAATAAGTAAGAGGGCATATGGGTCTCTTGCAGAGCTCAGGGGGAATGTAAGGACCAGCTCCTTGGCACACAAGAAGGTGTAAGTAGTTTCAGAAATGTCCCAAAACGGAAAGTGGAACAAAAGGACATGTGGTAGGAAACTACCAGAACAGAAGAAGGATGGAAAAACAGTTACACGGAGATTAGCAAAGGGTCTGGTCAGAAGGACAGCAGATGGGAAACAGAAGGAATACCGGAGGAGACACGAAATGCACAGCAACAAGGCTCTGGGAAAAGCCTTGAGAGGTCATCCTGCCCCAAAGCACCCTAGTACCTTCCTGTAGGTAACAACACTGATGTCATCTGGAAGGGGACACTTCATGCAAAGACTGTGCTTAACCAGTCCTGGGACAAGGAACAGCCAGGGAGAAGCAACTGGAATGGGAGTACACAAGTGCCAGGAGCCTGGGCAGCACAACACAGAAACCTGACCAACTGGTGCATGTTGTCAGACCAGGTGCTGCAAGCATGTAAGAAAGCGGGTGGAATGGGAACTGTAACTGTAAAGCAGGTGTTTTAGGGAACGTATTAGCCAAGAAAGAGAAAAATGAAATGTTATGGCCCTACAGTAACAATCAGTGGTGAGCAGCTGCATAAATGAATGAATAAATAAATAAAACAAGGGTTACTCAAGAACCCAAAAGACATAATGGGAATTAAAAATACTTTCAGGGTGAAGTTTCACTTTTGAAAGGAGTTACTGGACATAATGCAGCCTGACTAGTGGTAAGCTGAGGAGTCTCATGCTCCCAGCTGGAAATAGACAAGATAGGATGAGACAATGAGGCATAAAAGGGAAGAAAAAAAGAAATCTCTAAGCCAGAACACAACGAATCACAAGTAAAGGAACGGGTGCCCATCAAAAAATCATTCTCACAAAGACAAGGACTGCGTCTCAAAAGCCAAGCAGGCATCAGGAATGAAACTGCTAGAACGAATTATTAAGTTTCACTAGAAGACAAGGAGCCAACCAAGCCAGCACACTCTACATGATCCATTGCGGTCATTTCCATTTCAGAAATGTACTTCTGCACTTTAGTACTAAACCATAAAGATCTTTTTAAGAAGTTGCACTACACTAAGACCTGAAAGGGAAACTGCACAAAGAAATCCTATCCCATTAAATGTCTCTGCTCCAGGCTGGGCAGAGGTCACAAAGCAAATCCCCTGTGTGGGGACCAGCTCCACTCCTCAGATGCTGAGGACAGATCAGCTGCAGCCACTGCTGAGACACAGACCCCAGCCTCAGCTTCACATTCGTTTTACTCAATGCATCAGAATGTCGGAAGTAAAATGCACAAAGAAAACGAGGTGCTCTAACCCTCCAACAAATGGGGCACTCTTAAGTCAGGTGTTTCCTTACGCCGAATTGGCATTGCCAATTTCAGCAACCGCTTTTAAAAACCAGAGGGATTAATTTGACATTTTAACCCCTCAAATTGCAGTCTCTGTTACGAATGGATACCATTTTTGAAATCTTGTACCAGAGTGAGTGAAAATCACCACAGCTATCTTGTGTCATGCCATCTATTGAAGCACATGAGCTATCGAGCAGGTCTGTATTTGGTGGCGGTCCCCCCAAGGAGAATCAGGTTGCACCAAACTGTGGCAGGGCACAACAAGGGTGCTGGGCACTATGTGGGTGAGTCAGTGGCTGACAAGATCCTCAGCAGTAGGGAAACACATCTGCTCCCTTCCTGCCAAACAGATGTGTATGTGGCCCAGGTTAGTTACTTTCCAGGGAAGGTGGGAGCCTTCCTGGAGTGGAAAGGAAAACTCCTTCTCCACTTTACTGTTGAATCAAAAGGCTTTCAGCCAAAAAACGTAGAAAAAGGAAGCAACAATTATTTACTTTCATATACAAATATATACAGTACGTATATATAAACAAAGAGTAACACAACGGTAACAACAAAATTCACCCCAGCAAACCCTACACCTCTTGCCCCCTCCACAGGCAGGTCCTGTGGGCTCACCACACCCACAAAAAGGGGGTTACCCCGCTTTTGCTGCTCAGATGGGCGAGTCACTTGTCCGATAAAAAACAGCGGGAAATGGGGGGGAAAAGCAGACAAGCTGGCTCTGAGCGGGGCCGGTGCAGGTAGGGCTCTCCTCCCTCTCTCCGGGGACTGCTGCAGCGACCACCTGGAGACGGGAACTGGGCTGGTGAGCCGAAAGCAGCACCAGGGTCCTGGGGCAGATGGGAGAAAAATAGCACCGGGATAGCAGCCGAAAAAACCAGACTTGGCTGGTCCCTCACAGAGTCCTTCTACTGTCCCAAAAAGCCTGGGAGGAGTGGGTGGGGGTTGGGAGGGGGAGGCAGGCACACTCCACCCCCTCCCCTTCACAGCATTCCGGGCAGGAATTTGTCTGCTATCAAGGGCAATTAGCTCTCCAGCTAATGGAGCCCTCCGCCCCCACCCCTGTCGAGGAATTCCGGCTTAGTTGGGTTACCTTCTCCCTCTCCTCAGTTTGATAGCATCATGGTGATAATGAAAAAAAATTCCAAAAAGAAATCTAAACCATGACAGTATGCATTAATAAAAGTTGGTACAAGATGTGAACCAGCACCAGCACAAGAAATGGTGATGAAAAGACACAAGTGCACCATCGTCAAAATGTCCCGCACACAGCTGGATAATCGCATTACACGTGGGTGAGCAACTCGCTCACAGGTCAGGCAGAAAGAGTTACATGTATAGTGAACTGAACGGGATAACATCAGGCTGCCGTCTGCTCACCGGTGGGGCTCCACAGGGCTCCATCTTTGGCCCAGTGCTCTGCAACATCTTCATTAATGACTTGGATGCAGGACTCAAAGGAATACTAAGTTTGCTGACACTCCAAACTGGCAGGAGACGTTGGCTCTCTCAAAGGCAGGAATGCGCTGCAGAGAGACCTTGAAAGGTGTGTGATCACCAACCGTATGAAGCTTAACAAGGGCAAGTGCCAGATTCTGTACCTGGGATAGGGCAACCCTGGATGTGTGTATAAACTAGGCAACAAGAGATTGGAGAGCAGCACTACAGAAAGGGACCTGAGGGTCCTGGTCCATGGCAAGCTGAATATGAGTCAGCAGTGCCCTGGGGGACATCAGGCAAAGCATCACCAGCTGGTCGAGGGAGTGAAGGGATTGTCCTGCTCTGCACTGGTGCGGCCTCACCTTGAATATTATGAGCAGTCTTGGACACCACGATATAAAAAAGACATCCAAAGGGGTGGTCACAAGGATGGTGAAGGATCTGGAGGGAAAACCTTATGAGAAGTGGCTGAAGTTACTTGGTTTGTTCAGCCTGGAGAAGAAGAGACTGAGGGGAGACCTCATTGTGATCTTCAGCATTTTCCTGAGGGGAAGCAGAGGAGCAGGCACTGATCTCTTCATTCTCATGACCAGTGACAGAACTTGAAGAAATCGCATGAAGCTGAGTTGGGGGAGGTTGCACTTAGGTATCATGGAAAAGTTTTTCACACGGAGGATGGCTGAGCATTGAAACAGGCTCCACTGAAAAGTGGTCATAGCACCAAACCTGCCTGACTTCAAGAAGCATTTGGACAACTCCCTCAGGCACATGGTGTGGTTTTTGGGGTGTCTGGAGCAGGGCCTGGAGTTGGACTCGATGATCTGATTGGTCCCTTCCAACTCAGTACATTCTGTTGTTCTATGATTGCAGTAAAAATTTCAAGGAGCAGCATGGCAATGACGTTGGAAATAAACAAGTGGGGTCTTAAAGAAACAGATGTACTATAGAATTTCCCTGTGGAAGGTTAAGTGTTACTTGTTTACCTTACCTTCAGTGATTTGTCATGAAAAAAATCTGGGTTTGGGAATCACACATTCAAAGTACAGGTTTCACCGTGAAACAGCGATCACCAGAAGTGAGGTTGTCACAAGGGCCAAAATCACCAGCTCGCAGAGGGAAAAGTTGCAACAGCCTAATCAGCCGTCTCTTAGCACACGACTCCATCCACCGCGCCAGAGCCGGACGGAAACTGCGATGCCGCTGCCTCGGACGACAGAGAGAAAGGGCCCACGGCCCTGAGCCCCTCGGCAGGAGATGCTCCCGAGGGCAGCCGGCCGATCCCGCACGCCTCGACGGTGCTCCCGCACCGGCCCCTGCGGCCCCCGACCCGGGGGGGAAACCCGCCGGGGCGCCTGCGCCATTTCCCCTCCCCATTCGTCCGGGGACGGGGCTGCCCGGGGACACAGGGCANCGGCGGCACCAGGTGTGTGTTACCTGCACCACGTGGGCCGGGGGTGGGCAGGTGGTGCCGCGGCCCCGCGCTGAAAAGCCCGCAGCCATTGCGCGCTTCCGAAGGGTGTAGCTGGCGTGGGAGCGGCAGCCGCCTGCTTCGGGGAAAAGGGAGTGGGAAAGGAGGGGGGAGCCGTGCGCCTCCCCTGCGCCAGGTCCCTGGGGAGCGAGGCTGCAGGTGGGGGTTCTGCCGCTTGTGTCTCACTTGGAAGCGCCTCTGGCAGGGAAAGTTTCCGGCCTCTCCTCGTCCCCTTCCCCTCCTTCCTTTCCTCCTTTTTCTTTCGCTCTCTTTTTTCTTTCTTTACTTTTTATCCTTTCTCCTGGCTTTGTGGCACCATGACGGCGTCTCCTGACTACCTGGTGATCCTCTTTGTGACCACGGCGGGCACCAACGGGGCGAGGTTGGGCTCAGACGAGAGAGAGTTGCTCCAGCTCCTATGGAAGGTGGTCGACCTGAGGAATAAGGAGGTATTTCCACCCGGGAGGGAAGCACCCCGACCTGCTGCTCCCCTTGGCCCTTGCCATGCTGGGTGGTCTCGGTGCTGGGCTGGCAGTGGGTGCTCCAGGCTGGAGCAGGCTCTGGTGGAGGGCAGGGGCTGGTGCTGCATGTGGGGACCCCCAGCTCGGGGAGCTGACTCACCCCTCCTCTGCTTTCTCTGGAGTTGGGGCACCTGCATGACGTGCTGGTCCGGCCTGACCATCCGGAGCTGACGGCTGAGTGCCAGGAGATCACCCAGGTGGATGTGGAGAGCCTGGCACTGGCTCCACCGCTGGAGCAGGCGTTGAGACAGGTGACACCCCATAACTGGCTGCTGAGTGCTGGTCTCCCTTGAGAGCTCCCCTGTGGGGTAGAGGCAGTGTTATCATCCACTTATCCATGGTCAGGGCAGTGCAACCTGGCGCAGGGGGGTACCACAGGCATGTGTGGACCAGGCAGTCTGTATGTGGAGGGCTTTGTGGGCATTTATCCCATGCCTTTGCTCATTCAGCTTGGGAGGAACTAAGCCTCAAGAGAAGAAGGTCAGGATCAGATATTCATTTACCCTGCTCTCCTGCTGTGCTGGACCATGTATGTGTCTTAGCAGAGGGTGTTCCCCAATCAGAGTTGGAAGAAGCCAAGTTTAGGTGTCCTGTGAAAAGGCTGGGTGGTGGCAGGTCCTGTTAAGGCTTGTGCTCATCAGTGCTGGGAAGGTGACAGTACTAAGACTCTAGATTAACAAGGAGGTGTGTGTGATTCCCATTGAGGGTAGGGCTGGAATCCTGTATCCTTTCCAACCCGCTTGACTGCCCTGTCTGAAAAGCTCTTCTGCCCCAGTACTACTTCAGCTCTCTGCAACCAGCTTTGTCTCTCTGCAGTGCTCTTGCAAATGTTTCTCGAAGAGAACTTTTGTCTGTGATGTGGACTGTCTTTGTAGCCATCTTCCCTCAGAAAGGGGGAAAGGGGTGGCTTCCTAGGGAAGGTAATTACAAAAGTTAGCATGTGCTTAGCTAGTAAGAAACAAATCTACAAAAGCGAAGGAGTAGGCTTATGCAAAAAGGAATTCTAGCTCTGCGTTCCTGCTGCCCAGGAATAACATGTTACCAGCTGATGACACTGTTTAGTGCAAGCACTCTGATCTCTTTAACATCGGATCTCTTTTCTTCCTGCCTGCAGTTTAATCAGTCTGTGAGCAATGAGCTGAACATCGGTGTAGGTACTTCCTTCTGTTTCTGTACTGATGGACAGCTGCACATTAGACAGGTTCTACATCCTGAAGCTTCCAAAAAGGTATGTAGTTTTAGCTTAAGTTTGATTCTTACTCTGCGACTTCTTGCAGAACAGATAAACTGTTTTAGTGTGAGGATACCTCCACACAACCACAGCACAAACATCACTCGTTTATTCATGTGCTTACCAGGCTAAAGAGCCTGTCCATGTGGAAGGTGTAGGCAATACCCTCTGCTTATGTAGCTGTGAGATGCCTTTTTAAGTGAAATCAGAAGGAAGGTATTCTGAAGTGTTTGAGAGCAGAGCAATGTATTGACAGTACTCCTATCTGCTACAGCTATAGGAGCTAACATGGGTTAACAGATGAGATTTGGAAATGTTGCCAAATAGTTAACCACCTTAATCATAAACTGTCTTCTGGAATTTTACATTCTTGTTAAACTTCAGCAACTTTCAATCTTTGTGTATTCAGTTGACACTCCGAGGGCGGTGTTCATATTTGTAAGGAACTGAACATTATTTTGAGGCAGGCTATGAGTGATGATTAGTCCCACAGTCTAGAGCTTTCTATGACTTCAGAGTTGCCAAATTGCTAACAGTGTTACAGGATCCTGCCTACTTTTCATTAGCGATAGGGTTGCAGCAATATGCTGAGTCTCTTTAGTTCTGAAATAACTGCTTCAATATTAGCAAACCACAAAATGAGGTGTTGCTGTGAACGTGCACTGCTCTGTAACTGAACTGTTCTGCTCCTCTCTGACTTCTGTGTGCATCAGTTTGGTGCTTCCTTTTTGAAGGGGCACTGCTGCAAATCTGTGCTGTTATAAAAGCAATACTGAAAGGATTTGATTCCAATACTTGTTGGTGCTTTAAGTATTTGTGGCTTTGAAGGCTTAGAAGAGAAACAGTCACCGTGATTCACAGTGAAAGGACAGTCCTTACATATGTAACTTGTCTTCTGTGATGTGTAATGTGAGAAGTTGTGGAAACAAGTTTTTAACAGTCCTTCTGCTTGGTTAATAAATCTTTTCATCCATTTAAATTGTGTGGATAAAAGAAGGGACAACTTATTTAAGTTGGTTTGATGTTGGGGATAGAAAAATGATGCCTGTATCATCACAGGCAGGAATCAAATCTTCATCAAAATATTGTGTTCTTTTTTTGTTAAGAATTACTAATTTGAAATTTGCTCTGTGCTGTCTGTGGACAAAGTAAACCAGATGCTTATGAGGCTTTTAATTGTTCTTTGGTGAATACCCTAATCCAGAGATTGGAGTGTGGGACCACTGAAATCCAGATAGGCAAAAATCACTAGGCTCTTCATTGGGATGCACATTCTGAACCCATCTAGCAACTCAGGTTATTCAGAGAATGAATTTGCATCAGCTGTTCCAACTGAACATCGGTGAAGTAGAGAACTCCATCTTTCACCATGGCAGAAAGTCATGCTAAAACTAGAGCAGGAAATCTTGGCGAGCACATTTGTGTTTTCATACATTTGTCTTTAAAGAGTGTTCTTTGCCTAATGCAACGTCCATATGCTAAGATAAGCTCTAACATTCTCAAAGCAGAACTTGTTTTAGAGCCTAAACTTCTTTGGGCTCCTTAAATATGCTTTTACGTAGCCTGTTATTCTGTTACAATGCCAAGATAACTAGTAGTTAAATCCCAGAAAGCCCTTACTTTTAGTCTAGAGAAGCCTTGCAGGCAACAAACAGTCAAGAGGAATATGAAGCATCCTGTCTGTAGGGAAGCTCCGGGGTGAAGAGCTAACTGAACGAGTAAGGTTTTTTGTTGCTTTCAACAACTTCCCCCAACACTTTTGTGTCTTTCACAGCTCCCCAAAAATTAAAACCATGTGGTAGGTGTAGTGGTGGAGCAAAAAGGATTTTATGGACTTTCAGTGGGCTACATAACTTGCTTCTGGCTTTGTACACTGTAATTAAAGTAGTTACCATGCATAAACTGCAAACCTCTGCACCATGTCAAACCCTCATCTTTTTTTTTTTATTGGGAATAAATATTTGAAGTATTCTCTGAGAACTCAGAAATTGTCTGTAACCTGAAGGATCATCTGCTGGTCTTGCAAAATTTTCTTGGTTCTGTAAACTTAACTGGGTGCCCTCTGGCTTTTTACAGTTAAAATTGGAATCAGGAGTTGGTGATAAAAGTTGTAGCAGGCATTTGTTCTCATACATATATTGTATTTGAGGCTCTAGTAATAATTCCAAATACTTCTGTGGCAGTGCAAAAGCATATTTCTCTTTTTAAACCATATAGAGAGGAGGCTGATTAAGCAAAAAAATTTCTACACTTATGTGGCTTAGTGGAATCAGGAGTTGGTGATAAAAGTAAAGGATGTTTATGTTTCCTACCTATTCTACGGAAATTTGTTAGGAGGTTTGGTATCTAAAGACAAGTGGATTAAACTTGCCCTAACTGACAATAGTTGCTTTGTTCCTGATACAGAATATCTTACTGCCCGAGTGCTTCTATTCCTTTTTTGACTTGCGGAAAGAGTTCAAGAAGTGTTGCCCTGGCTCACCTGAAGTCAGCAAACTCGATGTTGTGGCCATGACAGAATGTATCCTTTTTACAGTGATGGTGCCTGCTGCTGTTACAGTCTTGGCTGAATTTTAGGGCAGAGGTGTGTGAGTAATGCTTGCAACATATGCTTAGGGGTAGTACAACTTTAGTGAGTGACTCAGCTGTGCTGATCTTTCTCACAAAGATAAAGACAAAATCATATGAAAATCTATGCTCCCATGGAGAAAATCTTATAGTTCTTCTTAATTTTTTGTATGTTTTCTTTACCATTTTTGTTTCCTCTTTAAACTTCACAGTTTAGTGTAAGTGGCATATTTGTTCAGATTGCTGTTATGAATCATAAAGTTTGAGGTGGTTCATTGCATCAGTTAGATGATGTAACTTTTAGGTAAGACAAATTGTTGTGAACTTTTTAATTTTTAGGAGTCAGAATGGTTACCTTTGTGAACTTGTTGTGAATCTCTAACATGGGGATAATCCTTAGGCAGGGATGCTGTTGGCACATGAGTTATTCTGTCTCCAGGAAGGTGTACATGCTACACCTCACAAGGTGAGACTCAGCTGGCACTTAGATGTAGTCAGCAATGTGTTTCTGTTTTCAGTGATAGGGATGTCTAAAATTACCTTCCTAATAGTCTGAAGTGGTCTGTAATCTAGTTCTGTCTGGCTCTTTACTAGTCTCCGCTTGCTTTTGTTTGTATACCATGTACAATCAAGAGAGCTGAAGCTGTGAATGATTTGGCTGTGCCTTCTTCCTCCTTCTCTGACAGTCTCCGATCTTGCTACAAGCTTCAGTCTTCATCTCAAACAAACCCTTGGATGCAGAAACACTTTACTTGCCTAATGAGCTGTTGAAGCAGTGATCACAAAAGCTAGCTAGCAAGGAGGGGTAAAGGAATTTGTGAGGTGGTTCGTTATTGGTGATTCTTGTTGCTATTGTTTTTAATATTTTTTTTCCCCTGACTAGCTTATGGTGTCCCTAGAATGGTTGCCATTAAGAGCTGATGTGGCTTCTGAATTATTTTAGCCTTTAACTACAAGACTGGTATTGCCTGCTCTCTGTACATATGTCAGGGAATATAAAATACTTTATATTTGTGGATGTTTTTTGGGCTTAACCATAAGGTTGAATGCTAGAGCCTGCCTGCTCTGCTTTGTCATATGCAAATTAAGATTAATCTCTGATAGTGAAGAGGCAGAGACACACTTGGAGTAGGAGTCTGACCCTTTGTGTAGAAAAGTGAATAAATGCTGTGTTGCATAGGAACTGGATGTTGGAGGCTTCTTAAAGTTACAGTCAATAACTTAATGCATAGTTTAGAGAATGCTTTAATGTGAGCTAGAGAAGTTAATGATTATTTCAGCTGTTTTGGAGAGTCGCCTTTGTTTTCTCTTCTTGTAAAGGTCTGGGGTATGTCTTGCCACTCTGGAGAGTGTTGTATGGTGTAGCTGCCTGGAGTGTCACTGGTCAGCAAGGCATGGTGAAGGATTGTGTATTCACTGGCTGCTGGGAGGCGGACATAGACCACCCTGTAAAGACTCTGAGGGTGGTTTCGGTTGTTGCAAGCAGTATTTTCTCCAAGTTCCTGGAGGCTTGGGCAGTCTATCCCAATGCAGTCAGTGTGAGTCTGAATTCTGAATAAGATATGATCTTGAGTTATCTAAGCCTAACTTCATTCTGGTTTTATATTCGTCTTTGTGGTTTGTCTTGTTTTATAGCTGCTTATGTTCTTATTTATAAAATTGCTATTTTTATGCAACATGGCTAAAATTGACTGTCTCTGCCCTATATTGTTGAGAGGGTTGGGGTGATGATCCTTTTGGGTCCCTTCCAACTCATAATATTGTGTGATTCTGTGTGAAAAAGGGTAAAATAATTTTTGTTTTCATTTTATTGACAAATATGATGGGTTTTTTTCCACCTTACTGAAATGTGTGAAATTATTCTGTGTAAGACTGTGTAAGGTTAATCACACTTGGAGAGTCTGGACATGTATATAATGTTTGGGATAAAAAAAATCGTTGAAGCAGGTGCTACATCTAAAGACTAGTTCAAGCAGTTGTGTGCAGAGTTGTTTGGAGTTTTTTTCCTCCATAAGTGGATATGCTGGGCTGGAGGACAAAGAAACAAATTAGAAATAAATGCAGTAGGTTGAAAGGAAGCTGCAGATTAGTGCATAGAATCTGACCAAGCTCTTGTTATTCTTGTACAAAGTGCAGCTCCTTAGCCTCATAGCTAAAGAGGCTGCAGGAGGGAAATCTTCCATGGCTTCTGCCACAAAAACCATACTGTGCCCATTTTGTTAGCATTTGGTGGGGATAGAAGGTTTTGGTATAGGGATGGTGTACTGACTAGAGATTTAAGAGACCATATATTTGCTAATTGCTAGGAACAGGAGTGAAATAACTGGTGAGCACATCCATTTGTGTATTTGCATATCCATTTATCTGTGTATAAGATGGTTGTGATCAATAAGAGGAAATCTGTATGATATGAAATGGTTAAGGGAAAAGTGGGTCTTAGTCTGCAGTCACTTGAATTATTGGGGAGATCACAGAATCACAGAATATTCTGAGTTGGAAGGGACCCACAAGGATCATTGAGTCCAACTCTTAACACTGTCTCCATGGTGGGAATTGAACCTGGGTCTCCCACACACCAGGTGGGGACTTTTTTTTAGAAGTGTTCTAAACTTTTATTTAGGTGTGTAACATAACACTTGACTAAACAACTAACTGCAGGCAAGTGGAGGATGTACTCTCTTGGCCAACAGTCAGGGCAGATAGCTGTTGACTGCACAGTCATTCTAGGTATGTATATATTTCAGTATATAGCACACTGGATAGTTAGGGATTGGCTATGTATTTCTTGCAGACAAGGCAAGCACAATCTTGAAAAAGAGCATAGAGATAATAAAAAATCGGTTGGGTTATTTTTTCCTTTAGAAAGTTCTGTGGGGACTTTTTCTCTCAGCAGACTAATTGAATGTACAGCAATGAAACTAAACACAAGAGCCCAGGTGAAAGCTTTACATATCTTCCCTCCTCCCTCTCCAAAGAAATTGTACACTTCATGTACAAATACCCACTGGTTTCTTTTAGTTCAAGGTAAAGCAGTATATAAAATGCCATGAAACTTGAGAGGCCAAGGAAGAACTTATACTGGTTGTAACTGCTGTCTGAGTGCTACTGCTGCCTAATTCATGGTCTTAAAACAGTGCTTAGTGTATGAGACTATCTCTGGCAAAACTCAGTTGGAGTTGTTAAGGGTGATGACATCAGAACAATTATGAAAAATTTCGAGTAACAAAACTTGAGAAGCAATCGTGCTCCAACAGAGCAAGGAACTGGATTCTGTCAATCTTTTTTTAATGTTAAGCATACAAAAGGAATGGGGTTGTTCCTGCACCCTCTGTACCTCCCATACTTGCTGTACTTCTTGATTTGCAAAGCTTGCTGAGCCAGTTTTCACCCTGTGAGTGCCTTCAGGGTGGAGTGAACAAAGATTGCATGACTATTCATATTAGGTCTGTAGAAGACTCATCCTTTGCCTCGAGATTGGGTGTGCAGGAGCCATTAAATGGCAAGTAGCTCTTGCTTCCTGCGTTTGATTTGCTCCACTTACTTGTGAACTGGATTTGTGAGGATGCCCCTAGTAAGGAGTTACCTGCCAATGTTCTCAGTAGAAACATGGGTGCACTTCAGAACAACCTGCTTAATGTGCTGGATGCTGGAGTACTGAAACTTAGTTTATTGCGTTTTATTGTTTTGGGGTTTTTGACCTGGCTGTCTTGGAAACAGCAATGTGGAGCACAGTTAAAGCCAATAGTGCATCACTGGCAAGGAAAAGCTCTTAACTGGGTATTTCCTGAGAATCTTGGATATTGCTGCTTTTATTTCCTGTGATAGTACTCAGGAACTGGATAATATCAGATTACCTTTATGCAAAGTATTATTTAGAAAGATATCTTCTTCTGTCTAAAGCCTTAAATAAGAAACAGAACCAAGGGGAAAGGATCAATGCAGAGCACTATTGCAATGCTGTTTCTTGTCATCTAAGTTAAGTTAGTTCTTCAGTAAGAAAGGAGTTAAGAGACTGAGAAATGGAAGACACAGTGGGAAGGAAGAAGTCTCGGAGGGCGCTGGCAGTGCGTGAAGCTGTGGTGATGAATCTGAGGAAGTGATCTAGAGAATTCTTCTGTGTTATGGAGGCCACTCTGATACAGAATATGCTTTATCTTCCTTTAACTTGCAGGGTGTTGCAGGAAGTGGTACCATAGCTGCACAGCAAGGTTAAGTAGTTCTTTTTTTCCCCATCCTGCCTTATTTGGGAGTGTCATTTGCTTCATTAAGAGTATGCATGTGTATACTACTGCATATAGTAGCTTTAGACAGCCAGGTCTGGTTTTAATACTTCTTCAAACATGAACTTGGATTACTAATACTACTGACTTGTATGTGCTAGAAACTATCAATTCTCTTCTCCAGTCTTGCCTAAATGCTTTATTTCTATGTAATCAGAGGTGAAGATGTGGGGGGAGGGGTTAACCCTGTGACACAATTACTTTCCTCCTCTCATCGCACTGTGTTTATCTAGAGTTTGGAAAACCGACTCCCTATGTCTAATATCTGATACCAACTTCCATTGTCGCTGGGGTATTTTTAGGAACTACGTCTCTGGAGATCAGTGTCTTCAGGAAACCCTTTCATTAAAGGAAGTGAACATGGGATGGGGGAGTTTTTTGTTTTCTTTGTGTGGTAGTGTCTCTTCAGATTCCCAGCTCCTTCACACTGCTGCATAACCCTCTCTGGGAGCTGATCACTGGCATCTTTGGCCCTGCACAAAGGGAATGTTGAAGTCATTTCATTTCTGACAGCACAGTCAAACAGCCAAGTGCATGTGTAAGCATGTCCCCTGCTGGAATAGCTATTGAAACTGCTGCCCCATTTCTCTTGATTTTTAACAGAGGGAAGACCTTTCCAAAATCTTAATAAAAATTTGTTAGGCAAGGCCAAGTTTCCAGTATCTGCCTCCTCTGCAGCTTCTGGTTTACTGGACAGATTGTAGAGACTCTGCACAAGCCAGTGTGGAGCTGTTAGATGCTGCAGGGGGTAGGATGTTGGGAAAAGGAGAAGCACTCCCTCTGCTCTGAGACACCAGGTGCCCAGAAACATCTGTGTAGTGCTGCTTAGGCACCCTCTTTGCAAGGGAGGCTGTTTGTGGGTTATTTTTCTTTCCAGCTTCCCTTTCCCAGGGACAGGGGGAGGAGGTGAGCTCAAATTTAAAGCTTAGGAAGAGACACTGCAATGAAGAAATCTTTTATTGTCATAAATAGTGATAATCTCTTAAACTACTTTTGAGGTTGTTCAGGATTTTTAGTTTGGTTTTTAAGAAAACTATATAATGTTCTCAGCATTTCACCCCAAAGAATGCACAAGGAGGGAGGATAAAAGCAGTGACTAGCAAACTGTTCAGAATCAAGCAATTGGAGGGGAGGAGTCTCTGGTTTGTTTTTTTAAACTATGATAATTCACTTTAGCTTCAAATCTTCTTCTAAAACTAAACATCATCCTCTCACCTTTCATACTCCAGTTCACACTTAGAACCAACAAAGCCTCAGAATCAAGTTAGCCTCCAGTGTATTCTGTTGGCACAGCAGCTTTCCTTTTGTTGCTGTGGAAAAAGAATGCATTACATAATTCAGTTGAAAAATCATTTAATCTCACAACAAAACAACAGCTAAACAAAGTTTTAGAAGTCAGTTTTGTAGAACTTACTTGCAGTCATCCAGTGAATAGTAGTGAAATTACACTATTTAACAAAATTATGTTGCCTCACCTGTTGATGAGATGACAAAGCTTCTATGAGGTGCTTGTTCCTAATAGAAACTGTTCTGTTCCCTGCACTTCGTGTAGGTCTCTGCTGACTCAAACTTTGCTCAGCTCAAGGTGGAGAAAGTTTGGGTTGCTTTTCTTTCCTTTTAAGAGGCAACCTGCTGATTTGGACTATGAAGCAGTTTTTGAGTACCAAAGTGCAGCCTCTTGAGCATTTGAAACATGTCTAGTGTAGTTTGGGGGGATGTAGTCAAATAATTGGTGCATTTGACTATTTTCAATGTCTTGCATGGCAGTACTTCAATGCTGTTTAAGAAACAAACATTCTTGCTGTGAAGTGTCAATGCCAAGTGATGAGGCAAGTAAAAAATACATGTCCTATTCTCAGACTTCTTTATATTTCTTGTTCTGTTCTTGATTACTACATTCTTCAAAAGAAGGTGATGTAAGTGAAGGATGGTTTTAAAAATTCATGGAGTAGAGTTGCAAGTAGTCTTAGGGTCCTGTGGCCTGGTGTTGCAGAGGGGCAAGCATGATGGAAAGCAGGAAGATACTGTGGTAAATTCTGTTTGAAGTTGTGTGAAAAAAGATAGCATATGTAAATTAAATCAGACTACCTTTATGAACATACGGGTTTTATTTGGCCTTTCTACAACCTCTTTCCAGGACAGGGCACTTCCTGCTCTTTCCAGGACAGGGCACTTCCTGCTCTCTATTGCAGTCATTTCCAAAATCTTTCAGATTGAAGATGTGAGTTACAGAACTGTTTTGAACCTTGGCAGAACACAAGAATGATGCTAGATCCTCAAA
The DNA here is from genome assembly GCA_013390025.1 of Pitta sordida. Lineage (NCBI taxonomy): Eukaryota > Metazoa > Chordata > Aves > Passeriformes > Pittidae > Pitta > Pitta sordida. The sequence goes on along the minus strand of WEKX01026807.1, from coordinate 141,562 downwards.
ATGCTCCTGTTTAACAGCACAAAACATGGGTTGTAACTTTTAAGAGGCAAAGTTTAGATGAAGTTCCATTTGTGAATTTTGTTGAAGTGGCAATATCTTTATTCTATGTACTTTGAGATTTACGTGTTCAGAAAGCATGTAGTGTATATCCTTTTATTTCTGGAGTTTTTAGTTGATTGATTCCTTCTCCAAATCTTTCCCTAGAGATTAAAGATGAGTTAATTAAAGAGGACAAGCCTCCAATCTCTTCCACGTGCAGAAATGTATCTGTCAAACATATGTAAGTCATAGGTATTTGAAATCCACTTTAGCACAGTGGTGAGTGTCCCCGCCTCTCATATAGGAGACTGGGGGCTCGATTCCTGCTGGGGAGGCAGTGGTGCCGTTTAAGAGTTCGATTCGATGATCCGTGTGGGCCCTTTCCAACTCGGAATATTCTGTGAGATATTAAATATGTCCTTATTATGGGGTCTCATGTCCCCAGAGTCTTCCTGAAGTGCCCTCGCGCTCCCGCAGGTGGCAGTCGTTCGCAGCCAAGGCAGAGCAGCTGCTGTATCCCAGCAGGAAAACGGATTAAATCTTCCCCTGGGAAGTAAGATCCCCTTACTGCCAAGGATAACATGAAAGTGTGTTGCTCTAGCAGGAAGCCAATGAGAAATCTGTTTGGTCATGATTGACTTAACTCCAGCATAAAGACTTAAATCTTGACAAGAACAGTCCTGCACTTCCTTATGGAGCCTCTCAAGTTGAAGATATGGGGAATATTATTTTAACGCTAATATCTGAACCATACAGTAAGTGATTGTGGTGAACCAGTTTTCTCTGTTCCATCTTTGGTTTTGCTGCCTGTCCTTTATGCTGACGAAACAGGAAATAACTTGTGCTGTGTTTCATAGATCATGGATTTTCAGATCCAGAAAGAGTGAACTACAAATTTGAAAGTGGACCTTGGTAAGACTTTCTCCTTTTTCTTGTTGCACGTTTCCTCACCACTTTTTGTTTAAAGTTCCTGTTCAGATAAGATGTGTCTGTGTTTCTAATTTTCAAATAGCTGTTACCATTATTTTTATTTATCTTCCCACTGCCATGGAAATTGATTAGATCTTTTAAGTGAGAAAGAACAGGTATTCAATGATCAGATGCAAGCTAGTTTTCATGTTAGGCTTCAGTGTTGCCTGTTAGCTGCTAACAGTTCTGGGTTCTGCTAATAAGTGCTTATTGGGTATGGGTAATAAGTGTGCTGTGCTATTAACAAGCACAGTTGTAGCAAGCAGTGTTGTAGAAGTAACTCTATTGGTTACTGACTCGTGCATTCTTCCTGCAATTTACTCCACAGTTGCTCTATACACATCCTAACTTTTTTTAGAGGGAAGAAACACTTTTGTATGGATAAGTAGGTCAGAGATACTGTGCTACCAGTCAATTGGTTGAGCTGTTATGGTCTTATTCCCTAATATGTCCTAAACACAAAGCTTTATCTGCTTTTGACTGGCTTTGTTGTTTGGGTTTTTCTGTGTATAAATGCAGATTTTTCTTTGTGGGTTGCTGGGTACTCTTTCTGCAATATCACAAGAGAGTGGTGTTCAACTGATTTTTATTTATATTCCCAAAATACTTACTTCCCCTTTCCAGATTAATGATCTGTCATAAAACTGGATGATGCTGACACTGCTGAACCAGAAGAAGCAAGGAAAAAAAAGAAACAATATTGGCAGAAAGTATCCAGAGAGTTTAGCTCAGGGTTTAAGTGTTGTTCTAAGTTTTTTCCTTTTCAACAACAAAATTCTAGGGTGAGCTGCAAGATTCCCATCTTAATTGAGATGGTGAGAAATACAGAATCATGAGGGAAGGGAGATGAATTGGGGACAGGCAACTACAGAAAAAATGTTAAGAAATTAAAATAGGAGTGAGAAGTTTTACCACTTTATAAAAAGGCATACGATGACCCTTTTATGAGGTATGAGAGAGTACTCTGCTACTGAACAGCACTTCACCTGCTTAATCAATCACATAATCTCTCCCTGTAAAAACCTGTTCTTGCAATAGCCAGAAAGGCATCCTTGGGTAGCTGTGAGCATTGTGTTGCACTTGACGCGTTTAACAAGTAAGAGAACAAAAGAGGCTGCGGTAATGACCAATTAAAGCTGGCTTTCTGTGGCTGAGCTATTGCCATGCTAAGCAGCCAATGTAGCCTGTAGCTATATTAGTCTCTAGTAGCGCCGTGAAGGCCTGAACAAGCAATGCTACAGCTCGGCTCTTTGGGCAGGAGTCCTGTATGTGCTGAGTACAGCCATGAACAGATTTGGTCTTGGCTTGGGACTGGCTGTTGTACACTGTCACAGTACAAGTAATAAGCACTAATCTCAGCTACACCTAATTGCTCTGTCTAGTTAGGTTGGAATAGCAAGTGGTTGATTTTTTTTTTTTTTTTAAATACCATCAATCCTGTTCAGAAAATGAAGAAGCACAAACTGTCAGGAGAAGGAAGTAAATTTGGAATATGATCAGAGTTGACTCCTCAAAGTGGTGAAGAGGAAAGGGAACTGGGGAAGGGGCAGCTTAACAGAGCAAACTCTCCCTAGGAGAAACTTCTGCAGTGGCTTTCAGTTGTGATGTGGCTTTGGATGGTGGTGGGACGTGAGCCTTGCTGCCCTGGTAATGCCATCCAGCTGACATGGAGCAGGGACAGAAGCCTGTCCCTGGAGCACATAGAGAGAGCGGAGAGGTTGGTGAGTGGCTGATACTACAGAAAGATGTTTCTGCATTACTCCTTTCTCTGCCTGCAGCAGCAAGATGGAACTTGTGGATGACAATGCTGTTATCCGAGCAAGAGGATTGCCGTGGCAGTCGTCTGACCAGGACATAGCGAGATTCTTCAAAGGCCTCAATATTGCCAAGTTAGTAGCTAAGAATTTACCTGTACATTTGTAAGTGCTTCAGCTGCATGAGTCGGGGAGTTTCATCTCATTTGTTTTAAATCTTGCAGGGGAGGTGCTGCACTCTGTCTCAATGCTCAAGGGAGGAGGAATGGGGAAGCTCTTGTGAGGTTCGTAAGTGAAGAGCATAGAGATCTAGCGCTACAAAGGCACAAGCATCACATGGGGAATCGATACATTGAGGTTCGTGACACGGGCTTTGAAATTTTCTCAAAAGGAATACAAATTGCATGCCAATCAGATGTTCTCTTTTTTTTTTTTTCCCTTTAGGTATACAAGGCAACAGGTGAAGACTTTCTTAAAATTGCAGGAGGTAACTTTTAGGGGATGAAAAGGGGTGATTTATTCCATCAGCATCGCTAACTTCCGGCTGTAAACTGCTCCTGTTGAATGCGGCCATTCATTTTCTGTCTTTGAACAAGTAGTTGACTGGTGTATTGATTGCTATCTTCTGCTAGCAGCAGTCAAAGATATTCCATGACTTATTTGTCCACCTTTCTCTTCCCCATGCTTGCTGTTTTCAAGCAGCCTGTTGAATTGGGATTTGATGAGGCAAAGTGATCTTGTATGTTAACCTTATTTGCTAGGTCATCTTCTTAACTGTGGGGATCTAAACGCTATTGATTGCTGAAAAAAATGAAACCAGAGTAGTTTTTCAAAACAATGACTGCTATTGCTGTGGAGACTTGCACATAAAATCAAACAAACAGATATCGCACTAAATACAAGGTATTTGTGAGGCCAACTTTCTTTAAATCAAACTTAATTGGGAGGATTTAGAGGAAATGCTTTAAGGGGAATATTGAAATATTTGCTGATAATTGAAATTTGGAATTTGTTCTACCAACTCTAGCTTGGTCTCTCTTCCTCTCCTTTTGTCTGAAAGCATACAGATTTTGAATTGAAATCAGTAAGCTCTTCTTGTTGGTTCCTGACAGAGATTTAATCTGGGGATTGTAAGTGACTGAATGGATATCCGATTTTGAGGTTTTATAATGGGAGAGGCTGTTAAGCTGTCAACTAAATAACTGTTACCAATCTTATTGGTTAGTTACACCATTCCAAGCAGACATAACACACTGGCGTTGGTGACGAATGGTGTGTGTCTGGTACAACCAAACTCTGGAGAAAGAGTGTGCTATATGTGAAAGGACTGTGTTAAGTTATGAAGCTGGTTAGCAGCTACCCTTGGATAGGGTAGCAGCTACCTTTGGATAGGGGGTAGTAAAGTAATCCCTCACTACTTTATGGCTCACCACTTGTGGCTTCAGTACATCATGGGGTTTTTTTTTCCCTGGCTTTACCAGCTTTACAGTATTTATCCTATTTATTGCTACTTTGCAGATTTGACTTATTGCAGCATCTTTCTGGAACTGACCTCCTGTGAAATTCAAGAGATTACTGTATTATGAGGATCACTGGTCTTCTCCTGAAAGTAGAATTGGCAGACTTTGGCAGATCTCTTAGACAGCATGAAATGCCCGAGCTGTTTTCAACACGCCCTTCCAACTTTCTTTCCCGATCATGATGATCTGAGTACTTGGTTGTGAAATATTATGGCTTCAGTGCATGCAGAGAGTATTCCAAAGTCAGAAAGGTGTGGTGCACAGTTGCACAGGTACTGTTTGCCCTAGAGATTGAGACAGCTTTCCTTGGCCTTTGAGCACTGCAGGTACTTCCTATTTTCCTTTTGAATAAGGAAGAATGTCCTCTAAATGATGGAGTGATGTTATTATACTTTAATGAGAAGTGTCCTATATAAGCTCAACAGCTGTGGTTTGTCACAGGAGCGTCTTTCCTGACTTTAGAGGAAAATACTGTTCTACCTGCTCAAAAACTGTCTGTCGGAAGAACTTAGCTATGCCAGACTTGCTCATGACTTTGTGGCTCCCTAGACTTAAGTGCTTCTGTACTTTTTCTTCTTAAAGGCACTTCCAATGAGGTTGCACAGTTCTTGTCAAAAGAGAACCAAGTGATTGTCAGGATGCGAGGTCTTCCGTTCAATGTAACAACAGAAGAAGTCCTGACTTTCTTTGGCCAGCACTGCCCTGTAACAGGAGGAAAGGAGGGAGTTCTGTTTGTCACATACCCTGACAGCAGGCCAACAGGAGATGCCTTTGTCTTGTTTGCTTGTGAGGAATATGCACAAAATGCCCTGAAAAAGCATAAGGACTTGCTGGGGAAAAGGTACATTGAACTCTTCAGGAGCACTGCAGCAGAAGTTCAGCAGGTGGGTGCAAACTCTGCAAATCTTGGCTTCTTGTCATCCAAACTTCCACATTGGCAGCAGTGGAAGCAAATACTGCTTGGCCATGACTTGAAAGCATCTTTTATCTTCTATCATTCTTGACTCTTGCTGGAATGAGTATTGTCTGAATTTCTATGAGTCTTTGCTCCCTTAATATGTAAGACTTTATGGTACATCAATGTTCTCAATCATATATGCAAATCTTTGGGGTTTTGGCTTCCCATATCTTTGCTGGAAGTTGATGTGGGTCTAGTGCTTTATGTTACTGTTACAGGTAGTGAGTTTGACTGAGTCTAAAGATGATCTAATCAAGAGGAGTGTCAGCAACAGATTTGATCTAAAAGACTTTGCTTTTGTGTCAGTAACTAAAGATGTGCCTTTTGATGTAGTTGTCCTCTTCAGAGCAGTGTATCTAAAGAGTCTTACAAATTGCCTCTAAGGGTAGATCTCTGCAATTTTCTACCAACATAGGCTGCCTAGCAGAGAGTGGCAGAACTTTGTGAAACTGGGTGTGAAGAGTCTGGTGTTCACAGGGCTTAGTGGACCATTAATAGCAGTGAAGCTCTCAGGGAAAGAGAATAGCACTGAGAAGATCGTTAAGTCTCCAAAGACTTGTAGAGCTTTGGTTGAGGTCACTAACTTCTAAATGTAATTCTGAAAGCTGTTATCTGTGATGCAAATTGTAACCATGTCATTGTAACCAAGAAATGGTTCTCCCATTTCTCTGTTCTCCCAAATCAGTTGAGATTTCAGTGCCTTGTTTAAAAGCTGCCACTAATGATGAGCAGAGTTTATTTTGTATTTGTAGTTGTATTTTTCTCAAGTGCTCTCATATGTTTCTTTGTTTAGTAAAACCTTCTGGTAGCTGTATATATGCAAATGAATCTTAATCTTGCTTAAGAGTTCAAGAGTAGTGATTGAATATTTGGGGAAATCTTCAGGAGATAGGGTTAAAATGATTGATAAGATAATTTTAGTTATTATTAAAATTATTGATTTAAATTTAAAATTATTAAATTTTATTGAAGTTTAAATTTTATTTAAGTTAAAAATTTAAATGTTAAATTAAATTTAACTGTTTAAATTGATAAGAAATATCAAATATGATTGTCACAGATACTGATTCAGCAATGCCACCTGTTACTTGAATAGTCTATTGCATACCAGGTCAAGGCAGTTTAGCAGTGAAATATGCTTCTCATTCCCAAACTCCCCTGAGGTTTTGCAGAGGAGATTTTTGGGGGGTAAAAGTATCACCACGACTCTATAGATGGTAGAATGTTTTAGGATTTTACTTGCATAATAAACTTACTTTAGAAATACAGGTTTCATGTTCTAGGATGTCTTCCCAGAGTTACCCTAGCACTTCAAGTAAATTCTTGAAAACAAAATATTTTTCAAGAAAAAACAATCTGAAGATTTACGTTAAAACATCTGAATTCTAATCCACCTGACTTGTTTGTTGAAATACTGCAATGAAAATAATGAATGAAAACAGATGGCATTGGAGTTGCATTCAGTCCTTCTGAGTTGAAGAATGAGTAAGGAGGCTTCCTGTAACATCTGTTTTTGTTTTGCACAGGTGCTGAACAGGTACTCTTCCACACCTCTCATTCCTCTTCCAACGCCACCTATTTTTCCAGTATTACCTCAACAGTTTGTGCCTCCCACTAACATCAGAGACTGCATACGTTTGCGTGGTCTTCCCTATGCTGCTACTATAGAGGACATCCTGGAGTTCTTGGGAGAGTTTTCTACAGATATTCGGACCCATGGTGTTCACATGGTCCTAAACCACCAGGTTGGTACACTGTGTGTTTTTAGCCACTCTGTCAAATGCCTGTGTATGGAAATGCAGTCCTTCTGAAGATATCAGTAGGGAAGCACCTTTGGGATTGGCATGAATGGGCCTCTAGCTCTCCTCTAAAAGTCTGCTGCAGTAGATGATTTGAACTGTGCTGTGTTAGCTGCTGTATTTGCTGTAGAGCAGTTTGTTACTGAGGCCCGTGTGCTGAAAGCGAAGGCACAGTCTGGGAGGGATTGGTGCTCTCTGAGCAGCAGCTATGCTCCTGCACTGTAGGAGGGGGCTCGAACTGAAGAGGCTTGCTCAACAGCATGCATGATTGCTCTTGTACTGGGTGAGGAGTGCCTTCAAAACAGAAGTGTGGACAATGTTAGTTCTCAAAGGATTGGTTCGCCCCTGCCTTGCTAAACGATGTGCCTTAAGTGTATTTGAGGACAAGTGTGGCTGCAGCCTTCTAGAGACAGTACCCTTTGCAAGTAAGAAGCTGAAGCTTTGGGTTTCCTGAACTGTGTTGTTGCTCTCTTTAAACAGTCACAGCTAAGCGCCAAAATTAACAGCTCATGTGTATAAAGGGTTGTATCTTTGTCTAAAAACTGCTTCCAGAAAACAATGGCAAGGGATTGTGCGTTCTTGTGGTTTTAGGAGGAGGAGTCGGCAACTCCTTTAACTCAAGGGAGATGCTCTGAGTGGTCCAGCTGACTAGTCTGATTATTGTGGTATAAAAATGATGATTCTAAAACTGTTTCAGCTTAGTGTTCATGCCATCCAAAACTAGAAAATGATTCCCTGTCCCAGAGCAGGGCTTACGTGTTTTGGGGGGCATGGAGAGGGAGAAGGGACTATAGAGAAGTTGTACTATCTAAAGAGTTTCATGTGTCGGAGAGGGCTTGACCTAGCCAAGGCTGAAAAGCTGTAATGAATGTCTGGTGCTGAGAGAGGCTAAGAAAAGAATGAAGATGTTAAAGCACAAGTACATAATGATTTTCAGTAGTATCAGCCCCTGCCAGCAGTAATGAAAGAACCTGGATGAAGAAATCGATGTGTGCATATGGTCCTGAGGGCTGTCTGTAATCCTTGACCTGCCCGAAGCTGTCGGAATTTTTTCCCGAGGTACTGCTTTTGCCTGATTACTAGATTTTTATCTTTCTCCATGGACCTGGCACTTCTGGTTTCAACCCTGTAATCATGAATGACTGTACCAAGGATGGTGATGAAGTTGTTCCCTCCAAAACAAGTGGCCCAGAACTTAAGTTACAGCTAGCTTCAGGTTTTGGCTACTTCAGATCAGCAAATGCATGTAGCTAAAATGACTCCTCCCAGTGGTGTATTCCACTCATTTACAATTACATGCATAAAGATGCCATTTGCAACTACATATATAAGGGTAGCTTTTTTGTTGTTTTCCTCTGCAAGCTCATACCAAGCCTTAGACTAGTTAGTTCCCTTATAAAATGTCCCAGCCCTTACTGGTCTTCACGGAACTTTAAAAAATCATTTAACACGTGGCACTTGACTGTACTTATCCTTGGGTTTTAAAAATCATAGGTAATAAATGGGAATTAGATCTTCTAATTCTGCATTCTTACTAAATTGTTAAGACTAGGTACTAAAGTACAGTCTCCCATAGGTCATTCTTTTTCAAACAGAATGAACATGGCTCAAGTTACACTAGCATAATTAAAACAAGTGAATAAATATATAATCAAGTTTCCACAACTGGAAAAAACTTTTGGAGAGGGGCACTTTAAACATGCTGATGGATGCTCAGGTTGACTGGCTGTACTTGACTTTGGGGATGAATATATTTGACTGAAAAGACTGCTTTTAGCAGCATAAATTATTGCTGTGCAGTTTCTTCATGCAAGCTCCAGAAACATTTCTTTGTCTGCCTATTTTGTAGGGACGTCCATCAGGAGATGCTTTTATTCAGATGAAATCTGCGGATCGAGCTTTCCTAGCTGCACAGAAGTGTCATAAGAAGACAATGAAGGACAGATATGTTGAAGTCTTTCAATGTTCTGCTGAGGAGATGAACTTTGTATTAATGGGGGGCACTTTAAATCGAAATGGCTTATCCCCACCACCATGTAAGTTACCATGTAAGTTTTGCTTGGGTCTTGCCAATACTCTACGCTGTGTGCGGGTAGGTGTTAGAGCTGCTTTGTTAACTCTGATTCTGGTTCTTGAAAAGGATTGTCAGAGAGGACTATTAAAATATGGTCTTTGCAAGCTACTGATGATTTAAGACAATCATTATTTTTCCCTTTGGTTGTGAATTATTAGGACTGGAGAACTACTTCTGCTTTTCCATTGGCAAACTTTCCCTCCCCTTGCTGCAACTTATCTTGTTTAGGGGAAAGTGATGATTCTGAAAAGTAATTTATAAGTCTTGCCTAGATCTTAAAGACTTGTTTCGTATTTCAGCTGATTTGCATTTACTTTTATCATCATGGTGAACATGTCAAGTAAAAGCCCTTCCTCTTTCACTTCTGGGACATAACTTGTGAAACCATAGATAATACTCCCCTTTGGGACTTAATCACAAGTGTCTGCCTCTTGAACCACTGCTGACTAAACTGTTCCTTACCTATTTGCTGTTTGAACAGAACTGAGCTTGCCTGTGTAGAAGTAAACTACATATGGCTTTGGCCTCAGAATTGCAGTTGCTGTATTTCCTCTTAAATTTTGCTTCTCAGTGCTACCAGTGGACTTTGAGACAAATGTTTGGGAGAAATGCTCTGAGAACTTAAGGGCTAACTTACTAAGCATATGCACCACATAAATCTGAGCCTATGGGAAAAATAATACTTTGCTTCCAAGATCATAAATGGCAAAGTAGTTAAGTAGGAGCTTTCTCTCTATGCAAATGTATTATTGTTGGTGGACTTTGTAAGAAATGTCCTCTAAACCCTAATCAGAGCATGGCAGCAAACTTCTGGGGACAGCTTCCTTTGCATATGAATAGACCTTTACCCAATCTTCTCGTCTTTCAATGAAAATATCCTGAGCAGGGATCATCAGCAGTATGTAGTCCTGTGCATGAGGCCTGTTCCAGCCACAGCTTCAAATCTTCTGAGTTGCTAGGACAAAAGTTTGGAAACACTTAAGTGACAGTGTTCTCATTTTCAGCTACTAATGCCTGTGATGTTTTCCTCAGATAAGACCTTTCAGCTCTGTCATTGCCCCATTTCACGATATCTGCTGACTGTCACTTTAACTCTGAATAGCAAAAATAAAGGCTTACTTCATGTTCGCTTTTATGACACTGGGGAGGAGAAGAGGGAAGCAAAAGAAGAGAATGGCAAAGGAGGAGGGTGAACTCACATCAGTGAGAATTCACTTAGGACCTCATGTTTTGTCAAAACACCACAAAGTGCACCTTTTGGGTTTTTAAAGAATTTAATATTAACACTTGAAGCTACAAAGCAGCAACTTTTCTCAGTGCTGTTGATTAATTGAAGACAGCTCCCTGCAGGATAGGGAATATATGGATGAAAGTGTCCTCTGTTTTGAAGGATGTTAGGCAAATCTTTATTATGGAAGTTTCCTTCTTAGAGTGGAAAAGTCTCCTGCTTGATTGCAGTCTTCATTAAAATCTGAGCCTAGGTGAGACAAAACTGACCTTCTCTTCAGAGAGAGACCCTATCTCCAGAGCAAGAAGTGGATTTTTGTGTATTCCTGACTGCTTTTCAACCGGGGGAGCAGACACAATGTTTGTAGTCAAGCTCATGCTCAGATTTATTTTCTGTGATGAGCAAGGAAATGAGAAGCTTGTGAAAGCTCTTGACATACTGCAGGGTTGCTGTGTACGTATGGTCTTCGTTAGCTCTGGAATTCAAGAGGTCCTAATCTATTTTCCATTTGTTCCCTTTAGGCCTTTCACCCCCTTCCTACTCCTTTCCAGCTCCTGCTGCAGTTGTGCCAACAGAAGCTGCTCTCTATCAGCCATCCATGCTCCTCAACCCACGAACACTCCAGCCCTCCACAGCCTTCTACCCTGCTGGGACTCAGCTCTTCATGAACTACACAGCATATTACCCCAGGTAAAGCAGAGGAGAAACCAAGCAAGAACTAAGAAGTCTCTTTTTTCAGCACATGCACAAAGCTCACAAAAGAACATTGTCTGCTCTGCTAAAGGCTTGTGCTACCAAAACCAGCCTGTTTGGTGTCTTGTTCAGGGAACAATTTAAGGATATATAGGCATCTTCCAAGTTTTAGAGTATTTCACGTAGCAATGGTTTGGGGGCAGTTGGTTTGTTTGTATGGGTTTGGTGGGGTTTTGTTATAAATGTAGGTCACATATTTAAGCGGAATTATTTTTGAATTTTTTTCTTCTGTTTAACATGCTCCTAAGTGTTACAGTTCGTTGTGGTCTCGGTGGGAAGTGATGTGCACAGTGTGCCTTCCCATGTCTATAAAGAAAACCTTGGCTCTTCTTCAGGATGGGTGGACTGAGGTTTGCCCGAACAACTCCTGAAATTCTGCCTGTTCGTGGTTTTTTCACAAAGTAACTTTTGACTTTTTGGTGGAAATTGTTTACTTCTGTAAATAAGTATGCATTCAATACATATATGCTGAATGTAATATGTCAAGCATATAGAGGCATATATTCTTCCTGACCTCCAACACCTCTCACAAAGGGGTTTTGGCTCTTTTGAATTTATTAACTGTCTTCTACAGAACAAAACCTCCAGATACTGATTGTCCTCTGCAGTCATGAGGCCTTGGGAAGAGCCGTGTTCCCTATAAGCAATGAACCATTCCCCATCAGTCAGGGAGTCTGTTCAAGAACTCAAATTGTTTTATCCCTGGAGAAAGGTCCAAAGAGCTACTCAGGAAGTTGTGAAGCAATATGGACTCTCCCATACCTGTACACTACAAAGGTTTTCTTATTACTTTATGCTAAACCAATGTCTGAGCTGCCTGTTGTGGTTTTGTTATTAGAAAGTCTTCGTCACTCATGAGTTAATTTCTATCATGCCTTCAATAACTGTCTTATGGTCATGATAATGTTACCAAACTCAGCCTCGTTAATGTAAGTTTAAGAAAAATAAAATTCCAAACTTGCACTGGCAATATAAACGAAGTTTCTCAATAACAGTTCTACATGTCATGAACCCATAGTAGTAGTTAGTTTGTAATAACTTCAATGTGTTTTTATTTTTAAAATAATAATAGCCTGGCCATTGCAGGCTATGTCAGGCCCTACAGAGATCCCTCACTGAATGGGATCCTGTGCGAGGCCCATCACTTACTGCTTGGGCTGTGGGGATATATTTCGGTTACAGACTCATCAATTCAAAGGCCCTAAATATCCTTTTTATGTTCTTGTCTAACAGTTCTTCACTGTTCTTAGGAAACCATTCTTGCATAGCTTCTGTGCCAATTACAAATACCTACTTTCCTTTTAAAGAAAATAAGGAAAAATTTCTGGAGTCAGCTTGGCTTGCTTCTTTCTATGTTGTGAGATTGTTTGGATATTGCTTTCCTATCCAAACTAAATGTTTTATCTATGGTCAAATAGTATTTACTCCAATAGATCCTTCATAACTGTCATTTTGGGTTTGGTTTTTTTCTTTTTCTGAAAAGAACTTTTGTTGCTTTCCAGGCAAGTTTTTGTGCTTTGAAGGATGCACTAAGTAATTGGGCCCCTCGAAAGTAGCAATCAGAACTCTCTTAAATGTAGTCTTCTGGTTCTGAAATTTAATTCTGAATCTTAAGTATGTGCAGCAGGAAAGACTGGGGTATCCTCTGTATTAAGTGGTGAGTTTAAATACAGGTACATGTCAGATCAGCCACCAGCTCTGTGTTGCTCTTCCAATGGTTCGTAAATCTAACTAGTGAATACTTACGGAAATAATGAAAGTTTCTTTGATCTGCTGCCAAATTGTTCTGCCACTTGTTTTTCAAGGTCAAGTTGCTTTATAATATGTGTAATCCAATTCTATTTTTCACACAGCAATTGACCTAGATGGGGGGATCAGAGGAAGGGAGGCATTGTTTTGGTCTTCAGAATCCATCAGAAATCCTGAAACTCTCAGGCTCATTTTAATACTCTTACAGCTTTTGGTGATGAAACTCAATGGTGTAAAGGAATGGCTACCTTCTAGGCTATTAAAATAGCTTTAGTGAATTCCTAATGAAAAGGAGGAAGAGGAAGTTATTTGGGGTCTGGCAGCCTTTATCTCTGTTCTGCCTGTAATTATATCTGGCAACATGCTCTGATAGCAAATCATTGGTCCTGTTCTCTGTCTGGTACCAGGCTTTTAAGAAAGAACAGTAGGATTCATTGGAAGGAGTTTATCTGATCCTGAATAAATGGGTGTACTAGGTGCTGTATGTACATTGAAAATAATTAACAGCACTACCTGGCAATTGCTAACACATTCTATAGAAACTTTTTACCATATTCAAACCTGAAAGCTACTGCTACAGGATATACAGTTTTAAAACAAAGTTGAATCTTCCTGTATTTGAGTTCTAATCCAATTTTCACTTTGAAAGCAGTGCCTTAAAACCTCAAAAGTGTATCTGTCAAAATCCATACATGTAGCAGTGCATTTAAAATTTGTACTTTTTTAAAATAATATTTTAAATAGTTTAGTGGAAAGAGGCGCTTCTTACTCAGTGGGTGGTGTGCTGGTAGGACTCACAGACTTCATGTGGAAGCTGAAGACTGGGTTCAAACAAACTGCATAAATTCCATGGCAGGAAATTCATTGTGAGTTAGTGAATACACAGAAACCACACCTGGCTTAGGAAGTCCTTGAACTGAAAATAACTGGAAGAGTGTTCTTGCATTCTGTGTCCTGTGGTGAATTCTGTTGAACCAAGGTGTGTAGGCAAACTTGTTTGTTCACATCTTTGTAGTACTTGTCTTGAGATACAGGCACCGCTTGAGAGTGTGGGTCTGGCTGTGTGGCTGTAGCTGTTTGGTTGTGCCGGTCTAATAGTGGCTAAGTTTGGGTTATCTCCCTGTTGTACCAATGTGTATACAGCTCTCTCTTGGAGTGATTAGCAATAAAGGTCTTTTTATGAAATAAGGGTGTGATTCTGACACGTCGTACAAGGAAATACAGGGTCATCTGTTAGTTCTATCCTCTGTCTGCTTCCATCTCTTCTTGCTGCTTCCATCTCTTCCTGCTATAGATTAGGTATGTTTTTTTCTCATTGTAGGCTAATCAACTTGTATGTTGCACATGTATCTACTTCCACACATGGCTAAATATTTATGTATGCATACATACAGAAGTGTGTGTCTATAAAAGTAAAATCACTGAGGTTAGTTTTTTCCTAACTTGTTCTCTGTGATGGATCAGATCCTCTATATTGACTGTCATGGAAAACAAGTTGAGGGTATTTACTGAACTTGGTCACTGCTCAGATCCACATTGAGGCACAAATAAGTTACAAGGAGTTTAAAATTGGAAAAGCTAGGAACAAGTAGGCTGGATCAGAGTGCTACTAGTCACAGCTGCTGCCAGCAGCTTTGTTTTCATATCTGTGTCTGACTAACCAACCAGCATCACTTGACAGAACTGGGTTAGGAAACAACCATATGTGTATTTAGCCTGGGAGCTTTGTCACAGATGGATAACAGCAGCAGCCAAAAACAAGACTTTTTCATCAGCTTAGCTGTACTCACAACATTGTAGCAACACTCTGGACTACAGCTCTTAGAAGGTTGCACTCTTTATTATTATTCTAAGTATGTCAACTTGGATTGCATGAGAGCGTCTGCAGTGAACGGGCTCACTGGGTATAAAAGCCAACTGGTGGCTTTGAGTTGCTGTCCAGCAAACAGAGCTCACATTTATGTCAGATGGCAGAATCTGGGTCTCTTCATTACTTCTTGCTCATATTGAGCTGGTCTCTCTAGCATGGTTTTGTCAAAATAATCTCAACTCTTCACTTAATAGCATGAACTTTTCACCAGAATGATTGAGTGGGACACTCAACAATTCACTTCTCTAAATTAATGTAGCTTGCCAAGGATTAATGCTTCAGGGACGCTTTTAACTAGGATGGTATTTCAGTGGAAGAGTGCATTAACCAGCAAGACTAATTGTTGCATGCCTCCATAGGATGTCATTATGCCTTCATTTGTAGGTTTTAATTGGTAAAACTGCCATGGTGTCTGAAAAGCAGCAGAAAGGTAATGCTCTGATCAATACCTGTCTGGATATCAGGATACTAAAATTATTTAAATGAAGTAACAAAACCAACTTCACATTGTTTCAAAGTGGGTAAGCCTATAAAAGTGTTGTTGCTGGTAACAGTGAAGATTTACTCAACCCACCCTACCAAATGACACCATGGATGCTGGTGAAATGACTGGACTTCCACCTAGCAGCTCTTACTGTCACTTGTGATTCTCCCTCTACAAACTGGCAAAACATTTGGATTACTATGAGGGATTCATTGGTATTACACCATTGCAAAAGCACGCTGCAGAGATCAGTTGGATTTTAGTAAAACCTTTGACATGGTTTCCCATGGTAAGCTTCAGAAGAAACTCTGAGCGTGGGTTGGATAGGGGCATTCTGTGCTGAGTTAGGAATTGGTTGGATGGACGAGCCCAGAGAGTGCTGGTGAATGGTGCCACATCCAGCTGGCAGCTGGTCACTAGTGGAGTCCCACAGGGATCAGTGCTTGGCCCAGCACTGTTTAATATCTTTATTGATGATATGGACAAGGGCATTGAGTCCACCATTAGCATATTGNTGTTAGGAAGAGCTTTGTCACAGAAAGAGTGATCCCTCAGTGGAATGGTCTGCCCAGGGAGGTGATGGAGTCACCATCTCTGGAGGTGTTTAAGAAAAGACTGGATGAGGAACTTGTTGACATGGTCTAGATGATGGGATGGGGACTTAGGTTTAAAAAAAAGACCCCAAGATTAGCTCAGTTGGTTAAAGCATGGTGCTTATAACTCCAAGGTTATGGGTTCAATCCCTGTATGGGCATTCACTTAGGAGTTGGACTCAATGATCCTTATAGGTCCCTTCCAACTCAGAATATTCTGTGAGTATATTTTTCCCTTTTGCTTATTTACAACACAGTTCAGCAGTGGGAGAGAAGATCTGCCTGTTGTGCCTCAAGGCATGTGTGTCATCCATGCAGGTGGCTCTTTTAAACATTTGCAGTGAACTCAGGTTATTCAGGGCACACAGATATGTTGCTGGATGTTTCTCTTGGCTCAGAAGCAGCCTTCTACAGGGTGTGTTCAAAGTCCAAGCACTGCCCAGGGCAGACCTTTTCAGTCTTCTGTGGCAAAACATGTTTCTGGCCCCATTCCCAGTGCTTGTTCTTGTGCTACCATCAACTTACAGATCTGGGAAGCTCGTTGCAGTAGGCAGGCAGAGTGGGCAGCAGGTGATCTGGTTAAACATAGAGCAGGTATCTGTACTGAAGGAGCTTTTCATGTTTCCAGGGGTAGAGTTATTTCAGAGGGAATAAGGCTCCTTAGACCTGAAAGCTTTTTGGTTTTTTTCAAATTAGAAGAAATCTTACTAAAAACAGAGTCTGTGTTTATTTGTCTGTGATTAAATAGCAGCCATGGGGATCTGAATGCTTCTCTTTGATTAACAGATGACCTGATGGTTTAGTCCTTACTCCTGCTATTTGTCAAATTAGATGTCTTTTCTTTCTTTAAATGTGGATAAACATTCTAGTCTTGGAAAATTATTCTGGTTATGTAAATACTGTTGCTAAAATCTTGTTGGTTTTTGTGAACAAAGCACCATGTTAAAACTTTCAACTTTGGTAATTATACCACAAAATTTACTAGCTTTGCTTCTCTCAAACTTTTCTATGAACCACTTCTAAAAAACCTTTGTACTGAAGCTGCATTTCCTTCTTTTTTTAGGCTACCTGCCAGCAATGAACATTATAAGCATTAAGCTGCAAGCTTGTGTATACTTGCATGTTATAGCCATGTCCTATGCCAGCCCACGGAGTAATTGAAAATCTCTTGCACTCTCTGGAAAAAAATTGCTGTTCACTGGATCCTGGGCTGATCTGTCAAATTTCCTTGAGTTTTCTGAAGGCTGCAAGGTGAAGTGCACCCTTTGATTTTTCTGCTCCTCCTGCTGGCTTCAGTCAGGATCTGACTTCAGGGTGCTGCAGAGCTGCTCAGGGTCTGCTGAACTTCCTAGACCTAGCAAATTGGGGATAATTTAATCTTTAGACTAATGGGTGAGTTTGACAGGTTTTCTTTCCCTACTAATCATCCTCGGAGTATTACAGTAGGGATATATAGTGAGACTAACCTGCGATACAGGACCTGTCTTACAGTCCTGAAATGAATATAGAAGCTGTCAATCATTAGCTTGATGAAAGGTTATCTTCAGTATCTGTTGTCACAAACCAGAAAATAGTTAATACATATTTAACAAGCAAGAATGTGCTTTGTAGTCCTGAAAAACTAAGTCATAGGAGAAACAGGACAGAAAATCTGCGAAGAGAGAACTGAAACCTCTGGATGGTGTCTCTGCATGTATCTGTTTGTATGTGCAAATAGTGCTGGGCATGTCTGTGGTTCTCAGGATTGACCTGCAGGATACTTGGCAGAGATCTGAAAACCTGTTTAGCTGACTGCTCCCAAGTCACACCCACTTGTAATACAAACTACATCTTCCTTCTGGATATTGGTATCTATAAAGCAAATACATAATGGAAAAATGTTAGGAAATCAGGAGAGATGGTGATCTTCAATGTTTTCACATAATATTTTGGTGATGAATGTTTGGGATCCCTTTAAGTGTATAGATGCTGTTGGAATGCCAACATCAACCCTTAGAAGATGTGAGAACTTGTTCTTGCATCCAAAACTGATTTCTGAAACTTAATTATGTTTTATTTTGAGATTCTTTGGAGAATACTTTGGACNTTAAGAGAAGACTCGATGAGGAGCTCAGTGACATGGTCTAGTTGGTGGGGAGTTGGACTAGATGATCCTGTGGGTCCCTTCCAACTCAGAATAACCTGTGAACCTGTGAATACAACCATATCGGAAATATTGATTGGAAAAAATCCTATCTGCCTGTTGATCAGGTCCAAGAAGAAAGATCAGCTCACAAGAAAAAAGGTTTACCTTGGGAAATGCTTTATATAGTGTTTAATTTCAAGTACTAGGTGGATATAAAGAATTAAATTCTTGCACTGCATCATTATATAGTGATATGCAAGTACTAAGAATAGCTGCAATAATGCTGTTTGGCATGATATAAAACATGCAAGTACATATTTGTTCCTGAGATTTGTTTAATTATAGAATATAGGCTGGAATATTTGTCCCTCCCTGGACAGTTTTCATTATCCCTCTCCTCTATCTACTGCTTTTCCATCTGTAGACATGACCACCTTAAGCCACTTGCTTCTGTTCCACTAAGAGGTTGTCACCTCTCAGAATGGGGGAACACAGAATTGGCTGGGAGCAGTCTGTATATTATCTTCTGTCAGGGAACTGGAACAGGTGGCACCCTTAGCCTAACCTGTGGCTGAAGCTGTTACCTTTATCTCCAAAGTGGAGCCCTGAATTAGCAAGTGCTTATAGCATTGCAGTCTAGACCCAGCAGGCTGTATAGCCAGCTTTACACAAGTGCCTGAGTTCTTTGAAAGAGATAAGGACCCTGTAGAAGGAATAATTAAAAAAAAAAAAAGGAGAGGAGAACTGAAAGGGAAGCATTCTTGCTCCAGCAAAAGCTGTCCCACCAAAGCTGAGGGGAAAGCATGTGGAGGGACATCAGCAGGGGTAAGTGGTCAAGAAGGAGGGAAAGCTGTTGTCTGGGACAGCCAGCTAAAGCTGTCACGGCCACTGCTGCAAGTTGTTGTGACCTGTCTCTCAGCAAGGGCCAGGGAGGCGGAGGAACTTCAGCAGTGATACTTTCCAAAGGCAAGGGCTGTAGCCTTGTTTCAAAAGGAAGGCAAGATTTCCCAAGGTGTCAGTTGCATTGTTATCTGGTGCTTTCTTATTTGGTTTTGGTGTTTGGGGGGGTTTGTTGTTGGGGATTTTTTGTGAGTTTTTTGTTTTTGAGGGTTTTTTTGTGGTGGATTTGGTTTTTTTAATGGTGATACAAGCTAAATCTGTCTTGCCTTACTAAGTTTGTTTACCTCAGAAAGCTGCATCATGGTCTACTTCACAACTGGGCTTTGTATCCCCTTCTAATAAGAACTCTACAAAGCAACCTGGCAGAAGGTCTCTTTCCTTGTTGTTCTTACAAGTTTTGGAAGTAATGGGGTTGTTCTTATAAAGATTCTAGAAAAATTTAACCCAATTTATATCTGAAGTTCTCTTACCGTCTTCTGTTTTCTTACCTCGGATGCACAAACTGCCCTTTCTCGTAGCCTCAGCTGGTTGGCCAAAATCATCAATGTTAATGACACTTTTTTTACAAAGTTGTGTAGGTGCAAATAGGCTGGAAGGGTGCATGTTGTTCACTAAATCCAAGAGTTAAATAACTTTTTATTAAATATTATACTGCTGAATGCATATGTATATGGATACTCATATGGATTGCATGACATTTTAGCAAAAAGAGGATATTTTGTGGCACTGCCAAATCAAAACTAAACTGTTAAATAGCTAGTTTTGTAGCAGTTTAAACAGGGCTATGAAAGACCTGACAAAGAATATCGGAGCTTCTAACATCTACATAAGATGGACATAAGAAAATGAACAACTTATTCAGGAGTAATAAAAAGTATTATTGTGGTGTTAATATTGCTTTAAAACAGGGCAAGTATGTCCCTTTGTGGCACTAACCTTTAACATGTAGCAGTTACCATTGGCCACAAAAGATGCTGTGTCTAAACAGTCCCTGAAACTTAAGTAAATAGAAGCAAATACTGCCTTGCTGGCAGCTGTGAAGAGTTCCTTCCTCGTGTATTTGGCAGATAGGTAAGGGACATCATAGTTACCTGGATCTTGCACCAAAACTGGATGGGAATACTTTGCCATGGGTTCATATCCTTACTCTATAGCTACATTAAAAAAAAAAAATTAAAAAATGGGGAGTTGTAGACAGCATGTGATGGCTGTAAGTTCCAAAGCTGAATGGTGTGCTGGTGGGGGGAGGGAAGACTTATTTTTCAGCCTCATTAATGCCATAAGGTGACCCCTGGATCTTGTGCTTTAGAAGCTGAGTGGTATGTAGTATACTGACTGGGGTAGGGTTTTTTAGGGATTATTAATGACTATTAATAATAATGGAAAAGGCATGCAGGAAACCATTAGTGAGATGTGTTGATAAGTTTGTATGAAAATGCTACTTTACAGCATAAAACCTTCCTACAAATGTTTTTCTGACAATAGGCTCAAAATTGATATAAATGATGACAAGTGCTGTCCTTGGCATCAGACTGTCTCTGCTGTCCAGTGAAGAATCATCCACAAAGATACCCAGGAACACAAAATTGTGGGGATAAACAAGCATTATAAGCAGTTCCTATGGCAAAAAGCAAAAGCAGCTCTCCTGGACATGGATAGCTGTTCAGAGGAGAAGCAACAGTGTTAAATCTCACTCAATTTCATTTGCATCCTGAAACACGTGTAGCTGCTGTGTCCAGGAATGGCTTGTCTGCTGGAGTTGCTTGTCATCTGTGATTGAACTACCCCCTTCCTTGCAGTGCTCCATGGAGATGACCCAGGGCTTTGCAGAGTGGGAACTTGGTAAGGGCAAGACTAAAAACTGGTGAGAACACATGCTTCTAGACTTGGAAGCTGCAGAGGCACTCAAGAAGATGAACTTTAACTTGGAGAGATGGAATTTAGGCTGACACTAAGCCTCCTGGAGCGGGAGGGAGGACTCTTCCACAAGACATCTTAGGACTCTAGCCTTTGGGCTAAACTTAGTCTTCATTAATACCCTTTGAGCTAAGGATTTAGACACAGATACCAGTCTTCCCTTTTCTTGCTCATAATGCCCAGCAGAAACTTTGTCATGATATTTTCATAACTCTAAGTTTGGAGAACAGAAGTGGAGGCAGTCTGAGAACTACCTTTCTAGTGTGGTTTGGAGAGGTTATCCCAGGTCTGAGGCATAGTGTGAATATGGTGATGGAAATGGATTGAAGCCATGCTCAGGGGAGAGAGCAAATTTATCAGGGTAGCTTTGATCAAGAAGTATGGTCTCTTAGGGGAGTGAGTGTTTCATTTTTTTTAAACTTTCATCTTAAAATTGTGTAGGAGTAGCCAGTGGCATCCTTCAGTATTAGGACATCTTTGGGGTAAGTGATTTATGCAAATCTACCTCGTGGTAAAACTTGTTAACTTTTCCTTTAGTGTCTTAGACTTTGTGGCTATGCAGGAGGTGTGTTTGTGTCTCTACCCAGGGTCACTCTATTGAGACCAGTCAGTTGTGACTGCCAGAGCCTGGAGACAGAGGTCTTTAACAAAATACTGTGTGTACCCATGTGCTGCGCTGTCAAGAGGAGGCTAATTACCCCAGTGTGGTTTCTGTTGTTGAATTGCTCTTGATGCCCTGGTGATGGGAGCATTATGAATGTCGAATTATGTGGCCTGAACTTTGATATCTGCCCAGGGCTTTAAGAAAGGTTAAGGCTGCATAGCCAGCTGCTGGCTCTCTTCTGCACTACTTTGGCTTCTGATTGCTTCTATCTTAACTTGTGTTTGTAGTATGCAGCAGAGGATGGACTTGTACACACAAATGATCCGGCCAGGACAGTGTCCAAAGAATGGATTTGCATTTAAAGGCCCCAGCAGTTAGACTTCCTTAGAGAAGGTAAGAATAATGAACCCCAGGAGATGGGCTTTGGGGGTGTGATAGCTTTTGCTTCAGATAAATTATGTGGAGTAGGGTGGTTTTCATTTGCTGCCCTGGGAATATGGCTCGTCTTTCCTATGCCCAGAATGTCAAGTGTACTGCAATGTATAAAGCCTCGGCTATTAAAGCCTTCATTTAAAAGATTTTGACTGCTCCACTTGTCTTAAGGACTGCTGCTCTGCATGCTTCCCAGGGCTTCAAATGCGTGCTACTTCAAGCTTTGATACCAGCACTAAGAGAGCACGTCAGAGTCAGCTTTCTCTGTGGAGTGAAGTGCAGAAATGATGTTGCTTCTCCTAGCAATGCACTAGGATGTAGTGTCGGTTAGGCAGAGTGAGCTGCTTTCTTAGGTAACTACAGAATCTGATTTGTAAGCCTCATGCTGATGTAAAATGAAGTAGACTGTGTTTGCATAATGGCAGCTACTCTTTTGTCTTTGTGAGCTTTCTGATCAGGCCACTTGAGCCTTTCAAGCTTGGTTTACTTCCCTTCTGGGTAGGAGCAGTCAAAGGGTGAAGTCACCCAGAAAGCATTTGTGCAGAAAAATGCAAGCTGAACTGCAAAGCAGAGTATTGATGCCTGCATCAGGTGCTTTATCATGTACTGTAGTCTCAGAAGAAGATACAGAACTACACTTACAAAAAACCTCCTGTATTCTCTAGTCTTTTAAAAAATACATGGACAAGTGATAAAATTTCTTTTATGTCCTTTTCTTTCCTCTATTTCTTTCTTCAGCTTCACCTCTGAAAACAAAACACAAGTCCTCTTTTTTGTTCTTTGCTTTTGACATAAAGGTAACTTAGCCCAGGTTGTAATCTGTTGGGCAAAAATCTTTCTTTACCTGCAGAGTCACCTCACTGTCTCCTGTTCCAAGTATGCTCTTCTTTTGCATGTGTAAAAGCAGAAGTTGGCTCACAAGCTGGCTTTTGTCTGGATTGATAGAGCTCAACCCCATCCCTATAACAGACAGTCTGAGGCTGTAATTCAGTGCTTAGTTGCATCCTGACCTAAACTTTATGTACTTCACTGCTTCCTGTTCCATAACTACTTGTGGTGAGTGTTGCCATGCCTGGGACTAGATTGGGAAGCTGATCTAACCCAGGGGGGTTGTCTTTCAGTCTGTTTTCAACCAGTTTACGGCTTAGCTGGGCGAGTACCTCTATTGGCCCAGAGGTGGGAAGGTGGATGTAGACAAAGCTGGCACTGAGGGATAGTAGTGGCATTGCCATGTTGTAGCTGTAAAACTTCACCTTGAGAGTTAAAATGTCTTGTGATTTGCATCAATTCTGGCATACTCTTAGTGAAGCACTGTTCAATAGAAAATGTCATTGAAATCCTGTGTGTGTAAGGTGAAAACTAAAGCTTTTAGTTCTTCAGTAAATATTTGATATTTTGGAAATCAGGAAATTAATATTTGCTTTTATCATGGTGTTCAGTGACCTGCACAACTCTTTCATGCAGATTGCTCCGCCTTTTCTGATGTTTTGAACAAACACAGCGAGCGTAGATGGAGACTTTGATTATGTTCCCAATTTTGCCACTTCTCAAGCCAATTGTGCTCAACAGAAAAATCACCAGAACTCTGAAAATCAGCAGATGGACCTCTAACTGTTTTCAAGTTGTTGCACAGTTTTCAGACATGCACACACAGACCCCTAAGCCCCTCACTGAGAGCACAGGTGCTGAAATCATGCAAGTCCTTGAGGGTTTCTCCTTGATAAAGAAAATACATATTAAAATAGCTTAGCCTGAACCTAAAAGGTCTTCTCTCTTACATTCTTTGAAATAACCAAAAAGTCTTTATCTAACTTTGCACACACGTTTTTTTAATTAAAAAAGTATTTTACAACCTCTAATTGTGCATTTGACATTTTAATAAAAAATTCTTTTCTTGTCTTGTATATATTTGTCTAATTCTGCAAAAGAATCCTTTGTAAACTTTATATGCAGGCATATTTTACACAGTGCAGGAATAATTAGAGAGGTAAAATGGATTACAAAGCTACAGCATTTTTTCCTTAGATAAAAGTATATGTGTGGGATGTTAAATGCCTTGTCTCTGATTCTTATCTTGTGTGCTTTTCTTTATGCGCTCAAGTATGTAAATTTTAAAAGGCTTGCAGGAGTAGGCATTTTCCAACTTTGAGCACACTGCTTAGTCAGAAAAGGGGAAATGCAGTTAACCTCTCTCCTGTGCTATTACTTTCGTTTTTCCACTCCTACCCGCTCTGCTTGGTGTTTGACAGCCTACTTAAAGTGAAGAAGTTGTCACCATGTCTGCTTTAAAGGAGGGACAGTCAGGGATGGTAGGTTGAACTTGGTCTCTCTGAACTAGAACAAGTAATCCAGTACCACAAGTGTCACTTTTACCAGTGAAATCAGGTGATGTATGTGCTCTTACTTAAATAAATTGTCTTTTAGCAGCATTTGGTCTCCCTGCCTGCCCTGGTTTGGGTTAGATCACTACATCTTTCCATGGCAATTACACTCTTCATTTGCACTGAAGAAAGGGGGAAGGAAACCCTGAAGTAAAGAGTTGTGAGGCTAAAAGTTGCATAGTAGATAGGTTCTCTGGGTTCAGAATAAATACTGCAGAACTGAGGACTGCAAGCACTTCGAGTATGTGGTGCTTAGGTTCCTCCTGTACTCCTGTTTAGTTCCCATGAGCCCAAATCCACAACAGTGCCTTGGTATCTCTGAAAGGAGATAAAGGGGAAGAAAAAACAAAACAGGGATGGTGGGGTGGAGTGGCAAAGTAGGAAAACTGTTCCAGACAAGACTAGTAACAGCCTTCCCCCTTTCATTCTTCCCTTATTTTTTTTCACTTCTCTTTCCTGTGTTCCCCCAGTCACTATGACCACAGTAATCTAGATTTGTTTTCTACTGGCAAACTTCATACTGTTACATTCTGAAGTATTTGACAGCCTCTTTTTTTTTTTTTAATCACTGTTCTGTAGCCTTGAGCACATTGAACACGATTAATTGGTCCAAAGGATTTTTAAATGCTATTTTGAACTTTCAGAGAAGATGGTTCTGCCTTTAATTTTGTAGCAGGATTATCAATTAATAGTTTGCCTAGAGAAAATTAGCCTATGTAAGCCAATGGGGAACTGATGGTGGAACCCAGATGCGCAGGGATATCCCAACTGTGCAAATCACAGGTTGGGAGTTGAGTGCATGAGAAGCAGTAGGCTGTAGAAGGTTTGGAAAATTAAATCACAAACAGAATGTGACAACAATTACATGACCTTGAAAGACAAAGGCATGCTTCATGTTGGATTACACAAATGGGCCTTTAGTTTGGCATGCCCTTCAGGTGTTTTCCAAGTGTTCTATCCAGTGCTGTCAAAACTTTAGCAAAAAGTTATGGCCATCAGTTGGCAAAAAAATTGCAGAAACATGTGGATCAACTGTAGAGTGAAGAAAGGGAATGTGAAAACAGCTCCTAGAGGCTTGCTGAAGGCATTGGGAATTGCTTAGCTAGGTGAAAAGGAGACTGAGGAGAGGTTTGAGGACAGTATATTAAAAAAATTGGCTTGGAAGAAAGAAGGAATAAATTCTTCCCATTGTAAAGGGGATCAGGAGAGAGGGATGGGATTACAGAGAGAGGGATTAAGGGATGAGAACAAACCTGCTCAGAGCAGCAGTAGTTAAGTACTGATCTGAAGTGCCTGGGAAGGCTGCTCAGTCTCCATCCTGCTAATCTTTGGGTCGGGTTGGCCAAGAACTCATCAGGGATGGCACTGGTATACCTGGCCCTGCTGTGAGGTGCAGACATGGACAAGATGTCATCTTCAGGTACCTGCAGCCTTGTTTTCTGTGATAATACTACTTTATTCTTTGGACCCTAGCCTCAGATGTTATAAAATTAGCTGTACATCCTAATACAGATGATCTGAGTTGAGGATTGTGTTTTTTTATCACAAGCTCTCTCATGTTTGGGAATCTTTGGAATCTGTGTTCAGAACTGAATTTATAGGTTTTTACAAGAACTCTGTTTTAATTGATTAAAACATTCATTTAACCTGAAGCTTAGTAAAATACTATTACCCATTATAATGGGTGCAGGTTTTAGAAAACAAACTAGAAATTAGGTTATTTCTACAAAAGGGTGTACAATATAAATGTATATATTCAATTTTCTTTTTGCAAAATTATTTGGGAACTCTCACAGCTTTGCTATCTCTGACTATCTCCATTACTTCAGTTAGGCAGATTCTCAGCTGGAGGTAATTTTATTTATTTAAGCCAGAAAGCCTGAGACTCGATAAGTGAAGATAAAAGTTCAATTCCACAATGTAACTTTCTTGAGATGTTAATCTATTGCTCATGTGTTTGGATGTTGTAAAGAATATGTAATATGATGGTAGTAACTGAAATTAATCTGAAAAAATATGTGAAAATATATGTTGTAATTTCATAAAGACTATATTTAAAATCATTGTGTTATGTGGAGAAAGTTCTTCTTTACTTTCTTTTTCTATGTTCCCACCTATCTCTGTTCTGCTTTTTCCAGGCTCACCTCTTTGACCTCTCTGGATCAGGGAAGGGAGTAGAGCTGAGCTGTGGGTGGGGGGGTGGCAGGGAGTAAAGGCTGCCTGGAGGGGAAGGAAAGACGTGAAAGGTCCAATGAGACACAAAATACCCAACGTCCTTTCTCCGTACCGCAGCCCTGCCCCAGAAGGGAGGAGATCAAGGGCCAGGCAAGGTCCACTGTGTAGGATTTCACATCCACCTCTGGCCCCTGTGTAGTCTCATACTCAGGGAAAGGAGCCTGCGTGGTTGTTGGGCTTGCCCCTCCCTTAAAACAACTGGTTATTTCAGTGTGTGCTCAGATGGGCATGTTCAGCTCACGGATCTTTACAAACTCCTTTTTGTTGTTGTTGTTTTATCGTTAATCACTTGAACAGAGATGTAAACCACTGCCCTTTCCTGCAGCCAGGTCCTCCTTTTACAGACTGTAGGTCGAAGATGAGATGCTCGGCAAACAAACCTGGCCAGTCAGAGCAAGCATAAGCAAAATCCATTTGTTTTCACCCACCTTCACCACTTCTGCCTTGTTTGGTTTGTGAAGCTGATGGAAGGTCATGCTGTACTAAAGAAAAAAAGATTTGTTTTCATGGTGTAAATGGAGCGTGGTGATAAAAACTGTTCTCCTGCGCTCCTTGCGTGTCCTGTGGCAGTTCCTTGGCATAGCAGCTGCATCTCCCCAGCGGCTCTGGAATCCTGCACTCAGACACTTCAGTAGCAGAGTTGCAGCAAACCCTGCTGAAAGGATATGGCCAAAGCACTGACTCCACAACCGAGCTGAAAAACAGCTGAAACACCACTGTAGCTGCACTGAGAAAAGTTATTAAATACCAACCCTGCTTCTACATTTACTCATGTGAGCAATGTGGCTGCACACAGCAGCCTGTCTGGGCTGGAGGGAGAGGACTGAGTGACTATAACTGAGCGAGGAGCCCACATAAACTCCAATAAATAATGTATAGCCTGAGTCTCTGACTGCCTGTGAGGTGTCTGAAACACAGAAATAGCATACCTAAACTTTGGGGTTTTCTTACCTTTATCACTTCAGTTAATGAAGTATATTGCCTCTGCCTACAAAGGTATGCCCCCATTCGTGCCCTGGGGCCAGGATGTCATTGTATGAGAGCACTCCCATTTTAAAATCCTTTCCTCCTCACCAGCTGCACTTGCAACCAGCCCAAGGCCACCACACACCACCTTGGGGGCGGGAGCTGGGCATGCCTCTGAGGGTCCAAGTGCACCCACAGGTATCGAGAAACAATTGAGAGCTTTACTGTAATAGTTTGCTGTTAGTGAACACAGTTTGAAGTTGGACCAACAGCATTGGCTGCACACCTGAGGGAGCCCCAGTGCAGAGCCAGAGATGAGCAGCGAGTTGAAGCAGCACTGCCTGGAACAGTGGCTGGCACTAGACCATCACAGGCAATGAAACAGCCTAAAAAGACCAAGGCAAAATTTAGGGAAGGCCAGCTGGAGGCACAGTGCTCTCCTATCACCCTGATGATAGGACAAGCACATCAAATTGCCATGCACTCAACCAAGGCTTCCTGTGACAGATGAACGGGGGACAGAAGCTTGTCCCACCCATTTTTATTGCACCACAGAGGAGAAGTCAAATGCAAGAGTGGTTTGGGTCTCAAAGGATACAAGCTTTGTCTACCTCAGCAATAAGTGACTAGTCTTGTGCTGACTTGTGAGCCTGACTGGTGAGAAAAAGACAGTCCTGGGCTCATCACATTCATGGAGCCTGAGGCAGCAGTGCTGAGGTCTTGCTGTGAATTACTGCTGGAGTCTGGGGACTTTGGGCAGGGTCTGAGGCTGTGCCAGCTCTGCTGCAGCCAGATCCCTGATGGGAAGGGAGGGAGGATCCTCTCACATGGCTGCAGTCACATTTAAGTGCACTTAGCAGTGGGAGCCCACCATAATAGCACAGGAACGAAACGAGAATGTACAAAAAGGAGTGCAGAGAAAATTAAAAAGATGGCCTACATTAATCAGCAAGACTGGTTTGCTTTTTAAAGAGTTACACGTTGGTGTCTGCAGAGAGGATGTGTCCATCCATAAAGAAGCATTGGCAGCAGAAGGGGATTTTGTGTTTGCTCTGAGATCTCTAGCACAAAACACCATGTCTTGTGTCCAGCCATGCAAGCAGGCAGTTGTGTGGGCTGCTGCAATCCAGAGGCTGCTGATTCCATCAGTGCTGTCTGTGTTCCTCCACCTGCCAGGAAGCAAATTACTCATGGCTCTGCTTAGCTTCCAGCCTCAGCCCCTATATCAGTGCAAGCATGAGGTTACAAAGGAAGGTGTCTGTGCTGTGTGCTCCCCAACAGTCGCAACTTTCAGTAGAGAGGGGCAGGAGCAGATTCTGGCATGTGCTTGCCACATGAAAGGGCATGCCTGTATTTCTTAGGAGGCTGGTGTGTAACTCAGGGCGCAAGACACAAGTCAAATGAAGAACAGCCCATTAAAAAGTTGCAGATGGAGTGGGAAGTGATCTTACATGGGATACATGTCATAAGCTCTCACAAAGTAGGCACAAAGTGATGCAGTGATGACATTTCTAGAGCCCCCCACTGCGCATGAACCACCCCTGGTCAATACTCTACAAATTGTAGATTAACTGTTGTTACTAGCCAGTATCTCAGATGGAAAATACCGTTTCAACCAGATGGGAAGAACTAGTAAGATAGAGCTGATACCTGGGCTTTGACACTTGATTCTTTTTCAGACAGCAACTGCGAAACAGGTATGGTGGAATGACATGTTCATTATTTCTCTCTGGCTTCAGATTAAAAAGCAGTCCATGTTCAAGGAGACTGCACCCAAAGTTTCAAACCCAACCTGATCTCCAAGCCTGAGGCAGGGTGGGTGTCCGTTCCATACACGGTCACCAATTGCAGGTGCTCTGCAGGTTCAGGAACACCCCTGCCAGTGCCTGGTGAAGGCTGTGAGTGTGCCACGGGTGATGGCTGTGCAGGTGGCCGGGGTTATAGCCGTTCTGGAAGTTCACAGGCTGTGAGAGCCCTTAGTCAGCAAAGCTGCTGGGGCATCACACAACAACGCTGTGGACATTGTTCCCCCCGCTCCCTCCCAAGCAGGATCTAAAAGGTGTAACAAGGTAAAAATAAATAGTAACAAAGCAAAATTGGGTTCGGTGGTTAGCTCTACAACACAGGGCAGTAATATTGTCTTTGAGGTCATCTTCACTTGGTGAGGAAGAATGGGGAAAAGAGTGTTTGGAAAGAGCTGGGAGATTCTGGCATGGCCACCCCATGTCCACAGGTAGAGCCTGGGAGGCTCTGTGGGGCAGAGCCAAGATGCCCACCCAGCACTGTGTGGCACCTGGGAAAAAACTACTTGGAATCAAGCTTTTGCCCATAAATGGTTTGAAAATGAACTCTCCTTCTAGTAGATTATTTTCTCCCCCTCCCAACTCATAATAAAACCTGTGAGCTGTGACCAACTTTTTGGATGCTAAAGGCAAGTAATCCTGCATGTCTGCAGCATGGTGAGACCTGGCATCACCTCCACCAGCTGAGGCCACAGCCAGTGCATGCTTTCCAGCCCAAGAAGATGGAGGCTGGTAGGTGGAAATAGAAAAAGTCTTCCATATCAGTCTCTGTATGTGTGATAGAATAAATGTATAGCAGCTGAACCAACTGGAGGGAAGGAAATTTCTGGTTTAATGAAATGAGCAGACTTAGCAAACAGATGCGTGTATAAACAAGAGATGCCACTTGTCCAGGAGAGAACTTCAGTGCTGGAGCCTGGTTTGTGGATGGGCCACTTACTCCTGCTCCTGCCCATGGGAAAACCACTGTATTGTCTCTTGGCATGTAGGTGACTTGAAGTGATGTTAAGTGGTGATCATACTCTTGCACAGGAGGGCAAACTGACTTTCCCCTGATGGCAAACACTGCCTCTCCCTGCAGTGCACACCAGGATCACCTGACAAATCCCATACAGGTGATGCACAATGTGCTCTGGGCATGGACATATTTACAGAAAACTGCTTAAGGTGGAAGGCAGCTGAACAACTGAACTAGTAAGACGAAAGGCAATTTAAGAGCACCTTGCAGATTACCCTGTCCAAGAGCTTATTAAAAGCTCAGACAATGACGGTGCATTTGATCTAAGAACACAGCATCAGTCATAACAGTGTATAACAGCTGTAATGCTTAACCCAGAAGGAATCAGCTCTGTCAAGTGTATCACTTTACAACTGCTGGCACCTGGGAATAGCGTCTGTGTTTCTGAGTCACTCTTTCAGATCCCAGTTTGTCAGACTAAAGGGGACTCAGCCTCTTCTACCTGAAACGTAGCAGCTCTCTCTGTTATGTGCAGTCTAGTAAATCTAATGGCCAGCAACGGTGCAACAAAAGTCATGTGGACCAGCTGGTGAGAGAGCTGATGTCTGTGCATCCTGAAACCAGTCTCAATTTCAGTGGAATTCGTGTGCTATTGGAAGCATTTCTGCTGCTGAGTTATTTCTGTTGTTTGGAAGCATTTCCGCTGCTGAGTTATTTCTGTTGTTTCAAGCCTGACAGTGTTCAGTCTCCCTGCCCCACTCTGCAGAGCTCACCCAGGTCCCACTCCCTGCAGACTCCATGACAGCAGAGCCTGAGCAACCCCTGGGCTCAGGGGACCCGAGCTTCACCTTTACATTTTGCCAGCCTGACTTCTAGGTTTAGCACAAGATGTCTTATGAGCATTATCTGAAAGCAAGGGAAGGGACAAACAGCTTTTATCTTTACAAAGCCAGGCAATGTGTCCCCTCACCAGCTTGGGGTCAATGGCATCTATCTATGAGTATAAAAACTACCAGCCTCTTATCTACAAAGCCTCTTGCAGCAGAGAGACCTGAGATATCTTGTTTTCTGGCTCTCAAGACAAAGACCAAGGCTTAGGTCAACACTTTAAAGCTTCATTTTGCCAATCGGGAGTTTGCAGGGCTCAGTGTGTACCACCCCTGGCCAAACAGCCACATCGTGGGACTGCTGTTATCACAAAAGTGAAACCTATTTAAACCGCCATCCTGCTATCGAGTATTCCAGCCCCAGTATGTCCAAGGAGAAGCAGGTAGTCAGTAAAAGGACTGGAGTTGTTTGCTTGATAAATATTGATGGTGTGGAGCAAGGAGTATTGCAACACTGCAGAAGGTCCTTAAGAATGTTCAGAGGATGAAAATTGCCGACACTGTTGTGATTTTGAAGCTCAAATAATAAATGATTCAACAACTGTACAGTTACCATGGGGATGAATTCTCACTGAGCCTAAAATTACCAAGCTGCTGACAAGGACCTATTTTTAGTATCAGCAGATGTGTATCTTTAAAAACATCAGCACAGACCTACTACTGTGTGTTTGTGTATGCATGCCTGCTCACCTGTAATTGAGTTTTCTGATGCTAATAATAAAAGCAAAAATAAGTAAATGTCTGGACGCTGTAACAGATAATGCAGTGATTTAGGCTGGTGGTGATAAGTGGAAGTTGCAATTAATACCTGATAAATAAAGCATGCAAAGTGGCCAGATTGCCAGTATGTAACTGAACTAGTAAGCAGAGCCCTATCATTACCATCAGCTAATGTGCTGCAGTAATGTAGTGTCTATTTTTTGTGCCTGTGAGTATCTAATGGGAAGCACTCATCTGCACTGTCAGAGCCCCATGACGTGGGAAAACAAAGGCTCAAAGCTGACAGGAGCTGCTGGCACAGATCCTGAGTCTCCGAACTCAAAGGCTGAGTTTGTAAGTGCTCTCCCCCTACTTCACATTTGAGGGAGGTGCAAGGATAACCACCTAAGAAAGCACACAGATGGGCGAGGTGTTGATACGTACCTACCATGACATAACGCAGCTGGGGTGGTGCCAAGTTGCGGAGTGCCGGCCCATCCCATCCCATCCCATCCCATCCCATCCCATCCCATCCCATCCCATTCGTGCTGACTCACCACACCGGCAGTGGCTGTGCTGCGCCACCAATTTAAGAATGGTTAAGACCCCGTCACCGCTGACTTTGACTAGGTTTCTCTCATTAACTCTAATAGGATGGGTTGGAGACCTGCCTTTTTTTATAGCCTCATTTTGTTGAAAGAGAGGCCAGAGGGTGGCTATAATGGTTTGTTTTTGCCAAACACGTAGCCAGATAGACATATCTCTGCTCGCCTCTTGGCGTGCCAGTGCAGTACATATATTATATGCAAACAGAGTTTGCTAGCAAACCAGCCAAACAAATATCAAAAGCAGTACATTGAAGCTGGGTAGGATAATAGGGCATTACAGGAGACAGTTCAGCAGCTTTGTTTAAAAACCAAACAAGCTCTTCTAGTTTCTGAAAGGCAGGGATGGAGACAAGGGAGAGGACTCTGGTGGTTCAGAGCAGGCAGCAGTGGTCCCCACCTGTGCTGCCATGTGAGGTGCTGCTCATGCCTCCCACAGGGAGCTGCAGGGGAATAATGGCATTTAAGGATAAGAAAGAAGAATTAAGGATAAGAAAAGCCCTTGTTCTGAGACACGTTTGAAAAATACACCCCTGTGGATGGTCTTCTACCCTAGAGTAAATTATGTAAAGGGGCCTGATTAAACCATCCATCATTTCCTATTTTTGATATTTAATTAGGAAAGAATGGTTAGGTCCTCAGAATTCGGCTCTTTGAGATGTGTTGGCCATATACACTCTGCTCTGGGAGTGTACCTGCATCTGTTACAAAGTATCTGACTGTGCTAAGAAATACCGTAGTTTTCTGCCACCACTACACACACACTTTTTTTCCCTCCCTAATATTGGATCTTAAATGATTTGAACCTTGGAAAAGCTGGATCTGACTCCAAAGGTATCTGTGTGGAAGCCAGCCAACCCGTATTCCAGGTGAGTTTTAGAGATGTTCTCATGCAGAAAGACTGAACAACATGGCCATGCTACTGAAGATTAAAGTCAGAGGTTCAGGAGTTCTGGTCAGTTGAACTGCCTGGGTTGGCCCTGTCCTCTTATGAGGGCAGTTATCTGGATTTCCTAATGTCCTTGCCAAAAAAGCAATGGGACAGTATATAGTGGAGAGCAGATCCCTACAGGGCACATAGAAACGTCTGAGGAGTTGTCTTAGGCTCATGGCTTATCTGAAGGAAAGGATGGGAATTTAATTCTGTAGCAAACAGAAACTTCACGTTCAATTTTCAGTTTGAACAATCAGAATTGGAGGGGTTTTGTTGTCTGAGAACAGTGATCAAAAACACCCACACAGGCACCAGCCTAGAACATTTTCTGAGAAGTCAGTGGCTCACATCAGGAAACTGCTTCCTGATACAGAGGGCGTTGTCAGCTCTTGCCAAGCCCCAGAGCACTGGGTTCACTGAGAAAACAGCCACCACTGTGAATGTAATCCTAACAGCACAGGGGATGGGGTCCTTGAAATCTGGGAAGGGGCTTTTTTATTTGCCTCTTATGAATAATCCTTATCCTTGGGCACACAGGAACACTGCACTGGTTTGTTTCCTCTTGAGTCCAATGATATGATCCAGATGTGAGCCATTGGGGGAAGTAAGAACGCTAGAACCACAGGGGTATCTGCCATTTTGTCTGCCTTTTGCAGTGCTGGAGTGCCTGCGTCTAACCGAGCAGTACCAGCTGAGCAGTACATGTTCTCCTTGTTGTAGATGAGTAATTGGTGCCTGGCGTAAGGATGTTATTGCTTTTGAGGCCTCACAGATTTCAGCAAGAAACACCACAATCTAGACAAAGAAGAAACTGAGGAATATGGTCTTTTCAACCATAGGACCCTAAATGAGAGTAGCACCCAAGGTGAATCGGGGTGAATGAAGCTATGGCAGGAAAGAACCTTGAAACAACATGCTTGTTAAGGACCATTTTCACATAGCTGGGTTCCTTATTCTTAGTCGAGATTTAGGGAAACACTGGGTGAAATCCACGTACTGCTTTAGAGGCATATTTTGCTGCAGGTAGATGTGCCATCTTTGTGGGATCATGGGATAATTCAGGTCAGAGGGATCACTCGAGATCTCTAGTCCAACCACCAGTCCAAAGGGATATCTCTGAGGTCAGACCATGATGATCAGTGTTTTATCCAGTCTGATAAAAACTCATGAAGGATGGAGATTACAACCTCTGGGCAACCTGTTCCAATGTCTGACTGTCCCGATGGGGAAGAGTTTTATCCTTATTATCCAGGACATAAGGATGTGGTAAATTACATAATCAGCTTTGCTGTGCCTCAGAGACATCACCAAACTCAGTGAAAGTGTTAACAGCTGAGTAACAGCCTTTATTCAAGGGAAGCTGTTGATGCCAGGATCACCCACGGCCATGAATTTCAGCTGTGAGATATAAGTGACAATACAACTGCTGAAGTCTTTCGTACTGACAAAAGTTTTGTCATCATTGCTGAACGCACAGTCAGAAGAGCAGCAAGACAATAGATACCTCTTGTACCTAATGTAGCTCACTGGGATATGGCAGTGAGCCACAAACAAACTCAAACAAAGAAAAAGGTTGCTTTAAGAGGAAGGTGTAACTACTACAACTCCACAGCTTTCAAAATCACAATCTCTGCAACAAGCAAGTAGTTGATAACCACACAGGTTCTGTTTTATAGCCACAACTGTGGAAATCAGACTTGGGCAGTGCTGTACATCCCCCATTTCACTACAGAGTCTGAGACATCTATGTGCACCATTAGACAGAAGATTTGGACCTCAAGTGCTGGGGTGTTGGGGACTACTGATGCAGAGAAAGTTATGGTCAAGCCTCCCAATTATGTCTGTTCTGCCATCAGTCCTGCAAACCCACAATCCTGGAGTCAATCAATGACAGGAAAAGGGCAAAACCCCAGCAAGACCCAGGCCAAGAATACACCAGGATAGAAGGAAAGCTGGTCAGCGCTGTCCACAGCCCGTATCCACATTTCAGCACCCTTTTGCGCATAGTCAGGGATAGCTGCTCAAGCCTGTCTTATATTTCTCAGCCATGCTACTGTTCTCTTCTCATCAGGAAGCTTTTTTCTATCTACAGTTCTCCAGATGGTTTTCTCATAATCTTTGCCCTCATGATGATGTTCCATAATCTGCTCCCCAAGCTTCAGTAGCCTCCCTCTCTAGGAGTTACTGAGGGGAATTGAGGCCTATGCACCCTTTTGGGTTTCAGGGTTGGTCCTTTTGTCTAGAGTGTCTCAAACCACTGTTTCCCCAGAGCTGTTCACATCCTTTGTGTTGGTTCAAATCTCACCTCTATCAGAGTTTTTTTTCTCTGTTTGTCTTCCTGGTCAGCTCCACTGTTTCCTTCACAAAGAGCCTTACTTCCAGCTCCACACCCCTCTCTGGACACAACTTTCACAGACAGCATCCATTCGCGCTGTTTGGTTATCAGCCCTCAGCATTACCCACAGAAGTCAAGGCAGCCACGTCTGATGGGCCGGCCGAGCTCTCTACTTCTCTCACAGGGAACCTTCCTTCCCTAACTGTGCTGATCGCCCTCCCACCACCCTCCAAAGAAGGCAGCTCTGCCTCTGAGAATACACAGGCCCACTGACCACAGCAGGTCAGTTCACCCATACCATCATTCACAGCAATCAAGAAAATCAACTGTAACCATGACTAAAGTTCCAAAACCCGACAGTATGGAAGGGATTGTAACCAAGAGGAAGCCAAACTACCACACATCACAAAAAGAACTGCTGAAGCTCTTCCACCATGCAGTGGAATTCAAAACTTTCTAAAGTTTATGACCTTAAAAGTAGTGCCTTCTGGATAACACAATTTCAACTTCTGTGTGTCTGTATTTGTTGTACTTATAGGTGAAGATCAATTTGTAATATCATTTTGCCATTAAATGCTTTTATTTTCTTTCTTTTTTTCCCCTCCTCACTCTGATGGAAGACTTTGGTGACTCAAAAAGATACGAGAAAAATCTCCACTCCTGTGAATGAGAAAAAAAAAGCAACCTATATTTAAAAATACTGGAACCAAAATAATGGAGACTTTTAATAATAGATAAGTTAAAGCCATTGCAATGATAAAGCAGATCTGTATCGTGCTGGCTGCAAATTTCAAGTCATTCCTGCATGAAGATATCCTTCAAGAAATTATTCAGCACTGATATATACCTGACAATAAGGATTTTTGTTTCGTTTAGGAAGCAGCAGGTGAATCAAAACCCATTTGAAATTCTATTTCTTACAACAATTTAGTAGTTCTGATAGGGTCTGCTCTGCTTATATTAAGATAAGACCTGTTCCCGAGCAGCTATCAAGGCAGTGCACACACAGGACATATACAGTATTGCTTGGAAGATGCTTTTGCCTTAACTTCTGCAATGAGACAAAAAGCACAATTATATTCTTCCATAGTTTTTATTAGACACTAATATTTTCTTGAAATTTTAACTTTCAATCTAATTAATAGCAAGTGTCCTTCGTGTAGGGCTTTTACTCTTAGTGTCAAAAAAACACCTGCACATTTGATCCTGTGCACAAGTACTGTTTCAGTGACTCCCATCTGACCCATGCTTCTGTGTGCACATGCACAGTGCACAGGAGAAGCACGTTTGCTCTTTAACCCCAAAGCATCTCTATTTCACTGCGGATTGGAGAGCAGGATCAGCACAAACCAAACATGCCGTGAAAGAGTATCCAGGAAAACGAGGGAAAAAGTGTAAAAAAAACCCCAGTGCTGCCTTCTAACAACAGGAGAGGATTAGGTGTCCTCTCATTTTCCATCTTTCAGGAGAAGCTGGGGATGTACACACACACAGTCAGTCACCTGGTTCAGCACTGCATGGCTTCGTGTGGAAAACTACTCGACCTGTAAAAGTGAAAAGGTATTGCAATATGGATTTAAGAGCACTAATAACCCAAATTTGTACTTTAATTTAGAGCCCATGCTTCAGATGATTTCAGCCTTGAAACTAGGACAATTTTTGTTATGCAGGTAGAATAAGCCCCAACCTCTTGTGGTAAAATGCTTAGAGCAGTAAATATTTATTATTAAGCCAGCCAGGATCTGTTTCCTCTAATTAAAACATTTTCATCCTGGTGCTCTTTCATCCCATACCACCAAATGAAAAATGTATTCCTCTATGTCAGTGGCACTCCTGAAAATAATCCCATTGAACTGGAAGACTACAACCTCTCTGGTCTGTAAAATCACTCAGAGACCATTTTCTGAGGGTCAGCTGATGGCACAAACCCCATAGAGTGTCAGAGAGCAGCAAAGTTCCTTGGATGAGGACTGACAGTACCTACATGGGAGGAAAATGAAAGCAGGTCTATTTATTCTCTAACTTACCACTTGCCTTCCAAGCGCCAAAACTCCAGGAGGAATTTCCCTCCCTTGCTTTACAACTGTTGCTGCTATAAAACATGTATTTGAGGTTGAAATCGGATGTATTAAACTTCTTCGTGTAGCTCAGGACCTTATAGCCTTTCTTTAGCACCTATTCATGAGTGAAGTCCTGCCAAGCTGGTGATTACCAAGGGGACACAGAGACAAGGTGTTTTGTACAATTTCTTTTGATTGCTCAAGTCCCAGTGCCTGCAGAGATGAAGGGCACACTTAGCTGGCTGTATTACTCTACCAGACAGCACCATATTATATAATGAGAAGCAAAAATAATACAGTTTAAATATAGGATATTGCAAAATGAACAGCTAATGCTGCACACCTCTGAATTTATGGTGCCTGATTTCCTGTAGCTTCCTCTGTTGTGGAGTTCACAGTGTTTACTAATGGGTCTTGGGTACACTGCAGCCTTCCCCTCTCTCTGGGCACCAATTCCTTCTTCTCCAGCAGCTGCCTTTGGCCAAGGAAATTGCATAATGGCAGTTCTGCAGCTTTGACAAAGGTGGTTGGGGTTAGTCACATGGCTACAGCATCGTTTTTGGAAGAGAAAAAGCGAACCAAACTCTTTGACTCAGGGAGTGAGTTTGCCAATATAATTTTCACGTGCTCCAAAGGCATTTATGTAGTCATAGCATTTTAAGGTTTTCCAGCTAATTCTAAAAAAACCAAGACACAACACCACACCACCCTCCCCACCCTCCAACAAAAAAACCCTGACAAAAAAGTTGAAAGGATTTTTTCTGTTGACTTCATCTGCTCATTTCATTGCAGCCAGGATTTTGCCTCTGGTTTCTGCCCTATGTTGTACAAACTGAAGATGAAGGCCACTTGCCACTTGCTCTCCAACTAACATGTTACAATTTTTTTAAGAAGTTAGCCAGATAATAGCTACAAAGAAGTGACTGAGCTGTAATATTTGAAGTCAAGTGAACAAGCACATCAAACGTACCTACCAAAAAGCAACTGAAGAGACTGCGCAGTATTTGGGAAGAGCAATATGACACAGACAAAAGGTATGTGAAATACTACAACCACAAGCTGAAAATAATGGCCTGGGTAAGGGAGGGAATGCAGGATGAGGAGAGGAAAGTCATTGGACCAGGGACTAGGAGGGAATGAGGAATGTTTTTTAGATGAAGGTGAAGATGGAGATGGAATAACCACCAACACTGAGACTGTCCTTGGCTGACCAGAACTTAAGTTGTGCATTAACCAGCATCCTTCTTCTCCTTTATGCTTTCCATAAGATGTGCTTGCTATTTCATTGAAAGGCTTCTTTAAAATATGATTTTAAGGACGTAGGGCAGAATCCCTAATTTCCTACCATGTTTATTATCCCAAATACCCTGCCAACGTATGTTCTAGGTGCTGGTGCAATACACACTAATGAGCTAAAAGGGAGACAGGACACAGAAGGGAAATAGCACACAAAAAATTATCCTACCTGCCAGACTTCTGGCTAAATTGAGTTACAGTACTTTTAAGAGCTCAGGGAACCTGGGAGTACAAACAGCAAAATATAACAAGAGTTAGAGGCTGAGTTCTGGGCAAAGAGTCAGGAAAACACTTGTTTATTCATTTAGAGAAAACTCAGGAGGAGTTAAGAAGCAACATAGGCTACAAATGACAAAGCTGTGCCAGCCTTGTGTTACGGTAGTTCTGCATCACTGTGAGGTGCATCAAAAGATGAGGTCATGAGTCTTCAGTGCGTTAGTTTGCAAAATTATTTAAAATCAAGTTTACTCCCAAAATATAGGCCCCCCCCAGATATAATGAAAATAGATATCCTCCCCAATTCACAGAATCACAGAATATTCTGAGTTGGAAGGGACCCACAAGGATCATCGAGTCCAACTCTTAACACTGTCTCCCTGGCGGGAATCGAACCCGGGTCTCCCACACACCAGGTGGGGACACTTACCACTGGACTAAAATTCATCGAAATGTCACTTATTAAAAAATCCAAATGGCTTACTTTTGTTCTACAGATCATGTGATCTACTGCAAAATCTTCTTGTGTGAACAATTTTTTTCCTTCACAAGATGTGGGGGTGAAAAAGGCTAAAACCTAGCTAAATGCTTATCATGAAAATTAAATTTTATTCAGATTTAAAGCTGAGGTAAACTACATTTTCATTTACAAATGAAAATAACCTAAGCATACTGTGAAGGCCAAACATCCTGGGATTTTGGTTTTGCTTCTC
Source organism: Pitta sordida (assembly GCA_013390025.1). Taxonomy (NCBI): domain Eukaryota; kingdom Metazoa; phylum Chordata; class Aves; order Passeriformes; family Pittidae; genus Pitta; species Pitta sordida. Next base: position 101,707 of record WEKX01026807.1, on the reverse strand, counting down.
TAGAAATCAACAACTGGTATCTGAGAACCAGCACAGACTAAATGTCCTAAAGAAACCCCACCTCTGAAACACAGATGTTTAAAGCTTATAAAATTGTTCTTTCCCTGCTCAACACTTCTTATGCTGTTTGGGAAGTAGATGGTGACTTGGCCATCACAGTTCCTTTCTGTTTGTATCCCTACACAGCGTAGCGCACGGCAAATAATCAACCAAAACCTTCGGGCAATGTGTATTTCAATTGCTCCAACATCTTGTAACATGTGGCTTCCAAAACTAAAATAAGCCATGTTCAATCCATTCCCATATGAAGAAGGGACATGTGCTCTATTTTGAAGAAGATAAAGACTTTTATGGAAGATGTGCTGAGAAAGGCTGCTGGCATCAGCTTAGGATGCTCACACTATAAGTGATGAAGACACGTCAGCGGGTTATGCAGGTTATCTGACACAAGTGCCAAAATTCCTTGTCCTGAATCATCACACGCACCACGTAACACTTAGCCTACTACGTATAACCCTTTTCATATATACATCTCCCAGCCTTGCACAAAGGAGAAAGTAAAAGCTATTTTAGGAGTAATTTAGGAAGCTTAAAAACCCGCCAGTCACAGTGAAATTTATTAGCATCTTTTCTACGCCTCACTTCAACTGCCACTTTATTGAAAAGTGTTATTCTAGTAAAATCCTTAATAGGAATGTCTCGAGGCTTTCCACGACTACAAAGGACACTTATAAAGTTAGTTGTTTCCATTAGTATACAGAGCTTAGGATTTGGGGAGGGGAAAAGGGGGGGAAGGGAAGGGGTAAGCAAAATGGATGCATAATTTATCAGTGGCAAAAAGTTCAAGTCAAACTTACCAGCTTTCCGAATTCTAGCTGACTGCCACACGTATACTTTCCGCCGTAGTTCTGCAACAATTGGGGCTCCATCAGCTGTGCTTGGGTTTTAGCATATTTCCTCCAGCTTTTTTAGTAATTAAACAACTTAGGGTTCAAATACAGCACAGCACAGCAAACAATTTCCCTGAGCATCTAAAGGACAAATACAAGAATAACTAGTTTTTTAGTTGTGGCTAGTGGTTATATTTAAAGCTAAGATTGCTTTGTATCTTCCATTGAACTTTTTTTTCCTGGATTGAGGAAAAAAACCAAGAAAATTTCAACTAAAAATCATTTGAAGGACAATCTACACACTACATTAGTGTATTAGAAGATAAGAATGGCAGATCCAAATCCTTTACAAGTTGTACAAAATGCAAAAAAAAGGCAGCACAAGTTATGAGAAAAAGGATTTCCTATGCTAGTAATTAAGGGGATACTAAAAGCATTGAACTTCCTCATTTTACATGCTTTGATATGGAAAAACTGCATTCTACTTATAAATTAATGAAGACAAAGCTAATAATAACAGTGTATACTGGTCCTAGTGCATGAGGAATTCATCATAAAAACCTTCAGCATCAGTTTATATTAGGAGCTGCGGCAGAGAAAAACCGAAAATATTTTGTGGACTTAATGTATTCATGAAATAACTAATCACAGAAGGAAACTTAGCTGCTCAAATTGCTCTCTTGGATAAAGGCAAGTATCTTGTTTTCTTTCATGTGGGATTGCTACCTTCTTCAAAGCAGCTTTTACCTCACATTGAGTGGGGGTTGGGAGATTGTTACGCTCCAGTCCGTCTGATGTGCTCAGTTCTGATCTTGAGGTTAAATGACTCCTGAAAACCCAAGGTAGGGTTTTGCTACGGAAGCTATTCAAAAATCGCCATTGGAAATTAGTAATGACCACAACCAAATTGTCAAATCCTGGTTTACAGGTTTTTTTCCTTTAAATTGCTCTCTAGACCTCTCCTCTCTACAGAGTCTTGTGTGTCCGTCCCCCCCTCCCCGGCCTCCCCCGAGAAAGAAAAAGACAACCCAAACAAGTAACCAACACAAGCCATGTTCCTGCCCCAACAGGAGACACTTAATTCTGGTTTCAGAACGCTCTGATTTATAAAATTCCAGCAGCCACATTCTCGGCTCCTCGAAGGGGCGTCTCACAGCTTACGAACGAACGCTGCTGGCAAACAAAGGGGCTCAGTTGCATCTCTGTGCATTAATAACCAGTGTCCCACTGCATCACACTATGCGGATTGTTGGGGGGATTTTTTTTTTTTGGTTTTTTGCCCGCAAAATGGAGATCTTACAGCTGAAAGATCAATGGGGAACGTGCCTACCGGAGCATCATCCACATTTTGTTCTCATGAACCGGAATTCACTTCACCTTAACAATGAAACACAGACGCAAAAATAAAAACAAGACCACGTTTATTCAATACAGACAGGTTAATTAAGACAGTAAGTCCTGCAAATCAGGAACACATTTCAAACGCTCCGGTACGAAGTGCATATATTTAAAATCAACAGCCGCATCTTGTACTTGAGCCATTGAGTTTGTCGGGGACGGGTGGATTCAGGGTTTTTCTTTTTTGGTAGAAAAAACTTGTTTCGGCTACCTTACGAGAACAATGCATCTCGGGCTCAATTCATTTGTTAAGTCCAGCTGCCTTCCAGCTTCGATATTCACATTTTTAAAACGACTTCATACAGTCACGACGAGAAATAATAACAATAAACGTTAAAATAACAATAAACCCTCAACAAAAGAAAACCAAAACCAACAAACTAAACCAGCCCGGGCGAGGAAAGGAAACACCTCCCGCCGGGGTCAGCGAGGATTATTGCAAATGGCTCCTGGGAGACGGAGCAGCTCCGCGGCAGCGGGGCACCGGCGGCGAGGGGGGGCCGCGGCCCCGGCCGGGGGAGGAGGAGCTCCCAGGGAAGGCAGAGGAGGGAGGGGGCACAACAACAGGTCGGGGCCGGCGGCGTGCGCGGCCTCCGCCGGTCCGGAGCGGCGGGTCCGGTACCG
>WEKX01026807.1:45430-98054 GCA_013390025.1 Pitta sordida | reverse complement strand
TCCCGGCCCGCCGTTAACGGCCCCGGCAGTGCCCGGCGGTTGCACCGGCGGCCTCGGGGGCGGCGCGGGGCGTTGCGGTTCTCGCTGGCCGCTGTAGCCTCCCGCAAGACTCTGTTGGGGTCGCGGGCAGCACCCGGCTCTGCCGCATCGGTTCGCGCTCCGCGTTTGCCCTGCTTGGTGCGCCCGCCGTGTCCCCGCAGCCGGCAGCGCATTGGTTTTGTGTTTAATTCCTTGGCACAGAAATGCCTTTGGAGTCTTACTTTGCATCAGTAGAACTGGCAGCCGTGGGGCGGCTCTTGGCAGGCGCTCTGTTGGTGTTCCTGCTATCCTGCATTATCTGCATCCAGGCTCTGTCCTGCCCCAGTTCCATTCCTTCCCTTCATTCTATTACCGTATCCTCTAAGCAGGTGCTGAAGTTTCTATGACGAGCCTCAAATAACATTTTGTGGTGTCAGAACTCTGTGGGCATAGTCCAGAATACGTCCCCGTCACGGGACGTGCGGTCGGCTCTGCTGGGAACAGCTAGTGAAGTGTGAGCTGCACGTACACGTAACTGCTCTCAGCACTGCACCCTTGATTAATCAGTAAGTGGTTGGCAAAGGAGAGGACATGTCCTTTGGTCCTTCTGTCCATGTCCTCCTGAGCTCCTTTCACTCACTGTACAAAGCCAGAGACCCTGTGCATATGTGCACAAGTTTGTGACGATGCTCACCACCTGAACATGGCATTGGCCACTCCAGCCTCGGTGTCCCAGTCCATGGTTCCGTCCCCAGTCTGGATTTACATGAGCTGAGCATAAAGCATGCTACTTAACTGCATATTATTTAATCATGTGTATATGTAAGTTACTGATACTTTTTTATTTGGAGCACCTTCTTGGTAACTGACAATTAAAAACTCAGATCCCATCGTTCTACAGATGATGGAAAAGAGATTTTGTTGCCCCGAGGCCTCATATTTTTAGGATGAAACTTTCACCCTTATTCCTTAGTTACGCAGTGTTCATTGAAGTGAAATAAAAGCAGGCCTACACAGATGCAGTGGATGGATCTACTTTAACTCCAAGGGAGATCTATATTCAGATCACTTCTGAGTAGGGTAGTCTGTCATTCTGTACAAGCAGAACTGCAATAAACCAGTACAGCTTATTCCAGGCTTTTCTTCTCCCACAAAAGCAAGAGGAGCTATACCAGCAAAAGCTCAGTGCTGCTTGTGATTGCATCTACACCTGGGGCTTTCATGAGCCCAGCAATGATAATCAGAAATCGTGCTTCGTTGCATCCCTAACCAGCAGCAGGGCTGGGAGAAGTTGGCAGGATAGAGCAGATTAGTGCCACAGATAGGGAGCTCAGAGTGCAGTCATTAGAATCCTGATGTCCTCATTTTTTTGTATTTTTAAATGCAAAACTTTAGTGATGCCTAATTGAAAACCGACTGAGGATCTTCTGAGGATTTTAGGACTAAACACACTGAAAATGTTTACACTGAATGCTGCTGATCAGGATTAATAGATTTACTACCTGAACAAATCGAGTGTTGTAGATTTGCCAATCTTCAGGAGAAGGGTGTTTTGGATAAGGGTATCCCAGGGGAATTTGGAACCTCAGTATATCCTGTGCCAGACCTGAAATTCTCCCTCAAAGAGTTGTTCATGTGAAAAACTGCATCAAAAAGGCTCAGTGTGAGTTTGCATCATAATCACAAGTGTGCAGTGGATCTCAGCGTGCCAGCACCCAGAGACCTTTCTGAGATTAAACCCCAGTCCATGCTAAGGGCAGGTCTAAACAGTCTATAGCCGCCATCAGATGTTCCCAGCAGAAATCACTACAGCAGTTTATGAACTGGTAGCTGCTTGTTAGTCCTCTCTGTAGAAATGAGAACTTCATCAGTGGTTTTTGCAATAAAGTGACTGTCACAGGTGCCCTGGTGTTCCTGGGCATAAGTGACCGGGTTGGCTGCCAGGTCAGCCCTGAATAAGCTGGGGCTTCTTCAGTTTTAGCCATCAGGTCATTTGGCCTGAGTTAGCTGTATCAAGGTATTCTCATTTAGATGAGAATCACAGCCTGGTTATCATACTTGGTCTTCTAACACTGGTGATCAGTTCTGCAGCACTGCTTTTACTTTAGCAGTTTACCACAATAACTGCAATTAAAAAAACCCAAAAACAAACCAAACAAACCCCCCCCCCCAAAAAAAAAAAGACACCCAAAGCTCAAAACATTCAGGATAAGGGAAGTTCTTTTGAAAGTATGAAAAGAGTTGCAAAACTGTTGGCAAGTTTTTCCTGATCACCACCACCGTTTTTCTAAGCAGAAATTTGACAATGTGCATTGCTGTCACGCATTTTTTTTCAGGATGCATTTCTGTGTATTGTCTGTTTCACTTCTGGGATTGCCAAAAGTCCTTATATTAGCAAGACGTTACAGTTGCAAACAATAGTTGGTTCCTTGATATGATTAATGTTATTTGCACTCTCACTTTATCTCTTCAAATGTTTAGAAAACAGTCTTTAAGATATTTTAATAATATTTGTCTTTCAGATATCCCTAGCAGAGGACAAAATCTCTGTTTCATGAATAAGTACTAATTGTATTAATTATGTGGCCATCTATAAAATTTTGACATAATATTAGAGTGTTTCCTGAGGAGATATTTTTATTTCAGAATAGAAGTGTTGCCAATTTATATATCTTACCTTCTGTGCTGATCCTGACCATGTGGACAACTGGATGTGAATTCTAAGATTTAAATCTATTTAGGACAAAGAAAGAAAACCCTTAAATTCTTCAGAGTCTGCAATCCAATGTAATCACACTCCTTCCACTACATGTATGTGTTCAGGATTATGGGTATGTTCTAATCTGTTGTGGAAACCTTATAATCCAATGAATGTGCAAATTATAAATAATATTTAATCGGCACCCTTCTGCTGGAGCTGCGTGATCTGTGATTTCAGGCTTTGGTGCTGTGTCTAGAAATAAAAAGGTTGATAAATTCCTGACAGAGACTATGTAGTGTTGCATCACAATGGTGAAGTATTTATAGTGTTGTTTACAAAACAGTAAGATGGCTTTGAACTGGGTGAACCCAGTGCCTAGGAGGTCCTTTCCAGTCCTTTCTTTCTCCAGGCACTTCTCATGTCTTTCATTTTCTACAGAAACTTCTGTCATGTTCGTTAAATATGCAGAGCTTTTCTTCATAACAATAGTATCAATGAAGGATGCTTGTGAAAAGTAAATTAATTTCCGGTGCACACTTCAAATGCAGGATGGGGAAAGGCCAGAACAACATCCAAATAAGGCAAGTTTAGATTCCTCAAGAATTGTTTTGTAATCTGCATTTATAATGAATTTCTAAGAACAAAAGACATTCCTTTAGAAACAGCTGAGGTTGCTAAGTGACACAAATGTATTTACTGTGTCATTACTTGCAAAAGCCAAACACATTAAAATAAGGGAATTAATAAGCAACAGTGTCATGAACCTTACCTTGACTCCCAGGGTAAATATAAACCTGTTGACCAACAGGTTTACATTGTTTTGGATCCCCAGTCTGAGACGTTAATGGATATGGGAAACATTAGTTGTTTTAAAAATATATAGACTTTTATTCTTAAGAAGTTCAAATACTATGTCCAAATTAATGTTTAGGATTTGTATCTTTTATGTATTGTTTCTGTTTAACAGAAGTCAATCACCTAAGAATTTACACACAGGGATACATACTGCTTCCTAGCAAGGCTGGGAACCTCATCAGTTGTGAGACTGAGCTACTTCTTTCTGCTGAAGTTGTCATTGTTTCTTACATCTTTTAGACACAAAAACCCCACCCCTCCAGTCTTTTGGGGGGAAGCTCAAGGCTGGCGCTTTCTTCTCCCTTCTCGCCGCCTTCTAGTGTCTGGCACACCAAACCGCTGCATTCCAGTTCATCAGTGCAATCAGAACACGTGGCCCCTTTGGAGGGACCTCAGGAACATTCCTTTGGCCTGATAAGCTGATCCTTCTCTCCCTCAGCTTCAAAACCTCTTCTCCCTCCTCTGATATACACGAGATGCAGTTAATGCCCTGTGCCTGCCCCAAATGTGCAGAGCTGGAGAGTGTGCAGGGATTGCGTCCAAGGAGTGCAGTGAGCTACCTGTTCATTAGGAGTTGCCAGGTTGCCTTGCACAACAGCCTCTGCTAGTTTAGGAATGACACAGCAGGCGTGGGAAAGGAGCCTACGGACGTCTCAACGATGCACTAAACTACAGGGCAACCAGGTCTTTGTTTGTTTATTCAAATAATTGACTCACTTCCAGCTTTCCTAATAACTGGAGTATATTTTAATGTGGTAACCTTGTATTACAAGCAGTTGGCCAGTGTAATCTGTCATCTGGGCTCTTATAGATTTTCCATATATGCAATTCTTAAGAATAATTTCCATTTGTCTGATCTTTTCAAATATTAAAATATAGGAAGCAGAGATGAAAACAAAATATTGAACCACGCCTATAATGCCATTAAATAGACTTTGGCAACATCTCTTGAGAAATACCAAATTCAAGAGCTTATCCCTTTTACTTTTTGTCAAAATTTCCTGCACATTTCTACACATTCTGATAAAATCCCCGTGCTTGTTGTTATACCTTCAGTTGGTAATTGTTGGCTACCCAGACATGTCTCTTGACAGTTCTGTTAAAACAAGCCTATCTACAGTGAAGACTGAAAAGCCAAACCAGTATATGTATAATGATTACTGTGTGTCTCACTCAGCATGTAGGGCAAAAAAGAAAAAAACAAAAGGAAAAAAATGCCTCCTGTCTAACTGTGTTTGAAGTCAACTTGTCTAAAATCAAGGGAGCACTTGTCCCACAAGGACTTGAGCCAATTCCACTCAGTCAGTGGAACCTGGGCAGGACTGCCAGCTTTGTTGATTGAAATTCCTCCTTCAAGCATACTTTTGACATTAAGCCATTAGAAAAAGATGACTGTTACTTAAAAAGAAAAATGAAAACCAGGCACAACCTGCAATCTGACAGGCCCTTCTTGCTTTGAATCTGAACTCTGGTGTTTGGGCAATTTAGATCCTGAATTTGCTCCTCAGCAAAGCATGATCAGCCTTCAGGTGAGAAATAGCTCAGGGCAGCTGCTGTGGTTATAGGTATTGTCACATTTCTTTCTGCTTGCTGACCACAGTGTTTTGTTTTTTTTTTTCTGTTTGCTATTACTCATCTCATCGTGAATTCCTCAGTTTTCCTACTTAATCTAGTTCTGCACAGCACTGTAATGTTGACTTGTGGTATGCAGTGTGATATTTGATCTCTGCCATTTTCCTCTGTGAGAGAGATTAGTACAAGATTTTAAAAACAACAAACTTCATATCCCTTTTCCTAAAGTCTTATTACCCCCTCAGAACAAGACAGGTAGATCTGTCTTCTTGAAACACCTGTCCTTTTTCTTTTTTAAAAAAGTTACAGCCATGACAGCCTGATTCCACTGGACTGACCACTTCACTTTTTCCCTAAAATAGTCCTTTTGATCTGCTTACAGGTTTTTTTTTTTTGTTTCTTCCTTGTCTACTTTTAAATATTCAAACATGTTTCATAGAATGATTTGGATTGGAAGGTACCTTAAAGATCCTCTAGTTCCAAACCCTGTGAAATGGGCAGAGACACCTCCCACTAGATCAGGTTGCTCAAAGCCCCATTCAGCCAGGCCTTGAACACTTCCAGGGATGTGGCACCCACAGCTTCTCTGGGCAACCTGTTCCAGTGCCTCACGACCCTCAGAGTAAAGAATTTCTCCCTAATATCTAATCTACACCTGCCATCTTTCAGTTTGAAGCCATTCTCCCTGTCACTACATACCCTTGTAGAAAGTTCCTCTCCAGCCTTCTTGTAGGTCCCCTTTAGGTACTGGAGGGCAACTCCCTCAGCCTGAGCTCATAGGAGAGCTGCTCCAGCCCTCCAGTCATCTTTATGATCCTCCTCCTCTGGACTCGCTCCACAGGTCTACATCTCTCTTGTGGTGGGGGCCCCAGAGCTGGATGCAGTGCTGCAGGTGGAGTTTCACAAGAGCAGAGTAGAGGGGTGAAACCGCCTCCCTCAACCTGCTGGTCAAAGTGTGGAGTGTCTTATTTTGAGCATTTGGGGGGTTTTTGTTACCTTATCTGCTTATTTCATCTTCCGGTCATCTATTGGGTCAGCCTGATTTTCCCTTATTAAATCAAACCAGTATATTTAGACAGTGAATTTCCCAATAGCAAAGTCAACAAACAAGATCCATCAATTATTACACAATAATAATTCCCATCACATTAGCAACTATGTTTTTCTATATATTTTGTTCAGAGCTAAATTCGCCCTCAGTGGATAATGAAAATCAGCCCTTTATGTTGCAAACCTTTCAGCATATAATGTTCAACATAACAGATTTCATTATATCCTTGGGTGTTATTATACATGCATAATTTAAAATAAGTATCACAGGTCACGTCACTTACTTCCTTATGATGTAGAGCTCTCAAGACTTCTGTATAAATAAAATCTCTGGCTTACAGTTAGAGACATGGAGAGTGTTCCTGCCTCATTCCATTTTTCTCTCTCCAGGGTCCCACTGAACCACCACAGTTCACAGCCAAGGGCACCCACATAAACTGGCCGTGATTTTAAATTATAAAACCACAGAATACAGGTTAGAAAGGACTGACCTCAAGGAACATCTCATTCAACCTTTCTTGGCAAAAGCATGGTCTAGACAAGATGGTCCAGCACCCTGGCAGCCAAATCTCAGAAGTGTCCAATGCTGGGGAAACCACCACTTCCCTGGGGAGATTATTCCAATGGCTGATTGTTCTCATTGTAAAAGAACTTTCCTTGTGTGAGCAGACAGAACTTCCCCAGGAGCAACTTGTACCCATTACCCCTCGTATTTACCATGTGACTCCTTGTCAAAGGGAACTCTTCATCTTCTCTGTAGCCACCCTTTAAATAGGAACATGGTGATAAGGTCTCCTCTAAACCTTCCTTTCTCAAGGTTGCACAAACCCAGTTGTCTCAGACTTTCCTCCAGTGACAGGCTTCTCAGTCCTTTATCATCTTTGTGGCTCTTCTCCAGACCCTCTCCAACCTGTCCACATATTTTCTGCGTAGTGAGGACCAAATCCATACACAGTATTACAGATGTTGCCTGACAGGTGCTGAGCAGCGTGGGATAACAACTGATCTCTGCTTTATGCCATTGTGTTTGCATCAACCTGGATTTCTGTTCCCAGTGGTGGTGCAGAGAGAGATGAAGGAAGTATTGAGAACCTCTGCCTTTTCAGAGTTGTCAGCGACTATTTCACCTCTCCTGTTTTTCAGTGTTTTCCTTCTGCTTGTTGTTTCTGTACCTGAAGAACTCTTTCATATAGTTCTGAACAGACTCAGAAGCACACAGTTAAGCCAAATGTTAAGTTTCCTTTTTAGCAAGACTTGGATTTGTGGAAGTTCTGTAGCTGCAGAGGAACAGACTGAGTTGCCCCCGAAGCAAGAAAAGCAGGTAATAGGGAAGTGGTTGGGAGAAGCTGTTTCATCCATCTCAGTGAGAGCATTGCCTTCTCACTTGGGATTGGAGGGCTGTGCCTTGGCTGAGCGGAGGCCTGTGAGATGAAGCTTTACAGGTAAAGTCTTAGGGAAGCCACTGCTGTTTGCACAATCTGAATTGTTCTCATTGGACTCCCACTGTTGCTATCAATAAATGTGCTGTCCTCCCTTTGAAAACATTCAATATTTTGGAATAATCCCCCCCCTCTTCATTCTGTATAGCATCATTCAACTAAGAGCAGCCAACCAAAATTCCTGCCAATTATGAAGAAATACTTTCAACACTTTAAAGCCAAATAACAGTACTTTTCACACCTCATCCTGTGTTTCCTCTTCCCTGCACTGTCTGCTACAACACAACTGTCATTGTTACTGGACATTTTGATTCCTTCATTACGTCCTTTTTGCTGAAAGATATATTTCAGAGGCGTGAGTCATAGAGATTCAAGCAGGGTTTTCTGACAGGAAAATTACAATTAGGTCTCACCAGTAGTTCGTGAGCACTGAATGTATTTCATTGGGATTCAGAAGTTGTCTATGTACTCTTGTGGTAGCTGCCTCAAGTGTCCTGCTGGTTTATGGACAGTCATGTGCAGCCTCTGCCCCCAGGAACATGTCTTTATACCTTCTCCTGTGTTTCCTGCAGTAGTCACAGCTTCACGATGCCAAATGTTTAGGAACAATATTGCTCTAGTTTTCTGATCTGGCATGCCCACTGTCATGCCGGTCTTGGAGCCTTTACTGTTGCGTTAGGAGAGATGTTTTGTGCCACACTAGGAGCCACTGAGCTGTTCTTTGAAAATGTATCTTTTTTTCAGGACTCAAAAAAACACTAGATCAGCAGAAATGAGCAGTGCTGAGGCAGAGGAAGGCAGAGCTGAGGAATGATGATGGAACAGGAACACTGCAAGTGGGTTTTACTTCTAGAAAATTTCACAAAACCATGCACCAAGATTCTACCAACCTTAATGGTCCTTGGCAGTACCAGTAGCTGGCTGTGCTATTCATTCTGTTACAAGCATGAGAAGGGGCCCTCTGGCAATAAGGAAGGAGGAATGAGAAGGCATTGGAAGACTAGCGTCATTCAAATGGGCAAAATTAAATTCAATTCATCAATTCAAACGGTCAGAAGTGTGCTCATAGTACAGAGTATATGACAAAATACCAGGTCCTGTCTTCCTGTTAAATTTACTGCCTCAAATCAAAAGCAACAACAGGCTTGGGTTGTGCATATTTTTTATGTAGAAGTGGTTCCAGTTACAGCTGGAATAAGTTACAACTCAAGTTAATTTCGCAATGAAATTAAGCCCAAAGAGCTTATAAACAGAATCCTTGAATGCAAAATTGATTTTAAACCGTATATATTTTAGCAACAAAGACAGGACCACAAAGGCCAACATTTCTAAGGCAATTTGTCCAAGGACGAAACGCCTCTTTTCAGTTAATGAACCCTTTTATAAAGAACTTAATATTATTAACTTCCATTATAACTTTTTTATAAAATACGTGATGACATTAGGTTACCATCTTCAGCTAGGAAGTCATCACTTAGATTATGTACCATTAGCAGTATGAGTTCATATGTATCAGAAGTTCCCTGCTTTACTGTTTTTACAAAGTTACATACTTGATCCATTTTCAAATGGTCCCTACTTTAAGTTTGTGTTTCTTACTGAACGTCAAGCTGAAAGAGGAAAGCAACCATATTTACCAAAGTTCATTTTTGTTTTAGCCTGGTGGGTTTTGCTTCTTTCATTTAATGTTCAATTAAATAAGATAGTAAATTGGGCAAAATAGTACTAAAACCAAAAGTTGCAACTTGGTTTGTGAAGACACAAACTTATAAATGAGCAACAAAGCCAGGAACCAGAGAAACTACATATCATCTGTCCACTACCTTTATTTTTCTTCAAAATCATACCTGACCTGAAAGACACCCACACAGCAGAAAAAAAAAAGAAAATCAAAATTAAAAACCTGCATGGCATTTCCAGCTTTGTGATTGCTTCCTTTCTCATGACTTTCCTACTCTTCACTTTTATGTAGATTCTTATTAGCACTGGGCACTGCAGTCTGCTACAGCAAAACGGGGTATATCAGAATAGGGATTGCCTTGCAGAAACTAAAATGTTAATGATGATGATTAAAGTTTTCCTCAGATTCCCATATGCACTCATTATCACTGCTGCCATCATTCACTCTCGTCCCTGTGCTCCTTGAAGCCTTGGCAAGTAAAGTAGGTAGGATGTTGAACTAAAGAAATTTCTTGGAGAGAATGCATATCTAAATTCCTCTTCCTTCATAAAATAATTCTGAGATAATGGTACAGTCCCAAAACCCCCAAAGAAAAGTTCTTCTAAGAGACCAAAAGAGGAAGTCAGTTGCATTGCTCAATAAGAAACCCCTTGACAATGATAGGATATGAACGTTTCCTGTGCTGAGGTACCCCAGATTTCATGGGAGTGTTGTAAGTTGACCTGTGTAACTTGTGGGCAGCCTGGATGGCACCTCATCATGGAGATGCCTTTTGATAATGACCAAACCTGACTAAGCCGACCTAATGCAGAGTTTCCTTTGAAAGCTCCCCTTTCTGTGTTTCTAACACATCCTTGTGTTGTTCTTGATGCTCTTTGGAGCCACAGGCAGTCAGATTAGAGGGCTCAGACAGCAGAAAACTAGACCCGGGAAAAAGCAATGAATTTCATATCAGTTTAGCTTTCTGCACTGGATTGTTTATGATTTGATGTATGTCCCTAGGAAAGACCTTACAGAAAGCATGGCCAACACACAGGAGAGAGAGTGGGACTCCTTTCAGAGTAAATTTGGTGTTAATGGTGTAAATTGGGCTTAACTGAATCATAAACTTGCAGGTGAAATTTCCCCAATACACTGACTTTGGCAGTGAAGCTCTTCCAAACAGTGCCTGCCCTGCTCCAGGCCCAGCTGGCTGCTTCTGCCTTTGTGCTGAAGTTCACAGTCTCCTAAGATGGGTCCATGAAATCATCCTCCGTAGGGTTAGACTATGAATTGGGCTGTGGCCAGAGGGGCATAATCTCTGCTGCAACAGCAGGGGTGATGAGCTGTGCTGTAACACCAGGAGTAGCTAGAGGTCATAGGGCAGGAACTTCAGCTGACGCAGTTGCTGGAATCAGTCTCTGGTAAAACTGCAGTTGGAGGGATCTCAGTGGATCACGTTCCTTGAATTTATCAGGACCTACGATTCCTCTGTGCTTTTAAATTAAAGACAATGCTCTGCATGGCAGCTACAGTAACAGATTCAGTTTTCTCCACAGAAAATGATCTGGTGGGGGAACAAACTAACACATAGCAATTCTGGCATGGCATTATGGGCTTGTACATGACACTATGGTTGTACATCATTTGGTCTTTCAGAGTAGAACAGGCATCACAGAGAAGAAAATAATGCAATTGCAGTACAGTTACTGGGGCTGATGGGTGCCACAGATCTCCTTTGCAGAATGGAGCCATGCAAATATGCTCAATGTAGACTTATTAAGACCTTCAAAATCCATTGCTTTTACCATGATTTAGGAATAAAGACAAATTCAATTTCTTCCATTATGTCAATAAACCATAGATTATGCTGGGGGAAAAAAAATCCTAAGAGTGCCAATATTTAGACTTGGACCAAAGTGCCTCAAGGCGTGGTCTTCACAGGCAGTCTTAGTATTCCACTAGGAGTTTGCAAGCAGTCAAGTCTCCAACACAAGTGTGATTCTTATGCAACCATATGACTTGCAGAACTGGTGTATGAGGCAAGGACCAGTCACCATAAAGAGCTATCTCTGTTGAGTCTGGTGTAAGGGAGGAGTGAAGTTTTTGGGCTTGTCTGTCGGAGAAAACATTATAAAATATTTTATTTATAATGTATTTTCTGCTTGGAGAGTGTGGCAAAGGTCAAACTAATTGTCCACTCTTTTGAGTGAACTCCTTCATCCTTAGCTGTTTGAATTGCCAAGCTCAAAATTAATGCCTTTTCTTACTACAAAGACCAAATGCGTAATGGGTTTTATCAGATACCCTTCTGCCCCTGACAATATGCAAAGGAGGCTAATAGTGCTGTTAAACAAAATTATGGACAACTTCATGCACGCAGTTTTTCATTCTGATAATAAGGCCAAGCCAAGTATGATGGAAAGCATTTTCTCTCTGAACTGATTTATTGTATATATATTGCTGTCTGCAGCAACAAGGAAGCCATTGTAATGTAAAAACGTCAGTCCTCAAGTTGAATTTGTATCTGCAGTTTTCTGATTATATAAAAAGAAATGCTGGAGAACTCTCAAATATCTTTTCAGCAAAAAGGCTGAATCTATTCCTTGACTATGCACATGTGCATGTTTCTTGTATGTCATTTAGTGTGCGCTGCTCTTTATAGCACAGTTTCTGTAATTTGCAACTTTGATTTACTGTATGATTTCCTGAGTATGGAATGATCCCAAAATAAGTGCCATTTTGTGGGTAGCAAAGGATTTGAGTGCAGCTCACCACCTCCAATGTGTCAGCTAGATCTATTGCACCACTAATAATGGCATACTCAGAAGAACTCTTACATTAATATTGAAATTCTTTTAATACTGTATTTCGCTTTGGCAAATGTTTCCCACGTGCCTTTGAGTGGCAGTCCATCTTTTGATGTTTATATTTGCCATCTGGAGATGTCAGCTTTGTTCTACAGGAGTATGAAATGGTGTAAGTAAATCTCAAGAAGTGGAAAGAACATTTAAAAAGGTTTACAAACAAATGCACCCATGAATAGTATAGAAAAATGAAAGCTTTAGTCGTGTGTAATGATGTGGACATACTTTTTTGGCAAGTCACTCTCCTGTCTGAAATTTTTTTAGATCCTGTTGCTACAGATATCCCAAAAGGATTTGTAAGCAAATTCTATAAATGAAATAATATATACTGTAGTTTTTGGTTCATTTTATACATATGATCATATGTTCACATTTCTTCCAGTACTCCTTATAAAGAGGCAGATTTTCTGGATTTTCTCACACAACTTTTGTGGAAAACACTTGAACAAAGGATACATGTAAAATATAAAAAACTCCTTGGTTCCCTGGACAGGCAGCTGGAAGAGCTAGGGATTATGCTTATGGCTGTTGCCATTACTATTCATACTTACAAAACTTTGAATGTAGAATCTGTTTTCCCTTGTACTCAGCTACAACTCAGATAAGCATCAGAAGAGATTAAATATAGCCATGTAAAGTACATAACCTTCTGTTACACAGCAGTACATTTGTTTTGCCACCACTGGAGGATAACATGAAATTCAGATCTTGGCAGGTAAAACACTTCCAGTTGAACTTCATAGTTTCTGTACTGTGAAATATTTGAAGTTATAGTTACATTAAATAGAATTAGATGCAACCAGTAGTTGCAAACCACAGAACAATTAAAACTCATTCCCTAGAAATGTGTTAAAGTTCTTTCCAGTTATTTATGCTGTTGAGATGGGCAGGGCCATATACAGTACTCAGAAACGATACGCATTCATCCGTGTTTATATCACCAGGAAAGGTACTGCCATCTGCCCTTAGCAACACTCTCTACTCTTTGCTCTTTGTAAGATGAGCCCAGTTTCAATGTCACATTATGATTTATTGCTAGCAATCTGCTTCTGGTTGTTTTCTAGTCACCAGTAGTTTGTTTGGATTCCCTCTTTTCTCCTCTGTTGTCTAGCATCTCTGTGGGACTTGGGCTTGTCAGAGTTATTTTATCCATCATTAGCTCAGCAGTGCAGAGAATGATGACTTTCTTATAGAAAAGAAACTCTTTCTCGGAAGATGCAGGCAAATCTTGGCTGTTGAGACAGTGTTTCTTGCAAATTTCCTTGAAAGCCGAATACTCCGGGTTTTATTCTTCCTTGCCTCACACCTCTTGCCGTCATTTAAACTGCCAAAGAACACCACTGAATCAGCGGCTTTGCACTCTGCGTCTGCCAACCTTTGAGACTCCTGCTTTGTAATCTTAATGTCCTTGTACACAAGTCTTATTTACTCTTTTTAATGTCATCTCAAGTTCATTTCATTTAATGATCAAAAGTCCGTGGCGTGGTTTAGCCCTGAAAAGAACTGATACTACAGCCCTTGCTGCTTTACGGAGTGTAACCAGGGCAGAGGCCAGCTGGGCAGCAGCCAGCACCTGGCTCCGACACTTGAGAGTTGGGAAGCTCGAAGGTGAAACATAATTGGACACACTCAAAAACTAGAGGCCATTAATAGAATATATAAACAAAAACATTCAGAAAAATAAGGGCTGCAAGAACTGGGCTCTTTCCAAACACTCTTCCTATTTTTTTTTTTTTTCACAAAGCCTTAGTTTCATATGTAAGTTCGAGATCTTTTCACTGCCCTTTCCACAACGCAGCATGTGCTCAATTCTCTGTCATATTCCTTCTTGTGATGTAGTTTGCTGAAAGGCTCTGGTATGTATCTGTTATGGTTCATGAGTTTGGCAGGTGAGGGTCAGCACACAGCAATTCTCCGAGTGTATTTGGGGTGCCTCAGTGGGCAGCTGCTGCCATTTGTGCACCGGGGGATTCATTTTCAGAACCTGAGCACTGCTGTCATTGAAACCTGTGAGAACTTGGAGCATTCAGCACTGCCTCTATGTTTCTCCAACATCAGAGTTTTATTGTGCAATAGTTTCTTCAAAGTCCCATCCTGTTCCTGGTTTGCAGATGATTTAATACTACAGCGGTGCCTGCTGTTAATGGGGAATCCAGGCTCACAAAGAGCCAGATATGTTGTGATAGCAGCAAAGTTGTCAACCATCACTCCACAACCCAAACCTTTCAACATGGAGGTGGGCCCTCATATGTGCTGTCTGTAGTGTTGAACTATGCTAGCAACCCTTCCAAGTGTACAGCAGCCCTGAAGGAATAGACAAGCCACAACGGGAATCAAAATCCTTAGGAGTGGAGACCAAGATGGCAAGACCCAGAGCAACACTTCCACAAGCACTTCAGAGAAGTTTATGCTTTTAAATCTCCATAAAGGACTTCCATGGTTGAGATTTTGAAGGGGACAGAAAGTCCCTTGGTGGAATTGTGTAGGGAGTGAGTACATGTCATAGCCTTATAACCTAAGCCTTATAGGGTTCCTACTGTGATCTTTTCATGATGGAGACAGGTCTCATACCACGACTCTACTCAGGGAATCATCAAGGCACTAATGATGATAGATACTAATTTCTTTGACATTTGTCTCTGCCTCTGTCAGTGCTGCTGCAGGCTGCTCCTTAACACGTCAGCTCCGTAAAGTAATCCTGGGGGAAATAACGTGCTGGCTTTTCAAAGGTGTACCAGCTCAATCACTCCCACAAAGAGGTAGGTTAGCTTCCCCAGTGGAGTGTTGCACTGTGATTTGGGGTCTGGAGGCTTGTGGTCAAGACAGATGGAAGAGGATAGAGAGGTAAGTTGTGGTTTTGCAGTTTGTCTTCTTGGTGGATACATTCCAGATATAGGAATGCATTCTAAATGGTGCAGATTTACTGGGTCACTCAGGAGAGAATGACTGTGTTGCAGTTGGTGTGTAGGAGTGAATTACCGTATAACGTACACAGGAACTATGGCGTGAAGTATCCACATGTAGGAGTGCCTCTGTTTATCCTTACAAACACACTTTAAAGTATTACTTTATGAGAGGCTGCAAGAAAGAAGCCAGAGCAAAAAGAAAATCCAGAACCATTCACAACTGTCAGTTAGAAAGTGATGCAGTAAGCCAAAAAAGTAGAGACTTTATGAAAGCCAACTACCCACTGCAGTCATTGATGTTTAGTACCGGCTTGTAACTAGTATTGCTATATATGTGGAAGGATAGCAAATAATTAACATAAAACTGGTTAATTATTACTTCGGCCTGGAGCCAAACCATGTTATAGCTGATTTACTGTAAAGCCTTATCTGCACTCTCACTGTTCCCACCCTTGCCCCAGTACTAGCAGGTCTTTACTTGCAGGAACAACTGCAGAAGCTCTTGTTCGACCACGCAGGGGCACTTTTACTGCCATGTGGCCTGATCTGGTTGTGCAGTCATGTGTGCAGAGCACAGCATACGGGTGTGTGTTTTACAGCTTTTCCTTAGAAATGGCTTTAATATGCACACCAACAGCCAGAACATAAAAATCATTTCCATTGAGTGGTTTTGGGATACAGGAAAGACAAATTTCAAGGCTTGTGATTGTGCTACTGCGACGGGCTTTAAAAGGAAACACTTTTCCTACCATGTTATAAATATGTATCTCATCATGCCATTACAATCAGAGGCTAGGAAACTATCACAGCTATGCATGAGAAAGGCAACACTGCCATAATATAAAAACTCTCCCTCTCTTTTGTTTTCCTGGTGGATTTTTGCAAGAATAAAAACTTGTTAATGTCCAGGTTTTCTTCCCCTTTTTAAAAAATCAAAGTTTATCCTTATTTACCTTAGAAACTGAGGCTTTGTTTATGATGTGTTCTGTGCTGTGAAGTGTCTGGAAATACCGGCAGTCCCTGCTTGAGAAGGCTCCTTACTCACCGAGCTACTCCAAGACTATGTATTCACAGGGAGACCCAGATTCAGTTTTAGGTAATAACCCAACACATGCATATGTCTCAGAGGACGCAGGCAATTGAGAACATAAGGAGTTAAATGATAAACAGTATCAGGTAGCCTGTTTATGGCTATATGGCTATTTCCACTGCTGTTCTCCATAAAGCTGTGCCAGCACTTTCACCTTAAACATTGTTTTTCATTAGTTTATATAACATAGCAATATTTTTTCAGTCTGAAACTTAGCATTTACATGGATAAACTAGGAAAAAACCCCCACCCCATCTACTCTGCTTTTGTATTATATAGAAGCGAAACTGATAGGAGTGTTGCATGGGATGGGTATGTTCACCTCAAGAAAAGCTTTGCATTAACAAGTGATGGATTTACAAAGACATCTCTGCAGAAGTCCTCCACAAGGCAGATGTCCTGGAAAAGCCCAGGGAAAGAGTCTGTGCATTGAATCTTGAACTGGAATAGAAGAGTTCAATAAACAAAATACTACCAGTATAGTAATGCTGAAGGAATATAATTAGTCACCACATTCTTGACTTGTGCTCTCTGGTATTTCCATTGTAAACATGGAGTGTTTCCATCAAGCACAGGCATATGACCATGTGTCCTTGTGTAAATAACAAGGATCTTATCACTGAGTTTGAAACCATACAAGACAACTAAGCTATCAAACAGCCTGGTAGAAACCTAGACTCTTTCTTTCCCAGTCACCTTAGTTTTCTGCCAGGTTAGTGAGATCAGTTACCCTGATGAAGCCTCCAAATGCTACAGCCAACACGTATGAAATGGCTCAAGCAAAGACCCTCTTAACAGCGCCTATTTATGCAGCTCAGTCCCTTTGCATGACCAACCTGGAGGCATCTTCCAAGGGGTACATTTTACTGATAGCTGCATTGAGCAGCTGCTTCTCTTTCCTCATCCTGGACTCTGTGCCACCTGTCTGTTGGGCTGGCACAGCTGTTTGTGCAGCCAGATGGTGAGCTGGGCTGGGGAACATTACTGTGCTGAGTTATTTCCTAAGGCAGTTTACTGTGTAGTTACGCAAACAGTGGGGTTGGTACAACTCAGGAGGCTGTAGGGAGGCACAAGTTGATGCTGGGACAGGGTAAACAGCAACTGCTTTGACCAGTCCAAAGAAGTACTGACACCAGAAGCCAGATCATGGGCTCAGGTTATTACAATTCTTTCCATTGGCTTGTGTGAACAGCAATTAGTCCCCCTATTGTCAAATCTTGGTGACAATGTGAGACCCTTTCCCCCCTGTGATTCCAATGGAATTGCATTTAGATTAAAACACAAACCTGAGTTTTGATGTTGTTTATGAAGGTCCCATCTGAGGTAATTTGGAGTGGGTACTAAAAGGACATTTGGATAGCAACCCATAGAATTTTTTCCCCCATTTCCTGGCTTATTCACTAGCTTTATGTGATTTTTGATATTCTACGGGAACCTTGGTCTCTGTTGTGGCTAGGGGTTATGCAAAATGGTATGAAAGCAAGTTCCTTTGATCTGAACCATAGGGAAAAAAATAATCTATGACTGATAGAGGCTCCTGTGCATCAGGCTCAGCTGAGAAAACAGGCTGGGAATAAAAGCACTGGATACCTGGGAAATGTCCACTGAAAGAGAGCATCCAGTCCTCTTCTTCCCCATGCTTGGCCAAGTACTCTGTGCTTGTGTTGCTTTAGCACTAGTGCAGAGAAAGCCCCACGCTGCATCCCCTAAAAGCTGTTGTGGACTTGACCATCTGAGTAGGTCACTACATCCATGAAAACCCCTCTTTTATTAAACCAAAATGGAGAACAAATCCAACAAATCCAAATCCACTGAAGGAAGTCCAACACCTGGGTCCCTTTAGGTCTGTATCTCATGTTTATAGCAGGATAACTAAAGCCTCATTTATTTTTTACTTCTTTTGGATCTAAGTGCCCAGTACCCAGTGCAAGTATTACAAGTTTTGGCCAGGAAGTCCCTAGGTGTGGTGATACCAAATAACTCCTGCATGAACCTGTGAGGGTTTGGCTGTTTGAAAAGAGTTTCCAGCACCCCTAGAAAAAAATCCAGAGAAATCTATGTCTCTGGCAGGAAGATTCATTTATCAGTTCCTGTATCTGAAAAATGCCTGCAATTACACCTAACCTAACAGAAAAGCTGTGAGGCTTGATTAGTGTGTGCAAAGCCCACTAGTGTGTACATGGTGAAGTCTAATGCCCTGGCAAAGGAAGGAATGAGGTGGCCCAATAACTCTGCAGTGAGTCAGTGACATTACCTAATCCATAGTACAGCTGTGCCACACTGGATACTCTCTATAAACACACTGCCTTGTCACCTGTTTGCTGGGGAGTGTAAACTGGTTCAGCTAAAATAAGAACAGGAATAAACCTGCCTCCAACAGCACCTCAATCTTACCTCCACTTATGCTCCAGTGCTCCCTGTCCTGGGTGAAATGAACTCCCAGAGGATTTTTTTCCCCCTTGAAGTATGAATTACTTAATTGAATGAAATGAAAGAGGATGAAAATAATCCAGAGAAGTGGGGCTTTGTGCAGTGTTTCAACAGAAGTTTACAAACTAATGTACAGCAATAAATATCAGGTACCAGCCGCTTCCTTTCTTACATGAGTCCATGTGGAGATGGCAATTCCCTCCAGATTCTCCCTTGGGAAACACTAGCTTGGAGCATTATTTAAAAAATAAATAAAGGATGTCACCAAACAGAGGTGGACTTTGTATTATTTCCTTCTCGTTTTCCCCTTTATAGTCCACCAGGTGCCATGGCTGCCTTCAAGGGCACTCATAAAACCATTTGGCCCATGGAGGCTTTGCTTCCCTCGAAGTTATGTCCTGCAGAAAGATGGAGACCAAACTTCAAAGCATAGCACAAGGATTCAGCAGATGTTGGTTCTCATGTTTGCAGGGACATGTTTTGTGTCCTGTGGCCCACCACTGTTGCCCGCATATGGTGTGAGGATCTCCAGGTTCCTTAGAGCTAGGTATCTGTGCGATCACAGAGAAAAGCACACAGCCCCAGACACCCTGAGATTACAGGCAGCAAGAGCTTTCTTTATGTGTTATTTTGATGATTATACGACATTCAGATGTCGGGAGTGATTCAATGTTCTAGAAACTGTACAAACTGATAGGTTAATACAGTCTCTCTCAGGAGGGAACACTTCTAAAAGATAAAGGAGATGGAGTCTGGGGGAAAGTACTACTCTGTCTTGCAAATATATACCAAGGTAATGATGAGAGCTCTTGCACATGCTTATAGATCTCACCACAAAAAATACACTTGGAGCAGAATTGTTAATCATATCTTTCCTGCTTGGTTGGGTTTAGTTTAGAAATAGTGATTTTTAGTCAGAAAAGACTCACCAGAGTAGAAATGAGAGGGAGGAGAAGGGCTAATAGGTAAGGCGATAAGAAAACTAAGGAGATGGGCATAAAGAAGGAATGGAAAGAAAGAACATGAGTCAAATAGGAAGAGAAAAATATACCAATTGAGAACACTGTCATGGAAAGATGAGAGAGTAGAGAGTTAGGAGAAATGCAGTGTAAAGCAGGGACAACTCCCACTGGTAGTTTAAGAAAAGAGTGAAAAATAGCCAGAGTTTTAAATATATGTAAATGTTAGGCTTGGGAGCTCTAGAAAAGAAACTGATGACCACTGGGACAAAAGCAGGGACATTGACAGAAGAGGATGCTGCCGCTCCCTCCCACGCTGCTTCACCTTTTGTTAAGTCTGTTCTGAGAGTTGTTCCTGAGGGCAACAGTCTCAATAGAAGCAGCCCTGCACCCCAGTGCTAAGAAATGTGCAGAATATGGAGTCAAATTCATTTGCAGTTGTCCTTTATTTCAGTGAAGGTTATGTTTGAGTTTTAAGAGGAACTGATGCCAGGAACACTCTTAGGTACAGTCTTCCTCACTTACTAAAAAGCTCTCCAATGTCCCATCTTCCTGAGCACTGCAATAAAGCCAAGCCTGTCCTTCCAGTAAAAAACACCCGAATTTTCGTTTCTTCCTTACTTCTACTGGAGATGATACACCATCCCTTCTCTGATTTTTTCTCATTTCTTCCCATTTCCTATGCACATGCACCCTTTGGTATGCAATTGGTCCTAAGAAAGCTCTTTGGTACTCGGAGGGATGCCTCCCACTTGGAATCACAGCATCACTACCCCTTCAGAGCTGTCATCTACCCGCTGTCACAGTACTGCTGCTGTGCCAATTGCCAAGCAGGAGTAGGAAACCAATTCAGGTGTAAAGTAATACTTTAAAATTGGGAGAATAGGAGAGAAAGAGGGAGAAGCGTGGTCATTTTTTTACTAGATCAATTGCCTTGCCCACTTCATGCTGCAGCCTCAGAGGCAGTTGCACTGGTGGAGTGGCAATAGCAGGGAGCTATAGCGGGCTGGGAGGGTCTGAGCTGCTTGCCAATAAGACAAGGGTGGCATATGCATGTGCTCTGCCCTGCTGAGTCAGTGCTGTGCTGCACAGAGGTGTTTGTTGCCATTTCTCCAAAATGAACCCTTCTTTCCTATTTCCATGCAAGGAGTTCACAGCTGCAAGCAGCTGGCACTCTTCCTATTTTCCCACGGAAAACCAGGGATGCATAAACTCTAGGTGACAGTTTTAGCTGAGCTATGAGAATCTGTTTGACTGCGCTGACTGCTCTTACAACACTCCCTTGAGTTTTGTGATAACAGGTGATATTGGTAGGGGTCAGCTGTTGGAATGAGGTGATCATATTCCAGGTTTCTTTTTTCTTTCTTAAAGCAAGCTTGTGGCAGGAAAATGAGGGAAGCCTGACAGCATGGCACAAAGGTTGAAACGTTTGAAGGCCCATAAAAGACACATTTTGTAAAATCTCATTAGTTTTTGAGGCTTGATTCATGACAGCTGAATCCTCAGGACTGGCAATATTCATATAATGTAAAAGAGCTATAAACATTAAAGAAGTAAAAATGCACAAAGCTTCTACATCACTCACCAGCTGCAGCCAGGCTATGGCTCATTGGAATTTATTGCAGCATCTTCAAGCAGAGCAAGTGGTGAAGTGGTGCTATTACTTCTGATTACAAATGGTCTGGGTAAGAGCATCGCTGCTATAAACACCCTATTACGGAATGGGCTGCATAGTACAACACCTACTGTATTAATAACATTCAATTCTTCAGATTTAAAAATAGTGCTCTTAGCAAGAAAAGCAATTGCACTCTAGTCTGACACCTGAAAGGAAATGTGGGAAGGAAATAACTGTAACTGGCACAACTAATAATGGATTATGATGTTACTCTCCTGGGAACTGGAGTGATTTGTCCTGCTCTTTAGATTAGAATTAGCCTGCTTTCTCAAACATAAATCTGTGTTAATCCTTCTAAAAGTTAAAAAAAGGAGCCCAGGTGAGCTTTTTATTCCCGTGGAGTTCCTCTGTGACATTTTTGAGGAAAAAAAAGAGTTAGGAAGCTGCCTCTATGGTTCATCTGGAAGTATCCCCTTAAAAGGCAACTAAAGACATCCCTGCCACCCCCATACGGTCTCTCCACACCTGCTGAGGACAAGAAGAGGCTGGAGCAAGGCTTGCCCTTTGGTAGGCTTTACTTAACATAATGGTCCCTCAAGGCCTTTGGCATTTTAAGGATTAGAAGGCTCAGCTGAACACAGAAGCTGCATCAATTTAACCTATATCATGGCTTCGATTTGCATTCCCAGAGCCAGTTCAAGGTGTGGTCTCACAGGTTCCTAGCTCTTTTTTCCCATCCCCCTGCCACAGGCCTGTTCCTCCCAGCAGAGCTGGTGGCCCTTGCCATGGGTGCTCGTCTCAGCTGGTTTTGCACAAAAACTAATCAGCTTCCATCAGTCACTTGTGGGAGAACACTGGACTTTTGACCTGGAGGAACTGGGGCACAGGGATGTTTGTTTCTGCCAGCTCATTGCAGGATGACGACAACTTGCACAAGCCCAAGTAAACACCTGAGGAGGAGACTGTCGAAGCAAGGGTTGTCATCCTTTGTCAGTCAACACAGCTGCTTCCACAGCCCCAGGGAGTTCAAACTCTTCCTTTCCCATGCCCCAGCACTATGCCCCAGCCACATCCATCTGGGATAGCTGGAGAGGAAGGGAACACACTCTGTCTCATCCATAATTTTTTTTTATCTGCTGATAAGGAAGAAAATAAGATTCAGACAGGAGGAACAAAGTAAGGACTTCAATATCACATCCCACTGGTGGATCTCAAAGGGGTTTTGGAGGTAGATAGTTCTGCACCCATTGCATAGACATTTCACCAATAGCATTGAGTAGACAGTTGATTTTATGAAGGTCATCCAGCAAGCAAAGGACAATATTGGGAAAAAATGTTACCTTAGACCCTTTCCAGTAACGCAGTTACTGCACAACAGTGCCTCCAGCTACGAACCCCTCTGGCAGAGACAGAACATAGTTAAATGCTTGCATCTTCCTCCCATCCCCTATCTGGGCATCTGATTTGAACCAAACCTGTCCTATCCTGCCCTTGGAACCTTCCAGCACCCAGATCATGCACAGGGGTCCTTATATTACCCCATCTGCACCCATATACCCTGGAAGAGTGTGATGGGATGCATTCATGCTTCAAAACACACCAGTTCATCCATCCCAGGCTAACCTGGTATCTATGGTTAAACTGACAAGACATCACACATGGGCTACAGCAAAAGTCCCCATCACCTCTGGGAAATAAGATATCTGAAGAGGGACCTAAAGCTTTGTTTAAACCTTTGTCCCCTAAATTTTTCAGACTAAGTAGTGCATAAGCACAGCTGAAGGTCCAAGCTGGTTTGTAGCCAGTGTAATTGAATTAATCTGTCTCAGCTCAGTTGTACAATGAGGGCCTGTTTTAACTGCAGGAAGTCACTTGTCCTCATATGTTTCCCTGAGACACAAGTTCTAGGCACATCTAGATGAAAAAAATAGCTATGGCTCTTTCTAAAGAGCCAGTGAAATAAAATCACTGGAGCAAGTACTCCAATGCCCTTCAATACAGCAAACTGTGTGGGCAAGAAGTACAAGCAAAGCTTACATCATGCTCAGAAACAACCAAATAGCCCTGTGAAGGCAATTACCAAGTATGATGTAAACAACTGGGTCGGGGTATGTGTAAACGCTGCTGAACCAGAATACTAAGCACGTTATTCTGCAGAACAGAATGAGAGCATTTCAAGGCATGTATTAATTCATCAGCTCTCACCATTTTTCCTGATTAGAAGTGCTTGTGTTTCAATACTATCTAGGTAAGCAATGGACATCAAAGCCCAGAAATGCACACACATTCATCCAGGTGGACCAGCTCTGCCAGGGAGGTATAAATCTCCAGCAAGCAGATGATAACAAAGAGCAGGAAGCCCATGAAACTACATCTTAAGCCAACTCTGGGAACATGAATCACAGCCACAGTGATTCAGAGTTAAGTTGCTTTGATTCAGCCCCTGTGCAGAGACTAGAAAGAGAAAATCAAAGTGGGGTTTGGTACCTTTTTTCAAGGAGCCAATTCAGCACAGCCTAAATGAAAGAGCTGGTAGGTCCCTCAGAAATGCGGGTCTAATTCTCAATTGAGATGTGAGGAGAAGTTATTTTCTCTTTCCAGAGCTCAACACACAAAGAAGTTTACCTTGAAATGTGTGATGTCACACTGTAATTTCTTCATACGAACTAATATGCAGGAGCAGTCCCCAAATGAACACACGGTTTTTAATGCCCAAGTCACTGTTTCTGCTTGCAGAAAGAGAGGGAGGATGCTTCAGACATCCAGTGAGATGGACACTGTGCTACCTAGTGAAGTCTCCGGGCTGTACAATGGGTCCTGTGGCACCCAGTGGGGCAGGTTACAGAGCATACCCAGAAGTCACAGATATCCACATAGGTGTTCACATCATCAAACCCCTGGGATTTGTCTTCTGTGTTATCATTGTTCCAAGTTCCCAACAAATCACTATGAACAAACCAGCTCTCCCCACAGTAACTGGGCATAAATGGCCATTAGTGTGGGGATATTTGTCATACCAGTGTCAGGCAGCTGCAAGTTTTGCAACAAGGCAGAACCCTGCAACTTTGACTGCCTTTTCCCTCGCTTTTTCTTCCTCACCAGCAGCAGTGCCAGAAGAACAATGATGCAGGCCACAAGCAGAAAGAGCTCAGTATGGTGTTCTTCTGGAAGAACAGTATTTCATGTAGCTTCCCTCCTTATCATGAGGTTGGGAGAGTGGAGAGGAGTATGCTGAGGGCCACCGGTGGTCCACAGGACCTGCTTCAAGGTGAGAAATGGCACTTTTCTACGGGTAGTTCATCTGAGAGCCACTGCATCAGACTATCAACTCAAAAGCCACCACTTCTAGAAGGATGTCATCAGGGCAGCATGTAGAAGTTCCCAGTTCTTGTGGTGCTGTTAGTGTCACCTGTGAGGGTCCCTAATTTCACTGGCTTGGCTGGAAGCATAGCCCTTGCTGTTGTTATCCATGAGCCAAGGCTTACATTTAATGCATACAACCAGGGTACCTGGGTGCAGCCCTGGCTTTGATAGGGCAGATCATACAACTATAGGCTCACTCCAGCTCGCCTGGGCCAGTTCCATCTCAGGTTATGCTACTGGTGGGACCTCAAGCCCTGCAGCCTTCCAGTAAAACTTCATCTCAGAGTTGTCTGCCTTTGGGCCTTATGACAATCGCACAGAGGTTTTCACCTTATAGTGTATGCAATTGACGAGATTGTCCCCTGCCTCCACTGCTGACAAAAAGAGGACTCCCATCCCCCTTCAGAGTGTCATAAGCAGTGCCAGGATTTCTTCCTTGGTTTCTAGAAGGTTCTGTACCCTCTATGTGTGGATTAGTAAGATATTGGTGGGACGTCTGTACCACAGAAAAGTCCATTTAATGATTGCAGGAGCAGTGACAGGTCAGCAGTGCAGTGCAGCTCCCCATCACCATAAGCTGTATGGAGACACCAGCCAGGCTTCATGAGCTGAGGATGCTCTCTCCCCTTGCTGCAGAGAGTGAGGTACTTGTCTCAGCTGGAGACCAGGCGGTTAGATGCTACAAGGCTGTTTTAGCAGCCTGTGTCATGCATCCAGTAGAGTGGTGATTTCCAGAGCATATGTCAGACAGCCCTCCTACACTGATGCTGAGAGGAACACCTTGGACACAGGCCTGACATAGTACTAGGAATATTTATCATGATTTGTGGTACATAGTGTCATTGGTACAGTGACATGACGTGTGTGGGATATCTCCTTTGCTATGACATATGAATTCTGCGTGCTTGGCAAGCCTTTATTAATTTTAAATAACATGGTGGATGTCAATTAACTGTGGGAAGTATGTCAGCGATTGTTAATGTTCACCGTACTCATTTATTAATTTTTCATACCACCATGGAAGCAAGTCTGCTTGGTGGAAACGTCAGCACTACCACAGTGCATTTCCCTGCAGGGCCCTGTGTTGGGAGGCAGGGAGTGGGGAAGAGGGGGAGGCTCTCTTATGGCTCAGTGAGACTTTGTTTCAGGGTGCCTGAGTACACTCATGAATGTATAAAACTGTGGAACTTGTGTATAACCAGTCTGAGTGCCTCAGTGATGGCCTATGGGGCTTCCCTTCTTGCCTGCAGCATCATTTCAAGACCTTAGGCTTTTTCTAGGTCATGATGGATTTGTTGGCCTACATGTTGGATAATGCTTGTGCACTTTAAAAAAAAAGTAAAATTCAGCTTTAAAATTACAAATACTAGACAAAACTTTTTCCCTCTGGAAAGTGCACTGTTTTAATGCTGTGTAAACAGAACAAAGGTGAGGGGCTTAATGAAAGGACAAGGGAGATTTTCATATACAGAGCTGGGTTCTCCCTGTACATTTTGGAGAGTCTTCTAGTGTGTGTGACCAGCTTTCCTATCTAGGAATCTTGTGAACCGGTGGATGTGGGGAAGGCTGTGGATTTAGTCTACCTGGACTTCATCAAAGCCTTTGATGCCATCTCCCATAACATACCCCTGGAAAAGCTGGCAGCCCATAGCTTGGACAGGTGCACTGTGCACTTGACTTCTGGTTAAGAACTGGCTGGATGGCCAGGTCCAGAGAGTGGTGGTGAATGGTGTCCCATCCAGCTGGTGTCCAGTCACTAGTGGTGTCCCCCAGGGACCAGTGTTGGACCCAGTCTTGTTTAATATCTTTATTAATGATTTGGATGAAGGCATTGAGTCCACCATTAGCAAGTTTGCAGATGACACCAAGTTGAGATCAAGTGTCGAGCTGTTAGAGGGTAGGAGGGCTCTGCAGAGGGACCTGGACAGGCTGGATAGATGGGCAAAATCCAGCAATAAGAGATTTAGCAAGTTCAAATGATGGGTCCTACATTTCGGCCACAACAACCCCATGCAGCACTACAGGCTGGGAAGAGAGTGGCTGGACAGTGGCCATGCAGAAAGAGACCTGGGGGTATGAATTGAGAGGAAACTGAATGTGAGCCAGCAATGTGCCCAGGTGGCCAAGAAGGCCAATGGCGTCCTGGCCTGTATCAGGAATAGTGTGGCCAGCAGGACCAGAGAAGTGATTCTTCCCCTGTACTCAGCACTGGTTAGGCCGCACCTTGAGTCCTGTGCCCAGTTCTGGGCCCCTCAGTTTAAGAAAGATGTTGAGATGCTCAAACATATCCAGAGAAGGGTGACAAGGGTGGTGAGGGGTCTGGAACACAAGCCCTATGAAGAGAGGATGAGAGAGCTGGGATTGTTTAATCTGGAGAAGAGGAGGCTGAGGGGAGACCTTATCCCTCTTTACGACTACCTGAAAGGTGGCTGTAGCTGGGGAGGGTCGGTTTCTTTACCCAGGCAACCAGTGACAGAATGAGAGACCACAGTCTTAAGCTGCCCCAGGGGAAGTTTAGGCTGGACATTAGGACAAAATTTTTCACAGAAAGAGTGATTGGCTATTGGAATGGGCTGCCCAAGGAGGTGGTGGAGTCAGCGACCCTGGAAGTGTTTAAAAAAAGACTGGATGTGGCATGTAGTCCCATAGTTTAGTTGACGAAGTGGTGTTAGGTCAAAGGTTGGACTTGATGATCTCAAAGGTCTTTTCCAACATAGTTAATTCTGTAATTGTTCATATCCCCAAACTGGACTGTAGTCTGGAACAAAAATCATGCCAGGGACTGCTCTAATAGCACTTAAATGGCATGACAGTGCAGTGGGATGGCTCAGGAAGGTGGATGCTGGAGCATGAGATGGCTCACATGTGAGGATACAGCTGCAATGCAACATGGAGGTATGAGAGGTCCACAGGGAACCAGTCACCAGTTGCCACAGGGCAACTTATCTTGAAGGATGATTCAGGGTTCTCTTGGGATGAATTAAAGTATATGTATTTTGTATTTGTTGAAAGTGTTTTACTACTTGTATATTCAGTGTGTGGTGGGAGTNGGTTGGACTTGATGATCTCAAAGGTCTTTTCCAACATAGTTAATTCTGTAATTGTTCATATCCCCAAACTGGACTGTAGTCTGGAACCAAAATCATGCCAGGGGCTGCTCTAATAGCACTTAAATGGCACGACAGTGCAGTGGGATGGCTCAGGAAGGTGGATGCTGGAGCATGAGATGGCTCACATGTGAGGATACAGCTGCAATGCAACATGGAGGTATGAGAGGTCCACAGGGAACCAGTCACCAGTTGCCACAGGGCAACTTATCTTGAAGGATGATTCAGGGTTCTCTTGGGATGAATTGTGCTCTGTAAGCATAGATATCCTTCTGGCCCCTGAGTCAATATGTATCTGTAAAAATACTGTGCATTTCAATGGTGACATTGCTGTAAGGACCTGTGCTTTCTGTTAGGAAGTGTTTGCATAGTCTGAAGAGATGCTGCACAGCCTGTACTCCGAGTGGGCTTTGTGGCAAGATCTTCAGATGTCCTGGCCTCACCATGCTTGTATTTAAAGGTCAGTCCTGAACAGTTACTTTGATGGACGTGGTGAAAATTTCCCCTACTAATCAACACAAAAAATTGTCCAGCTAACAACTGAAAGTGTACATTTCCAGACATCTGAGGTCAGGGTAAGTTCAGCTGTGAAAGCCAGAGAAGCTTTTCCTGTGTCCCACCCTCAGTAGTGAAGGCTGTGTAAGAAAGGCTTTCAAGTCTGCCAATGGGACAGGAGGTGGAGTAGAAATGTGCTGTCCTGGGTGACGAAGTTCTGCAGCCTTAGCTAGCATAAAACGTAGCAAATCCTTATTTTAGTGAGTGAATTCCCCAGCTGTACCTGGGAACAAGTCAATTGACTACAAAAGATCTATTTATTCACAATCATTTTTGGAGTAAAACGGTACTTTGAAGTTTTGAAAGCACTTTTGCAATAGAGGGGTTTGCCCTGATGTCCTTGGCTAAAAATAGTCACTTCGCTTATTTTTGTCCTGCTAACACATGCCAGCTGGCTGCCAGACTCCATTCCTGACGTGGCTGCATTTCAGTTCTGCTGTTTATGTAAAGTTTGTACAGTGTGATTTAGGGTCCTTTGGGATGAAATGTACTATGTAAATATAAACTTTTATTTCAAAAGTCCTTCTGTAGCCATTAAGGGCCTAATTCATCCCACTGTGCAGGGATTCACACCAAAAGCTGGCCAAATAGTTGTGGATCCTCTAGCAAGCTCAAGTGGGCTGAGGCTCTGAGGTAAGCTTCCATGAGCAACTTCTGGGAATTCTGCAGTGCTGTTCAGTGTCCCAGCACTCAGCTTCAGTAAGGCCCAGGATTTTGAACATCTAAGTTGAAAGGTGTTTTGAATACAAGGGTTTAGTTTGTCAATTTACCACATAAACTTGCTGTTTGCTAACAGATTGGAATCTGGATTTGGAGTTTTGCATATTCCTTCGCACTGGGCAGTAGGACTCGATGACCCTTGTGGGTCCCTTCCAACTCAGAATATTCTCTGATTCTGTGATAATTTGGATCCATCTGGTTAATTGACAAATACATCTGAGCAGATGATAAGGGTGGGCTACAGCCCTCTAAGTGTTTCTCTTTCAACCTCATTATAAATAAAGACTGAGATTGAATTTTACAAATCATCATGACAACTTTTCTGGCTGTAGGTCAAAAATCCCTTTAATAGAGAATAATTTGCAAACTTACTGCTTTCACAAAGAAATGAGCCCTGCTGCAGAATTAGGAGAAGTAAATCTAGTCCAGTATGATTGTATTTTGCCATCTATGACAAACAGGGGCTGATCCCAGACTATACGCAACACATATCCATAATTCTCTCTATACAACACAACATACAACGTTTGTGACATGGCAAAGCAAATGATCAGCAAGATATAGCTGCCTATTTAAATAGTGTCCTGGATATTTATCCATAGGAATTTCCATGCCACTTCACCTGTAGAGGGGCTGAAAAAATGTAGGCTGGAAAAGTAGAGAAAGTTTAAAAAAAAAAGAAAAGAAAAAGTACAGTTTGTAAATCAAGGGTGAAACAGTCAAGTGTCTAGGATCACACACCTACATTACCCTTCCAGCAGTTTAGTCTGATATCTTCAGCCTTCACTAACAGCAGCAGAAATAACATTGGACAACAAGGGATTTCCATTAGTTTTAAGAAGCCACAAAGCATGAAGCAGATCTCATGTACCTTAGCAGTAGGCAAAGCTGGAATTTCACCTGTGCTCAGGTAGCACTAGCTTCTCCCCAGGCAGAGCCTGTGACATGAAATCACATTCCTGTGCTTGTGAATTGATAAGCAGCCTTGCAGCTACACCTGCTGTAGATGATTCAACTCAGGTGAATGCCTCTGCCTCCAAGAGGAGCGGTAGAGGCAAAACTGAAAGTTGGTCTCTTCCCTCCCGAGTCTTTCTGCTTTGAAATGAATTCAGTTTCCATATGTGAAATAGTAGCAGAATAGTCAGGCTGGGTCTTCCATGTGCACTTTGTATCGGCACTGTGGCCACTCAAACTGCAGGAAAGGGGAGCTGTCTCCAACAGAGGCTGCTGAGGATGTCGTTGTCAAAGTTCAAACATGAAAGGACACTTGTGGGCATTTGTCTCAGTCAAGAAAAATGAAAATCCAAAGGAACAGAGTGACTTCCATGCGATGCCTGCTATAAAATGCTGGCAGCTTCTGATTAGAGGAGGGAGGTCTGCTCTGGCAGTCCTCCTTGCTTGGTCATCAGCAAAACTCCTTCTAAGCATTGGGATGCCATTTTGGAGATAACCTTTCTCAGACAGGCTACTGAGACTTCACGAAGTAGGCAGGAATACTGCACCCAGAATTAAAACCTGGAGCTGCTGAATTTACAACCAGCAAGGCTAACCTGGACATTGAGCAGAGTAGATATAACCCAGACCTCCAGGTCAGAGCTGCCATCCTCTTCTGGAGAACAGACTCACACTTCTGAAGAAAAGAGACCATTGGAGAGAAGTCTTTGCAGTTGTACATGACGCTACCAGGCATATGAGGGCTGGAGGCAGCTTGAGACACTGGATTTACTTCAAGGCATTATTTTGGATAATGGTTGTCTGGGATTAGGTGATATTAGCATTGGGCATTTTGGTGATGGTGTGTATGTGACACCAGTAGGTTGGAGTGGGGCAGGGCTGGTGACGATGGTGACCATGGGGCAGGTCCCACCAGGCACCCCATCGCCTGGGAATGGCCTGACTCCTCTTCACCAAGACGATGTCCTGGAGCACATTGGTTCTATCCTGGCTTCAATACAGCTAGGTGACTGCAGCATAGACCCTCTTCCCAGGACAGCCAGTGGGTCCATGAGAGCCGCCGCAGCATGTGGTCCTCAGGCCAAGGTGTGAAGTAAAGCTCAGGGTCCCTTGGAGCAAAAGGTGGGGTTCTGGAGATCCCTTTGCAAGCTGGTGCGTGTGTGTAAGGAGGAGGTACACCCACATGGTCCACATCACCCTTCTTTGCTATCTTTTTGTCTTCCACCTCATCAATAATATCTCAGTCCCCTACCCTACTTTCCCACCGCACACACCGATTTCCTGTGCAGGATCCCAGATCCACAGCTACTAGTCTCTCATTGCCCCTGGGACATTTTGGTTGATGTCCCTCATGTCCATCAAACCTGTGTCAACCCCTTTCCCACCTCCATCTCTTGTCAAGTCCCACCGAAGCCCATTCAATCTTCTTTTGCAGCCTCCCTGAACCTGACTGGATTCACACTGGGTTCTTGTAGCATGTCCTGGGAATAGAGATCTGCTGTCCATGTTACTCTCAACCAGCAACAACAGTGTCTGTCTTGTTTTCCCCTTGCAAATTCAATAAAACAGGAAAACTATCTTTAGCATATTATGCCAAAACAAGAGTCCATCAGAGGCAGTTGAATCCTGTGTCACAGAACAAGATAATATCTTGGTGTCTTGGTGTCATTCTGCGAGAGCTATTCATCTGAAGATCCATGGTGAAGGCTTGAAATCATGTTGTCAAAGGACTTCTGTTGTCCCGAGAAGAAAGAGACAGGATGAGTACTACCCCAGTGCTTTGCATGCGAACCCTGTCATCCAGAAGGGAGCCATACTGCAAGACTCCCTAGCACCAAGCTCAAGTACAGCCCTCTCTGGCTCCTTGGTGGCGCACAAGGGCATCTCCTAATGCTCTTTGTCTTGTTCTCTTTCTTCACCTGCTCTCTGTAGCTCTGCACTCTGGGCAGGGTTAGGTTTGGTGGTGGTGGTGGCTGCTGATCATTTCAGACAGCCTTTTTAGCTCCCTCAAAGCTTCTGGCCCCTCTCTATCCTGGACACAGCTATAAATGATGTTCCTTCTTCCCACCTTGACCCAACTTTTGTTCTCTCTATTCCTTTCCCTCTTCCTCAATCTCTAAAGTGCTTGGCATATTTATTTAATCTTCCTGGGGTGGGTTCCATGGGTACACAATGAGCACAGAAGCTAATTAGTGACTGATGCCACAGGGTTTTAATTTTAACCTCGTGATGCAGCCATGCCTTGAATGTAAATAAGGTACATGCTTTTGGATGAACATGTGGGGTCCTTTGAGAGCTCCTCAGTGGAGGCCAGCTTGCTGCTCAGGGCCAGGTGTGACCTCTGCAAACAACCTCTGAAATACTCAGAAGACTTACTGTGTGCTACTCACAAACTGTTTTTACTCACAAACTTCCCCCGGTGCTTGAACTTGCAATAAATTCCACCGGAAGAATCAGTGAACTGCGTCTGACTGCACATGGATGTGAAAAATTGCAAAGTGAAAAATTCACTATGAATCTTTAGAGAGGGAACTACAGGCACATTTGGAGTAGCTAGTCAAGCTTTTAGAGTGGCAAACTGGCATCCACGTCTGACCCTCTCTCTGTTCCCTATTTACTAGATGAAACTGAGTTTAGACAAAGGGAGTAAAATCAAGGAAAAAATGTTCTCAAGTGAAGATATTTACAATAAAAGAAAATGTGGCAACAAATCAAAATAAAATAAATGCTTCAAGATGATCTCAATAATCCAAACACAAACCCAATTAATCCTTGCAAGCATTAAGAAAGGTTCTTCAGGATGCAGCTGTTCCTTTGGTTACAAACACACTAGAATCAATTTAACATAGAAACTGGAGCTGCTTAAATAGCTTAGTTTTGAGACATTACTATCTAATGTTCACATCACAGTGCCAGCTATAAAGCTCCCGTCTTAGATTTCCGTTCTCACATAGTAAGTAACCCTTTCCTCCCCTCTGCAGGCACACTAGATGATAGATTTCAACAGAACAACTCTGACAAATAGAATTTGGACATGTCTTAATAGCCAGAAGTTATATGGGGCAATGTTAAGGACACTAGATTATTTTGTTTTTAGCACAAAATAGTTTTTCTTTATGAGCCAACATTTCATGTTTTCTTCATAGTGCAGTTTTTAGGGACAAACACATGTATGCAGGCGCACAGCAACATCTTCATGGCGTAGCATGAAAGTCCAGACATTTCTTAGACATTAAGCACAAACAGCAAACATTGATAAAGAAGCCGCTTCCCAGAGGACTGGGCCTGAAGCTGCAGTCACAGAGGCAGCAGATGTCCTCTTGGCTCAATGCTGCTCATGAGCAGACCTTGTTTGGGCACTGGCAGGGAGGCAGGGACAGCATGATCTGCACAGTTTTGACCATGTCTCTTTAAAACTGTGCCTGGGGGACTGCAGAGCCATTCTTCTCTCAACAGGCTCATTGACCTTAAAGGTGAGATATCTCAGACTGGTTCTTAGCGTTTGTGAACTCTTCCTGGTGACATCTCCCTCCCCAGCTTGCAAGCAAATCCAGTACAAGGCCCGCCTTGGAACTACCCCAGATTTAAACTTAGAAAGTGGCAGGTTTGGGAAAAGTCCAATTTAAATCCACAGAATGAAAAATATTTGGTGCATTACGGAGCAGGCATTCCCCTGAGTTTTGTTGCCCTCCCTCTCCCCTTTTTTATAAATAAAAAATTAAGCAGGCAAGATGTTTCCTGAAGAATTTGGCATAGTCTTATCTGGATAAAAGGTCTCATGACCACTCTGTTGCCAACTTATAGAAATTTCAACACAAAACTATCCTATAAAAATAGCTGTTTGCCAGGATTTGTTTGTTTTCTTCCCAACCATTGCTCAACATTTACCCATCTGCAAACTCTAAAATAAATGTGCACAATTTATTACTACTGTCATCATTCTTCTCCTAAAGAAGGCAATTTACAGTCAGTATTCTATTTTGGAAATAAGCTAGAAGTCAAGCAATTTGACTCTTGAACTCTTTTAGAGTAGCAAAACCTGCTAGTTATTTCCTTGCTGACTTGGCCTCCAAGCAGTGCTGGTCATGCTGCCTTGATGCTTCCACAGTTGATATAAAACCTCTTATATCCCATCAAGACCAGTGCTTGCGGTAGCTCTTTGTAGAAAGAGTGACTTTGGGATTTCCGAGGGGCTGGGATCTTACTACCATCCCCCGAGGAGACTGGCCTGGGTGCAGAGTGAGGGGACAGGGAGCAAAGGCTGAGCTCTGAGAGCCTTGCCCAAGGGTGATGCTGCCCTGGGCAGAGTTGCGGGGCCCTTGCCTCCTATTTCTGTGCACAACCCTGCTGATGGGCACTGAGCAGCAGTGGGGCAGTGTCACCCTGTTCCCCATTTTGAGGAGTAAGGGAAAGCATAATTGCAGCGGAGAGTGAGAAGGGAGTTCCTTCCACAACTGCCCTTCCTTCCCACATTTTGGAGGAGCAGTGATGATAGCACAATTTCAAAAAATACACATTCTGTGTCCTGGAATTCTGTGTCCTCGGCCTTGCCCAGCAGGGAGAGAGCCTTGTCCCTCACCCAGAGAGTCTGGAATCTGAGGGTGAACAATTAGGGAGGACTGGGAAGACCTACTTTTGCATCCTCCATTTTGGGACAAGGAAAAGATGTCGAAAGCCACAGAGAAGTGCCCAGTTTGTTTATCCTTTGAAAACCAGGCCATAAACCTGTGCCTGAGCTCTCCCTCTCTAGTTGGTGATGAAAGAACTTTTCTGTGTCCTATTGAGAAATGTATTCAAAACTGAGGAGCACTTACTGATAGGACAACCAAGTCCCTGTGATGAAAACAGGGAGCAAGATGCTGTCTACTGCTGTCATATCCTGATACTTTTCTAGCCTGTCTGATTGCTCTTGGTGGGACAGGAGCACCCACACTGATGGAAACTGAGGCCCTTCTGCCACATTGACTTTGTGGTGGCACAGGGAGCCGAGGGCTTTGGCTGGGTGAATTGAGTGGTGGGAGCTGAGCTTCACTCAGGGCCTGTGGCACAGGCAGCCTCAGGGAGGAAGAGGCAAGCCCATCACTTCCTTGCTCCAGAGAGAAGGGGTAGAGAAAATTTGCATCCAGACACCTGGCATAAATATCAAAGGGGTTTTGCATGCTGAGATTTTTTTTCAAAGGAAAATTATGCTTCTTTGGGTTGCCATGGTTCCCAGTTTCCCTGGTTACCTCTTAGGATGGAGTGGAGAGAAGATGAGAGGGAGGAAGGAGGAGCCCAAAAAAGACATCAGCCAATTGCAAAGATCCTGAACAAGGCATCAAGTCTTTTTTCCCAGGAAAAAGAACAAAAAGATAGAATGGATATCTCTTGGCAAGGATGGTGGCTGTGTTTTGTACCCTTCGATGTTTTGCAATTCAAAAGGGAGAGAAAACTGTGCAACAAAATTAATCAACATTGAAAACCTACACCCCAGTGTCTAATACTTCCTTAAACTTAGAAACAAGAGGATCAGTGGGGAAGAGAACCACACTGCAAAATAAGAAATCACAGTGATGGGAGAACCTGGGGCCATGTGTGGACTGGCAGGCAAGACTTGTAATGGTTCTCACAACGGGCCAGTGCAGCCAGCCAGGAGAAGAGTGTTGATGCAACTCCAGTTCCAGGGAGAGCAGGTCAGCACAGCTCTCCTCAGCAGACTCATCCTGCAGAGCCTTACACAGATTGTACCTTTCCAAAAATCAACAGGACAACATACACATGAAAAAACAGCCAAGTCCCCAGGCTTTAGTGAAAGTTCCACATTGTTTTCAAATGGTCAAGCTTTGAGTAAGGACTAAACCTAGCCTGTGTGAACCCTCTTTATACAACTGTATGTTTCAGTAGTTGGACAAGAAATCCAATCTGATCCCTGTGGCAGGGCGCCAATAATCCTCTCACCTTTCTCCTAATATCCTGTGACTCAGTGATATATGTCAGGCCATTTAAACCCTGGCAGCTGAGTTCAGGTGCTGTACCAATTATATTGAGTGGATGGGGAGATATGCTAGTTGAACAAGAAATAGGTCAGAGGAATGATTTAACTAATAAATTATACTAATGAAAAGTTCTTTAGGGAGCTGTCTGGTTTATATTTCTGCAGAGGAGAAGAGGGTCAGCAGGAACAAAGAGAATAATGGGAGGACCCAACAGTTGACCTGGGTAGAGCAATGAATGGGCAGCTGAGAAGACGGGAAACAGAATGAACTGAGCACGTCTGCTCTCTCTGGCACAGACCCTGCTACAATGGCATTGAAATACATAGTTCCCACATGGCACAGAGACACTTGGACTAACTTATATTGCGAGGAAAACTGGTGCCCTAACTGAGGTCTCTGTCCAGGTCAAAACAGGCAGTTACTCATCGAGGCTAATTAGCTGAGGTACTGTGTCTAACCAGTACAGCAATACTGTCCTTCAGCCCTGGCAGGAGCTCACTTAGCCCTAGGATGTACATCTTCACACAGTGTTGCATTCACCCCATAGAAATACATCCCTGTTCAAAATCTGCTGATGTCAAGTCCTTCCAGTGCTGGGCTTTGAATCAAGTCCAAGTCTGGCATCTGAATACAGAGTTAGCAAAACCTAAATAATTGCCAGGAACATATAGTATCCTTCATTAGCAGTTCACTTGAAATCATTCCTAATTTTTTGTGTTCTGGTTGCTGGGGTTTGGGAGTGCAGAGGAGAGTTTCAGTGAGAAACTCTGCAGAGTCCTGTGGCTGTATGTATTGTACCTGTAGATAAAACAAGAAAAGGCACACTTTCAAACAGAACTAATGATTCATTGAATGTCCTACAGGGAGTGCAGGACATTATTGGGTGTTGGGCTTAAATTACAACAATGAGTAAACAAGGTACTCTGCTTGTAATAACAGAGATAACTTCAAAGTTATGTTTTCATCACTGCAAATGAAGGCATAGAGATTTGAAACACCTCATTTTTGGTGTTTTGAAGTCAGAGGATTCGGGCATATGGAGAAGGGCAGCTGGACCATGCCCCTTGGAAGTGTCCCTCTTGGGTACCTTTTGTAGGGTGGGATGAAACCTCTCCTGTCCATACCTGTTTTTCTCCACCATTTTCAGACAAAGCACAGCAATGTGATTTCAGTTACCTCATTGCCAAGTAGCCCACATCAGATGTACCTGTACTGTCTGTTGTGTTTGTTGAGAATTAATGTACTCTGTCCCCAGTTCTCCTGCTGATTGTGCCCAGGCCTGAAACCCCTCCTGGTGGCTAAGGACAAAACCAGTCCTGCCAGGAGACGGGCAGAGGAAGGAACATCTCCTCACAGAGAAGGCATTCCGGCCTTCTGGTTTCTCTCTGCCATACAATATTCAGTCCACAGAGTTTATTGCAGGTTGTGGGTGAATTTAATTAAGGGCTGATGCTGAGCAAACCACAGAAACGGGGCTTTTATCAGAGCCTTTATTTTTGCAGTGAGATTTGAAGTAGCTTGAAAAATAATCTCCAGCATTCATGAAATGTTATAAATTGCATCTTTTATGTATTAGAGACAGGGTAATAAATGCCAAAGGGGATTTATGGGTTATTGCTGCTCTGATAAAAGGGTCATTAAGAGTTGTAAAAGTCTAAACGATAATGGGGAGATGTTGTAAATGCTGTAAGTGAATAGAATGAAAGAACATGATATACTCATCAGCTGAGGTCACTTCCTGATAGTTTATAACCCTCTTCTAAAACAGTGAAGTCTGGGTTTCCCCAGCCAGACAACTGAAAATTCCCATCAGTCACTCCAAGTTGGAGTCCTGGGGCTTCCTAAGCAGCTCCTGACTTGACGCATCCTGAGAAAGCCCAAGCCTGCAGGGTAAGCCTATACATCACGTGGGGACTGGTCTTTGAAAGGGCAAGTATGGGGCACAGGCATGTATCTCATGTGGTTACAGCATCAGCAGCCATTCTGAGCAAAGCACTAAAACAGTCATGCAGGAGAACAGACCTACATACCCCAGATTTACTGCTGGGATGGAGGCAAACCCCAGCCGCCTCCTAAATGCAAAAGGATTTTTGTCTGAAATACCTCTGCAGGGCTGCTGCTGACTTAGCAACACTATTTGCTTTATCTGCCCTGCACACAGCATCTAGCCAATGAGTCCCATCAAAAATTAAATGTGAAAATGGATTTGAAATGAACACTATCAATTTCCATAGCTTATTATAAGAAGAGCTGCTGAAAGCATCTGTTATTAAGGTCTTCAGCATGTCCCATTAGGAACTCATAAATCTGTTGTTTATGATTTTGTAAAACTTGAACTCAATTTTTTCATTCTGAATCTCTGTCTCATGTCGAATTGCTGTAGAACATTTCAGGCAGAACAGTGCAGTTGTGTCCAGATGTAATGCTATAGGAAAAGACAGCATTTTGCCTGTGTTAAAATAAGACACTGATGACTTTTTCTTTGAGGAAACCTAAATTTCCCTATACTCAGAAGTCTGTCATAGCAGTGTGATTTCATTGATCTGCTTTTTCACAGTTTCACAGGAAAATTAGAGAAATCTGGTAAATTATGGTCTTTGGCAGAAAAATAAATTAACATGTAACCAGCTGAGATGCAGTGCATAACATCTGACTTCCCAGGTGTGCTCAAGCCCAAAGTGGCCATGACCTTACCTGCAGTCACAGATGAGAAACGATATTGGTCCGTCAAGGCTAGACACCAGAACTAAGGGGAAATGGTGATTTTAGGTCTCTAATATGACCTGTGAATGCAGTCATAAAGAAGAAGTTGCCCAAAATAAATGTAGAGCTGTGGGAAATGTAGGGCCTGATTTATAGAATACAGGTTGGATAAATTCCGGGAAGAGGGAGAGGAGGTTTACATCAGGAATTGTCAATGAAGATGGAGAGTCTCTACAGGAGTTTTTGAATTTTGCCAGTGAGTTGGGTGGCCTACACTGGAGTAGCACCTCCTTGGTTCATTTTCCCCAATCCCTTATGTGAGGAAACCACTCATTCTCCTCCCCCTTGGGAATGTTACTGCAAGTGCCATGTCAACCATCTGCAGACGGGAAATGTCAGGGACTCTCTGCACACTTTCTATTTTTCTGAGCTACTCCAGCAATACAATCATGTGAAAAATCCCACATAAGAATAAATAGCTGTTTTCACAGCAGGATTTGAAGAGTGCGGGGTAACCATGGTCTGAGCACACTCAGCACAGAGTAAACAGGGCACTGGGGCAGAAGACACCAATGGGTGATCATGTGGCTAGAGATAAATTTATAATAAATCATTTACCACCAGGAAACAAATGTCAGCTGAGTAAGCATCCTAATTCTGGCATTTCTTAAATTTCCAGTCTTTGCCTTTGCAACCTAATCATGTTTTTAGCTTCTGTGATACATTTGATATCATGGCACGCTGTGTATTGAGCCACTGCAGATTGTCTCTGACCTAGTAAGTGAGGCACGTTGGATTTATTCCTGTAACAAGACTTGAGCAGGCACACTGCAGACCTGTTCTCTGCAGCAGATGAGCTAAGGAACTCATTTCACCTGGCCTTAATTCCGCCCCGTCGGCACAGCCCCGCCAAGGCTCCTGGTGACACCTGATGGAACGCAGAAGCTCTACAGAGCCCAGCTTGGCTAGTAACTTGTTTACTTTGGGAGGTACTGTAGCACCTTGAAATATCAATTTCACATGAGTAAACCAATCAGGAGAGGATCAAAAGATTGGATGGAATTTGGGCAAACAATATGGGTATTTTTTTCCCTAGGGAGTTCTATTAATCGTCTTTTACTTGATGAGCCAGACAACTTTCAGATATTAAAATATTTCTTGAAAATACTTTTTGAGTATTACTCAGAAAAAAATGGACCAGTCCCAATGCAGCAAATTATGAGCATCCTTAGAAAGGATAACCTCATTTCCAGGGCACAGCTGAAGATAGACAAACAAGTTGGTTCTGTTTTCCTTTTCATTCTTGTTTTCTGGTTGTAAATGGTGGGCTGTTGTTTTGGTTTTCAGTGCTTATGGCTAAGCTACTTATAAGCAGCATGACTGTAACTTCATCCAAGGAAATAATTGTGCATTTATTTAAAGATATTTGTTTGCATTTGTGTAATTGAGTAAATAATTCTCTTCCAACCTGCATGTTCTCACCTGGCATTCTTCCCATTTGCTTGTTTTTAATTACATCTAATATGCATACTAACGCTCTTAACTTTTCTCATGAAATCTACATCTGCAGGGGGCTTTTAATTTACAGGTTGCATTGTATTGTTTTCATTTTCTTCTTTCCAATATCAAAGCAGTTACTGATGCTTCAGATGTGATCATCCCTTTGGCGGGCAATGGGATGCTCGCTGCTTTACTAGTACCTTTCCTTGGAGTGAGGCTGGAACACACAGAGGACACCCCTGAACTTGTGCTGGTCAGTACTTCACCCACTGACAAACCCTGAGCATCCTTCTCCACAAAACCCACAGGGGCTCTACAAAAGGAGGCTTGTTCCAACGCCCATTCTTCATCCATTCTGTTACTTGACTTCTCAATCCTTTTCCACAGTTAAAACACCCCCACAACC
The DNA here is from genome assembly GCA_013390025.1 of Pitta sordida. Classification (NCBI taxonomy): domain Eukaryota; kingdom Metazoa; phylum Chordata; class Aves; order Passeriformes; family Pittidae; genus Pitta; species Pitta sordida. Next base: position 57,606 of record WEKX01026807.1, on the reverse strand, counting down.
TTCAGGGAAAGCAACCTGCCACCTCTACCCCAAATCCTGACTATGATTGCTGCTTCTTTGTGTACTCGTGCAGCAGTATGAGTCTCATAAATCACAGCACAGCATGGTGCCTCCCGTGCATTAACAAACCTCACATCCGGGGATGAGCTTAGAAGTCATGAGTGTAATATATTTGGGATATATTTGCCTTCGTAGTTTGGAGTTTTCCCAGTTGGGAATTTGCCTTTTATTTAAAAACAAACAAACAAAAAACCCACAAGAGCAAACCAGAAATACAACAGATTATTTCCCAGGCACGTGACTTCTGGAATGTGAGTTAAAAGCAACACACAAAACAAATACAAAGCATTAGGAGTCACGAGAAGCAGAACCACTGCAAAGAAAAATTTGTGGGTGACTTTTATTGTGTTACACAAGTAAATAAACTCTGAGATCACATAGCAAATAATGATTGTGACAGATAATCTACACTGTAAAAAGTTATAGATTTGGTCCAGATTTTTAAACACAGACTAAATAGTTTCTGAGACACTATGTTTAATATACATGCACTTTAAAAGCTCTTTAACTCTGCTGTACTATGTGGAGTAAATAAAAATCAAACTCTGTACTTACACACACTAAATGTGCACAGTGATGTGTTTTACAGGTTAATAATGCATGAAGGGTGCTCAAGGTAGAGGTGGAAGCTTGGCCCTTGGTTGCTGAAAATTTCTGAGATACAAAAGAATTTATCTAAATCATACAGATTTCAGTGTTATCTTTCCAGGGAGATTTTTCTGGGATTGGTCAGCAAAGATGTGATTCACTATATTTTTAGTTGAAAATAAAAATAGTTTTTAAAAAAGTTTTCTAGAAAAAAAATGGATGAAGGGTTTAAAATTAAACAAATATTAGCTTAAGGAAAATGACATCAAATTTTTACAAATGTACATTTATTTACATTCTGTATTAAATAAAAATACATGTATTGTAATAAAATACAATATATATCTTAAAAATAAACTACAGAGATTTTTGTAGAAGGTTTTTGGACCTCTTTATCAATAAGGCACTGTAAAATCTCCTTTGTCTCCTCTTTTTGATGTAGCTGTGACTGTCAATCTGTGCTTCTCGGTGTTAAACATTCTTCTCTCTTTCTGGGCCCCACAGTTGGGCTGCTCAGGCACAATTTGTGTGGTTCCTCACACCTCTCCCAGCCAGCTCTCTGAGGATAGTGAATGGCCCCCAGGAGCCCCCTCCCTGTCCATTTGCTCAGCCTGAGCCAGGATGATGAGCCGGAGTGGCATCCAGGCATTCAGACAGCTCAAGACAAATGAGAGGAGTTCCACTCCTCTTCCCAGTAACTCTAATTACCTGGTTTTCCCAGGATTAAACAGCGCTGAACTGTTTGGCCCTGGAGGAAAACAAGGTGACAGAACAACAAAGGAGAAATCTGATTCCAGTGAGAGCTGTTGATGAAAACCATTTAAGCTGAGCTCTAAAAGGGAGGCAGAAATACTTGCTCGTGTCTCATTTTAAGTGACACACATAGAGCAGTGTAAAAGCGAGGGGGTCTGCTGTCCTTCAGAGCAGAGCTTCCATGGAAAGCACATTTTGTGATCAATGCATTGAACCAGGTATGTCAGAGCCATTAAATCAGCAAATTACAAAACCGAAGGCTGGTACTACTGGGAATCACAGAGGAGCACAATGAATTCTGCACTGGTGAATTAAATAAAAGATAAGAGCAATTTCAGGGCTAACAAGTAATCAAAGAAGATCAAATGACTCCCACAACAGCTGGCATCAGATGGGGTGTGGTGTTAGCTAGGTGAGAAAGGCGGCCCTGCCCTTCTCCGCTCTGAACCTGTTTGTGGATAAATATATTAATTCAAGGTCCCAAATGACTTCAGTATTTCAGGCTATTAGCCTGACTCTCAACTCCTACTGAAGTCTTGTTTATCAGTGCTAACAACTTATTTCACCAGACAAGTCTTTATTTTGGCTGACATGCTGTGTTCCCAAAGGCTCATATAACATGGGTCACAAACATCTTGTGACAAATCTCTTCCATCCTCTAATTCCCGTGTGGAATCAACTCTCATGTATTCTAGATTTCATACTGCCAAGCAAGGAGGCAGCATCTTGGCACAAGAACTTTTAAATCCCCCAGGAGCATGGATGGAGAAACAAAGATTCATTACAGTAATAAAGCTTCAGCCTTCTAGGGATGAGGTCAAACGAGAGCAGCAGAGCGCTGGCAGCATCTTATGTGCATGAGAGCTATAAATAAGCCTTCCAACCCGTGACTGTTGAGTAGAGTCCATTGAGGGAAAATATCCACCTCATCACTGACCATTTTACAGGGCAAGAAATGTCCATCAGATGGTGTTTAGAGATGGGATTTTTTTTTTCTTTCTAAATTTGCTTTCTTGGCTTATTTACCTTTGAACCTGGCAAGTAATGAATCCTGACAATCTCTGTATGTTAAGTCCAATGGAAGAACGCTATGTGTTATTAGCACACTTAATAATGTTGTGGTTACTGAAAATCCTATCTTTGTAATGATGGAAATTTAGTTTAATTTAGGGTAGTAACTGCTCACTGCAATCAAGTGTGGAAACTGCAAGGGTGCACACCAGAATGCTGCCCACTTCTTTGGAGTCAATGAAAACATGTGAGACGTTAATATGACTATATTGCCACATATTATTATGTCTTTGTTACAGAGTAAAAGCTGCTGATGAAAGTGACAAAGCAAACTGCAAAGTACAACTAATATCTAGGTTGCAACATGTTGCCATAACATTTCCAGGAAACAAGTCTCCTGGGAGCAGTGTAGGTGGCATTTGCTCACCTTGGAGCCCCGTTGTTTATATCGAATTGCATTTCCCTGACGCTGCGCATGCCAGAGCCTGCCTTAATTTAGACTCTACTCTCATAAGACCCTGGACTCCCTACTGCAGGCACAAATGGCAGCCAGAATCTCCCAGGACTGGTCTCATAAGCCTCTTGCCCCTCCATTCAGCTCAGCAGAATTACATGACATATGCATTAGTGTGGATTTAATTTGGTAGTTCTCCAAATGCCAACTGTAGAAACACGGCTGAGGAGAAGGAGGAAAGAAAACTCCATAAGCAAATGTAATACCTGTAGGCCAATACTTCCATTAACCTTTCCAAGGAAAGGCAGGCACACTCATTTTCTAGCAGTCTATCAGTTTTCTCCCTATTTGTATATGTACTCTTGGCCTTGGTCATAAAGTGTCTAAATGAATACTTATTGCAGGGATTGGCTATTGATTCGCAACCCTACACGTCTGGAAGACGTGAACCAAAAAGAATGTTCATTCTTTTAACTAATGAAGATTCAAACTCTAGCATATAAGAAATTGTTTCAGGATAAAATAACTGACATTTTGAATGCCCACCATCTCTGCTTGGGTTTAATTTATACGCAGTTACATCCTGTTTACAAAAATCACTAGAGAAGTTTCAGTGATATTTGTGGGGCTGCTTGAATTCAGAGAAGCCACATTGGACAGAAATTAATTACACTCTTCTGAAGTATATTCCAAGGAACATGATTGCTGCTTATCAGATACCAATGGCATAGATACTGTAGGAGTGTCTCTTGAGACTATCTGTAATTTTTCTGTGAATGAAAGAAGCTAGTCCATGACAAAGCAACTCAAGTAAATTCTCTCTCTGGCAGGGAATCCAGGTTTCTCCTCTGTCACTTTGTGTTTCATGTCAATTCCTGTCTAACTCATTGCTGTTTACATCCTGACTCACTGGAGAGGAAGATATTATCTACCTCTGTCAACAAACATTATTCTCCTTGCAATTCCTAGGGCAGAACCAAACCCTTCACCTGTAAGGTCAGAGTTACATAAAGTTGGGAAGGATATTTAACAAATGGCTCTAACATGATGTACACAGGAAAAAGCAGTGCAGCCAACTAAGCTCAACCACAACACCTGGTTTCCCCAGAATCTCCCATCACAAACCCCATAAAAATATTTGGCACTTTTCCTAGCAATGTACACCAACATGTTGAATGTTGGCTCACCAGGACTCTCCAAAAATTAATTTCTTCATAAACTCTTAATTAATGATAGATTTCTTATCCACCTACCATTCAGGTTCTCTGTTTTATCTGTGGAGAAAGCACTTGCATTAACACAGAAATGCAGAGATTTACAAAGAAGCACAGAATCTGCTCTTGTTTTGAGATTTTTGAATACAGAACAAATGTCAAGTTTAGCCATTTTTTGCTTGAAGCAAACCTATCATTTTCCTTTCCTCCCTCCACCTGCCAATGCATATTTCTTCTTGTGTAAGCATTGCAATAAGGTAATAGTAATAGTCACTATAACAGCAGCAATTATATCACTAGTAATGACACTAATAATAATTATCTTGCACTAATATAGTGCCTTTCTTCTGGGGATCACACTGTGCTTTAAAATAATCAGCATGTGCATCTCCTCTGGAGCTTCAATTTGAGTGGAAGAAGCTGAGATCCCTGCCTAGCCAGATCCTCTGCATTGCTCCCTTTTGCAGCTCTCTTCATCTAAGCAATAAGGTTTCATCCAGAGTCTGCTTTCTGCACCCAAGGTTTGACCAACTTGATGCACAACAGATGATGAGACAGCTCAAGAAGAAGCATGGTCTCAAAAATGAGACCAAGGACAACAGCATTAAGAGAAGGATGGGGAGACTTTAGATGAAGGAGGAACAAAAGAACCATGGTCTGGATATCCCAACTGATAGAAATGCATCTCTCAGGAAGAGGAAGAGTCAGTCTGCAAACAAGCCAGTGCTATTCTAGTATGTAATGCTGTGTGGTTTGACACATGGAGTAAATCACTTCTCCCAGTTTAATCACTGGATCAATCTCTCATCTTCATCAATTAGTACTGAAATTGCAGGTAGTAATCCACTTACCATAGAACAAGCAGGAAATAGAATATTCAAAGTCTGATGATTCAGTGCTTGAAATAGTCCAAACATGAGAGGAAAGGCTTGCTGCCGTCACCGGTGATTCCCCAGGAAAAGCATTTATGTAACTGTACAGTTATGTATAATTACATAGTGATGGGTGTCTTGCTTACACACTATGTTTATTTGTTCCATGTGTTTTTGATAATGCCCCATGTCTCATAGAAGCAGTTACACAGACTCATATAGGTGCCAGTAAAAGTAATGATTTCAAATGGGGCAGTTTAACTCAAGACAACTCCATGCTTGGGGAGCATCAGTTCTGGGAATGAAGTCAAAGCCTGCACTGCTGGCCAGGAGTCAAGAAAAGCTCAGGCAACAGAACTGCCCTTCCTAGAGGAATCACACCTCTATGTAACAAACTTCCTGGCTTGTATTTCCTCCTTGGAAAATTACAGCTGGAATTATCAGACCTGCCTGGGAGTCAAGACTCCACATCCCCAATGGAAGTTGCACCCTACATTAATAACAACATATAGTCCCATCGACTTCTTTTCCTGCTGTCCAGGAAATCTCAGCAAGGAACAAACAGTTCAGTAGCTTGGTAATAGCTAATCAGTCTGGTCGGAGAGTGTTGTGCCTGTGTTGGAGTCTGATTCTACTCACTCCACTGAAAAGCAGCACCAGCTGCAGAGGGCTACTTCAGTCCAAGGCGTTTTAGTAACACTGGACGCACCTTTTGAGAAGAGATCTAGTGTCTGCTTAGTGTTAGGGCTACGACTTGTATTACTGATTTATAATCTTCAAGTATCAGGCCAAATTCCCTCCTGTTTGAAGTTGGAAACCCAACAAAAGCAGCGATATTGCCCTTCCTTCTGCCAGCAGTAACATGGTCAGACAAGAATGTGGGACTAAGGGTGCTAGTTGCTATGTTGGGATGGGAGCTGTGCCCAACTAGTGTGTTTAGTGCGACAGTAAGACATAAATACATTAAAGATCACATTACTCCACTTCTCTGAAAAATACTTACATAAAAAAAGCCCGGGACAATATTCCAAGAGCAATTTCATGCAATTGATCCAAGAGCAATTTCACGCATGATTTCATTTCTGCTGATGTCAGTGCCAGGGACGGGATTTCAGTGACTCCAGTCATGCTAGGCCTGCATGTACAATGTAGTACCTGGGAGGTGACCTCAATTCTAGTCCTTGTTTTGCACCAGCTGAAGTGTTTGCTAAGCCCTCATCATTAGCACCTGTGTGACGCCACTAACTGCTGTGTCATGGCACAAGTGTCACCGGGGATGCCACTGGAAGCTGAGGAGACTGCTGCTCATGGCCAAGCAGCTGATGAATGGTGAGGATGCTGCACAGGGAGGCAAGGGGCCAGGTTGCCTTTCCGTGTTGGCAGGGCAGGCTGCAGTGGGGACCAGCACCTCCTTCCTCAGAAATGCAGCCCGAACAACCAGGCCTCAGAGACAAAAGAGCCTCTAAAACCTGCAGAGAATGTTTAAAAAAAACAAACACTATCAAACTCATGGAGAGGGAAAAGGGGAAATACAGCTTTGATCAACTGCAGAAAAAACAAGCATACTCTGACCCAAAAGAAGTGACAGTGAAATCAGAGAAGTCAGCTGAAAGGGTTGTTGTCATTAGCAGTAAAAATCCCCAAATTGCAATCTAGTAAGAGCTGACCGATTTCCTAGGTGGCAAAGTGTGACTCAAAGGAAGTGCAGAGCTCTGAGTCATCCACCTCAAAGGGCTTTATCCTTGGATAAAAGTCAAAGAGACAGCTCAGGGAGAAAAAAGGAGTGCAAGAAAGGACAGAGACAATGGCAGAGCACTGGGCCTCCTCGCAGAGAAGAGGCCATGTGGAGGGCAAGGCTGCTATCAGTCAGTTATGCTCTCTTACAGTTATTTCTGGCCAAGCACACAATACTCTGCATGTTTCACAAATACAAGGATCAGGCTCCTGCTCTGGGGAACTTCACCTGCAGCACAGACAAGAACTAAAGCAGTAACAGAAAGAGAGAAGTGGTACAGAAAGCAAGTCATATCACTAAGGGGGGGGGTGTGTTTAAATGGACAAAGAAAGAAAGAAATATGAAGATTTTTCTCCTGTAGTCCCTTTACCATGACTTTATTACTAATACAGTGCTCCACAGGCACTTGTGCTAGAGGAGTAATACAGCAATTAGCCAGCTGACATAGTTTGGTCTTATGAAGCAAGATGAAAAGTGAGAAAATAACACAGAAAATTACAGGTCAGATAAAAGCAACTGATAAAGATCAATGCTATTTTGGAGGGTGAAAACACAAAGAAGGGAGAGAAATTCATTGACGTGGTACAAAAAAGGGATAGAGAAGATGACAGGGATTCTTAGAGGGAAGGAGAAGAAAAAGCAGACAGGATGAGAGGCTGTAGAGCATTACACACATCTAAACACAAGGTGACATGAATTAGCTCTAGATTACAGGGAAGCATCAACAGTGATGGGAAGAAGTCAAGAAAATGAACATGCAGGACCTCAAGCTTCTTCAAGGATGGTCTTGGAAAACACAAAATTGAAGACATGGTAAATACAAGAAGCAGGGTAGCAGAAACAAAGAGAACAGGAAGATGGTCATGGTAATCACATGAGTAGTGTCTTCCTTCTGGTGGGGAGTGCTGTTTAAAAAAATTCCAAAGGCCTCAGTAGAAATCAAAACATAGATTTACCACTAGGTGATTGAAGTAAAGAGAGGACAGAGCCAACATATGTTTCTATGCCCCCAGCTCCATGTCAGTGTGCAAAATTAAATCAGCTCCCTTGATTTAATGTATATTAACCATGTTTTATAACAAAGCAGGTGACAATAGAACCTGACTTCCTTATATTCTAGGCAAGGCAGGCAGGAGCAGAAGTAATCAAAAACAGGAGAAGCTGTGCTGAAATAAGGTAGGAAAAGAAGTAAATATGTAGGCGAGGGGAAAAAAATTCAAAGGTTCTATACAGTTTGTGAAATTTAATTTTATGACTTCTTAGGTCAAATTTTAAGCAATGCTTCCATATTGTCATTACTCCCTAATATTTCCCCACACATTTCCTTGCATTCCCCATATCAGGTGGGAGAGCATAGTGCAAAATTTTGGTCCCACAAACACTTTTGTAGGCACTATTTTTTTACATCCTGGTAGAAGATATACAGTTTTGGGGCGGGAAGAGTCTTAAATAATTAAAATAAGCAAAACCTTTGGATACTCATCATCCAGAACCATAAATTAGAAGCCAGTAAACTAAACCCACAAAAGGCTGAAATTAGGAAGATGGGTGAAATACCCACAAAATTGTCTGATCATTGAAACATTACAAGGATTTTGAGGCACAGGATTTTTAAGGTACAAAAATATAACTTGGTTTGTTCACAAAATAAACAACTACACATTTTTTTACTTGTGATTAATGACAAACATGCCCAGTATTAATGCATTATACTAAGGTACATCTGTGTCTGTCTCCTGACATCTCTAAAAGAGAAAGAATGTTATTAAACTAGAAAGAATCAGTAGGTTGAATTTGAAAATAAAAAGAAAAATTATGTCTGCAGGGCTTAGAAAAAGTATGTAAACAAAGAACAAATGCCATCAAGCAGATACATGATCCATGTTTGTACAGAGAAAGCTTGGAAAAAAGAACATAACATCCCTATATTTATTCATTGTAATTTATTACAGCACAATGTTTAGGGCACATAATAAGCTGTCAAATGAAATAACTTTCATATAATATTAGTTACAGGAAGCATTTGGGAAGACAGAAGTGCAACAGTAATAAAATTTTCAACATTACCTTAAAAATCATTTCAGCATATTCATTCTGGAAGAGAGCAACTTGCATGAAAAATGATTTTTGGTTCTCCCATCTTCAAATGTGCAATTTTTTTTCCCTAGGAAAAAATGAAAATCAAGTGAGCAGGCTGGATATTTCACTTCTTTGCTAACTGTACAGTTGTGCGTATAAATAACCTGATGTGTATTTACAATTGTACTGAATTCAAGGTGTGGGATGATCCCCATGCTGGAGCATCAGAAGAAAACTCAAGTTGCACAAGAAACGCAACAAGGTACAGTATAAAACAGGTACAAAGAAGGCTTAAGAAAAACAACATTAGAGAACAACTGAGCAGTTGTTTGTTTTATAGTACAAATACTTAAAACAATTATTGTTCTTTTCATTCCAATGATTATTTGTGCTCATCCAAGTAAATTATTAAAAAAAATTCAAACCCAATATATTACAAATGCAATGGATAATTTATGGATCATTAAAATCATAATCAACTCTTTTAACTATTCAACATATCAACAATTGCAGAAGTATTTTAGATTTTATTAAAAAATCCAGGAAACGAACAAATCTCATTTTACGCTCCAACAAGACACACAAATTGGTTTAGTTTTTCCCAGCAGCTACCAGACAAGTCACCAAATCAGTTTTCGAGCAGTCGATTGGCCTGACTGCAGGTCAGAAGAAATGCAGTCTCCATGAGGAAATTCCCACAAACCTCCTCGACAGCTCCTCCAATAGTAACTTCTCCAGGTTTCTAGTAAGCCTGTTGTGCTCTGCTCAGCAATGCTCTCCTTCAGCAGGACACGGTCAGCTGCTGGGATTGCAGCCTCCCAACACAAAATTGAGCCCTGACAGCACAGCCCTTGGCAGATTGTGCCTGGGACACTCCCTACAAGCACATGATGAGACACAACACAGACCCTGGTTACCTCTCAGTTATTTCGAGATTATTAGTAGTTACTAAATACGCAGCTGGGTGTTCTCAGCAGTCTTTCAATATTTGGTTGAGGCCATCCTGTTCCCAGAGATGATGATCCTAGTCTGGTAGTTCATGTTCATGGCAAGGCTCCCTCAAAGGGTGTCAGAATTTAGTCCAGAGTGCTTATGTGTGGAATGATGTCTGCACCCTGGCAGTGAACCTTGGTGCATCTCCACACACACACCCTGGGACACCAGAGAGGCACCACCCAGGTCTGACATAAGCCAAAGGAAAACCTATGATGACTGAGATAAGCAACAGACTTTGCCCCAGCCCTTCAGCTTTTGCTAAGCTACCTCTGCCAAGACCATGGGCCTTACAGACCTTGGAGCTTCTTAGAACACTTTTGATGTATGGGACCCTATACACTACGACCATCAGATAACGTGTGGAGGTAAATCTCATGTGGAAGGCTAGCTGATGGTCTGATGAATGGTGACCAGCCAGCTCGAGCCCATGCCTGTGCTCAGCCCATCCCCATGAGCTGTAGCACGACATTGGGAAGGAGAAAACATGGTGCTCCATGGAAAACATGGTGCTTGGGACCACCTTTCCTGCTGGGCTGGGTCCTGCACCAGCTATCTTGATCTTCTCTCCGCACAGCAGGTTTGGGCAAAGCTTGGAGGCCCTTCCCAGGGCTGTGGCAAACTATCAAAACACAAATTCCCACTGTGCAGCCCACGCAGCCAGCCCTGAGCCTTCAGCCCACCAGAGATCCACAGGCAGATCTGAGGCACCACAGGGTGACAACTTCTGTCCTTGACAATCCCAGCCCAAAAATCAAGGATTAGCATGCCCACAGTGGCAAACACCATCAGTATCAGCAAAACTCCTTCCTAGAGGGACCTCCTGAGGTATGTCCCCAGGCAGTGGTCAGGGAGGGCACAAGACTTGGTCCTGGCCTGACACTCTGTGTGCAGCACAGAAGCAATTTATGATGCCATAGCTGGAACATCTGGGGATTGTCATATTTCAGTGAACTTGGCTCCATTTGTATAATCGACTCAGCTGGTTGTCATAGCCAAAACTCAGGACTTATTTGCATCCCTTCCTTGGACCCCTACCCAGCGTCATTTCAAGCATAAAGCACATCACTTTAAGATCCTTCATCATCAGTTCTAACTCAGCTACTTTTTCCAATCATATTCATCAGTGAACATGCTGGCTTCCCCAGACCGCTTGCTAAGTTAAACATTTTTCCATGCTATCCTTTACATTCTGAAGGCATGTCTAGCTCATATTCACAAAATTACCCCATCTCTCCAAATCCTTCTTTTGCCAACAACCACAGTAATATTAGGTGGCTGGTATACTGAAATGCCCATCTATCCCACGGCTTAAAGATGATTCACCTTTACCTTATGCTCTTTCCTTGACCTCACTTTATCCAAATACAGCTCATTTCAGGGTTATTAGCCTCGAGGAGGGTCAGGAGGGACCTTATCACTCTCTGCAACTCTCTGAAAGGAGGTTGTAGCCGGGTGGCAGTCAGCCTCTTTTCCCAAGTAACCAGTGACAGGACATGAGGACATAGTCCTAAGCTGTGCCAAGTGAGGTTTAAGTTGGATATCAAGAGGAATTTCTTCACAGAAAGGCTGATTAAGCATTGGAATGGTGTTTAAGAAAAGACTGGACGTAGCATAAATCTAATTTACATGGTGATATTTGATCACAGGTCGAACTCGATAATCTCAAAGGTCTTTTCCAACCAAATGATTCTGTTGTTTTCCCAAAAGCAGCCTGTAACTTCATTGGGGCTGGGGACTTCCTTTTGTCCTGCACTCACCCGGCCTCTGTGGCAGTGGAGTGCTGGTAGTGCATCACGATGTCAAAAGGAGCCCAACGCAGGTGCGTGTCATGGCTCAAACGCCCACTCTTTGGCCATGCCCTGCAGGCCCGCGCTTCCCGGGTAATGACACGCAGAAGGGACAGAGGCTCTTTGCTGTGGGCAGGCAGTGTGCTGAGCGACATTCACCCACTGGAGATGCTTTGATTTCACAGAATCGATCAGGTTGGAAAAGACCTCCAAGACCACTGAGTCCAACCTACGACTGACCACCGCCATGTCAACTCCGGCACTGAGAGCTACGTTCAGTCTTTCCTTGAACACCTCCAGAACTGGAGACTCCACACCTCCCTGGGAAGTCCACTACAATGTTTAATCACCGTTTCTGCGAAGAAATCCCTCCTCATGTCCAATCTGAACCTCCCTGGCACAGCTGAAGATCATGTTCTCTCGTGCCTGGGAGAAGAGACCGACCCCCGCCAGCTACGACCTCCTCTCAAGGAGTTGCAGAGAGTGATAAGGTCTCCCCTAAGTCTCTTCTCGAGGCTAATTTGGGACCCTACGGCTCCTCTGGGGCCGGGCTGGCAGGCGGGGGCGGCGGGGAGCTGCCCGTGGGACGCAGAGGGGGCGGCGGGAGCGCGGGGCTCCGGCACAGCA
>WEKX01026807.1:6425-45327 GCA_013390025.1 Pitta sordida | reverse complement strand
CCCCTCGGGCTCTCTCCCCGCCCGGGGCAGCCCCTCGTCCGCAGCCCCCGGCGGGAGGAGCCCGGGGCCTCGGGGGCTCCTTCTGCTCCCTCGTCCGGTGCTGCCTGTGGGAAGAGCGCCCGGGACAGCGTCTCTGGGCTCCGTGGGTGCCTCCGTGAGTGTGCCTTTGCTTTGGCATCCTTCCATGTGCTTTAGTCCGTCGCCTCTCTCGTTTCGTTAAGCTTTAAGAGACCATCCAAAGGAAGGCAACGAAGATGGTGAAGGCCTTGAGGGGAAACCATCCGTGCATCGGCCGGTGTCAGCCTGGAGAGGAGGAGACTGAGGGGAGACCTCATTGCAGCCACAACTTACTCCTGAGGGGCGGGAGAAGGAGCAGATACTGATCTCTTCTCCCTGGTGACAGGACTCAAGGGAATGGCATCAAGCTGAGTCAAGGGAGGTTTAGGTTAAATATTAGGAGAAGGTTCTTCACCCAGAGGGTGGTTGGGCAGTGGAACAGGCTCTCCAGGGAAGTGATCACGGCACCAGGGCTGGCACACTTCAAGAAGTATTTGGACAATACTCTCAGGCACATGGTGTGACTCTTGGGGCTGTTCTGTGCAGCGCCAGAAGCTGGACTTGACAATCCTTGTGGGTCCCTTGCAACTCCAGATAATCTGTGACTCTGTTTCACTTTTGGCCCCCACACAAGCATTTTTCTCCATTTTGTTTTTCTGTCCTAACCCCCTGTGTGGGGACTAGGAGGTGGCATTTGGTTTTCTTGGGGAAGTCAGCAGGGACATGACTTAGCAGGCACCCAGAGAAATGCAAGAGCAAAGGAAGCATATAGGCATCTGCCCCATGGCATATTCCAGCCTCCCAGCTGTTCTCAGCTGGAGTACTTTCTGACCTGGAGATGGTTTCTGCATGTTTTGTAGTCTTTGGTTGCTTGTCCTCCACAAATGTGTCTGTTTACAGAACATTCTTTGGGTAGGAGTGGTGTACGTGAAGGTGACTGCGATGGGCTGGTTCCTTGTAGCCTGACTCACTGGGCTTGTTTGAGAACTCCTTGTATTAGAAAAGAAAGTGAATCACTGCTCTGTACTCAACCTGTTAGTGTGCTTCACTGGCTTACAGACGTCTGGCATGTTTCTGTTGGTCATCCATTTTTCCAGACTGAGGCATCCTCAGCTTGCTTCCGTGTTCCTTGTAGGGGAGCCATTGCTCAACTTAGGTCATCCTCATGGCCCTTCTCTGAATGTTTCCCAGCTCTGTCTTACCCTTCTTTAGGTGAGAGGATAAGAATTGCAGACGGTGCTCAATTTGCAGGTGAAAAATCGATGAATATACTGGCACACAGAAGCAATGAGTTACACTTTTCTGCAATAGATACACAAAAATATTGTCTGAGTAAGAGTTGAAAAAGATGTACTGGGAACTTACAGGGAACTAGAAAGCAATCTCAGATGAAAAATGGTGTGCTGGATAGTGAGTTACTAGAGGCTGTGTCATCGGTTCAAAATTCTACATAATTTCTAGTTGTCACTGTGACTTTCATTTCACCCCATTTAGAGGATTCATAGAAGTGAAAACAAAATTATTCTTCTTTGAGGCAGCTGCAGATGAAACAGAGATACGTAACATACTTGGATCTTTCTGCGCTACTGCTTTGTGGAGGGAATCTGTTGTGCAGTGTTCAAAGCAGAGGTGGAGATCATTTGCTGACTGAGATGTTGTTTCAGAATTAGAATTTTAAATTGTTCTTTCTTTGGGAATTTTCAGTTACTGCTGCTAGCACTAGACTTTAAACGTGTGTTACACTTCTACTGCAGTTCACTTCTCTGCCGTGAAAGCCGAAGAAATGCCTTATCCTCTGGTGTTCTCAGTGCTGTTGCTTTGGTCATAACCGGAATGACAGGTGCAGTCAGTTGTCCTTCCAAGCACAGATCTGCCCATTCTGGTGATCTAGGGCTTTCTCCCTCCTCATTTTATTTTGTGTGGTACAGGTGACTTTTAATTGCGGTGCCCTTGGTGTTTGCATTGTTGGTTATGTGCTCAGCTACGTGCCATGGAGCGTTACTGGTGTACATTTCCTTTTGGATTGGCTTAATGATAAACGTGATACTGAACACTCTAAACCTTGCTTCGTTGAAAATAATTCCAGTTCTTGTCTTAAGAAGGTAGACATTTTTTGTTCATTCCATGAAAAATGTTATCATTGAGGTCTCAGTTTGCTCAGAATAATTTATAAATTGCTCTGTTAACAGGTATCCTGATACAGGCAGACGTTGCTTTAATAATTTATATTTTTATCTCTGGTTTTTAATTAGTAAATTCAATAGTTAGAAGTAGAAGTAGACTAAATTAGACTTAAAGTATTCTATAACCACAGTAATTAAAAGCTTTGGTGTGGGATGTGAAGGTTGACACTTCAAGTTTGAGTTTGGATGGCTTTATGAAAGAGTTCTTTTAAGACCAGAGGAAATTGGTGGCTGCAAAATTTCAAGCAATGTTGGACAGTTGGTCAAACAAGAGATCTAAAGTTCTAGAGCATGAGTTACAGTTAAACCTTTTCATCACCCTTCCGAAACAACATAAATATTGTGGGATATCTTTAATATAATAATTATGAAATACTTTTTGCAGTGAATCTTTTTTGTATGTAGACTTGCACTCTCTGAATTAGCCCTGTCGCCTTTCAGACTGTAAAATAAGTGGACCAGAGCTTCAAACTGCTGCTGTTTACAGAAAACAGAAGCTGAAGAAGCCCTTGGTCTTGTGATGTGATCTATGTGGCTGAGCAGAATAGGCTTTTTATATATGCTAGACTAAATATTCATACATCTGCTTAGTTCCAGTAGATCCAAAAGCAGGAAAAAAGTGATATTTTATTTACCTAAAAACCCTTCCGTCTAAATAACAGGCAGCTCAGTGTAAAAGTAATGGACTAGACCAATTTTTGTATTCCATTAGTGTGTGTAGTACACTACTATAGCACCGTAAAACCAGGATGAGAGTGGAATGGAATTGGCACCACTTTCTCCCAGTGTCTGCATTGGAAAAACCTAAACTACTGATTTACTTCATTTGTGTAATACAATCACCATGGGATAAACCAGTTGGCTTTCAGTTTGGGTGCTGAGTAATCCCAGAGCATGGCCTCAAGAGAATACTATTGTTTTTTCTAAGGAATAACATAGGAATTGATTTGTGTATGGTTATATTGTTACTGTAGTTGAGCGTATGACATGCTTTAATTGAGTCTTTGTCAAACACAACTTTCATGGGATTGAGTGAGTAGCAGTAACTGGCTGCTACCTGCTACTGTGTGGATTTCTCAGAGGGCAATTTTAGGTGTGATGTTGCAATCACTTAAAAAATTTTGTCTTCAGGGGCAGCAGACGTGCGACAGAGAAAGAAACAGAACTGCACAGAATCTGAGAAAATGGCTCCAGAGCAGAGAAACAAAGAAAACTCAAAGCTGGGAAGATCGCCAAAATGTAAGCTACAGAATTTTTAGCCAACTTAATTTTTTTTTCATTATTCATTTACATTTTATGGGAAGATATTTGTAGCACAGTAATTTATTACAGGCTTGTTTTGAATTAGGTTTTTGAATGTTTCAAGAGAAAACAGGCATGCACATTAGAATTCTTTAATAATGACATTTTATGTATTGCAGAGTGAAATGGTAGTCCTGGACTATTTCAGGCTGGGGGTGGGGGGAGAAGGAGAGGAGTTAAGAATCTTACTGTTGTTACTATTTTAATACAAATAATTTTATTGCTCCTGGAATGATGTTTTGGTTGGGAAGCTGAGAGACATTAAGTAATGGTGCTGAAGCAAAAACTGAAATTACCAAAAATTTCTATGATAAAAGGGAGGTAGAGGTGAAGTAGACACCCATTGAATTAATTTGGTAACATTCAAGTTAGTTCCTCTCTAAATATAAAGACAGAATNACAGGGCAGTGCCAGGACGTGCCCACGCCGCTGCCGCAGCTGCTCTGCCAGGAGGAGGCTTCTGTTCCCCCGTGCCCTCCCCCGCTGCAGCAGGGGGAAGTGGTGCTCTGATGGTTCCATACGGCCAGCACTCCCACTCCCAGGACTGGCANACTGATTCTGTGATTCTGTGATTCAGACCTGCCTCAGTGATGCACAAAGCTTTCCGGCCGACACATGCGCAGTGCCTCTGCTTCGCCGCGGGATGGTGCCGGCGCTTCCTGTGGGGTGGGACTGGCCCGGCCCCGCGGGGAGGGCACGCGGTGCCTCTCGCTCCCGTGGTGTCATGCCCTGGTCCCTACCCGCTCCTGTGTGTCTCCGTGCCTGGTCCCTACAGTGGAAAGCTCGTGCCGCGGGATGCCCCGGCCAGCCGCTGAGACCCAGTGCAGCACTGCCACAAGCCACACCATCCCCTGTTACTCTAAGCCCAGCCGGGGACTGACCCCCACCTGGCATGTGTTACTGTTTCCACGGCTACAGGTGGGGAGGGCAATGCAGTCTGTGCTTGGGGACTGTGTGCCCGGTGCATCTGGTGATGACATAGCCCCAGGGAAAGTGGGTCTGGGCTGGCCGTGGCGGCGGTGGACAAGCCCTGTGTGCTGGGACAGGGCAGTGCCAGGACGTGCCCACGCCGCTGCCGCAGCTGCTCTGCCAGGAGGAGGCTTCTGTTCCCCCGTGCCCTCCCCCGCTGCAGCAGGGGGAAGTGGTGCTCTGATGGTTCCATACGGCCAGCACTCCCACTCCCAGGACTGGCAGAAGTTAAAGGGAAAGAAACTCTGACACTGATGCTACCCCCCACCATAAGGGGGCCTGGGTGTTGCAGTGCTGCAAAGTTAAGGTTTCCCAGGCTCCACAAGTGCTGACCAAAGCCCAGGAACACCCTTTCCCCACTGTGGCCCAGAGCTTCCCCCGCACGGAGGCAGTGCAAGCTTGCGCAGTGAGTGTGTCCCGGCAGCAGCTGCAGAAGCGGCGGCTTGGCCAGAGAGAAGCCGAGGGATTCTCCAGGGGGTCTCCCCAGGCAGAGAGGGCTCAGAAATGCTTCCATTTGCTCCCCTGTGCTGGGAGAGCCTGTGGGGAGGAGCAGAAAATGCTCCCCAGTGCTCCTGATTGGCTGGGGGTGGAGCGATGGGCGTGTCCTGTGTGCATATCAATGGCCCCTGCGTGTTTGCGAGTTAGACAGTTTGCGAGACTTAGGGAGACCTGTTCCTCGCGAAGGGTGAGGTATTACTGTAAAATGTCTCAGGATCAGTGTTAAATGTGGTATTGCCACCTCTGAATGTTAATATCTTTAAGGAAATTGTGGTGTTTTGGGTAGAATCTAGAGTTTGCTCTGCTTTTCCTTCTTGAAATTCATTTGAAAACGAGGCGTACTGGAATAAAGAGGAAATTTGTGGTATATATAATGTATGAGTATTTTATCTGAGGATCCTGTGAAGGAATGATAACACCTGGAAGAGAAAACTGCAGGACAGGAATAACAAACCTGTTTTTGATGTAGCTGTGCTGCTGATGGTGTGATAATTCTAATGTCGGTAAGTTCACTTGCTGTTGAGAAATGAGAGTCATGTGTAGGACATACTGTTTTTTTCTAAATCTTCTGGACTGTTTTAGCTTTTCCACTGTCCTTTTCAGATCTGTTAATCCAGCGTTTTGCGAAGCTTTTCTTTGGCTGTCTCGCGGCCGTCACTAGTGGAATGATGTACGCTGTGTACCTCTCGACATATCATGAGCGCAAGTTCTGGTTTTCCAGCAGGCAGGTAAAGTTAAATTGCCAAAACAAAAGCTGAATTGTGTCCTTGAAATCAAAGCTGATCCATGCCAGGCTGGAACTCCTTGCTTGCAGAATCCCATGTCCTACCAAAGCCTCTGTCTTTGTGTAGTTTCTTTTTGCTGTTGTTTCTTTCTTTTCTTTCTTTCTTTCTTTCTTTCTTTCTTTCTTTCTTTCTTTCTTTCTTTCTTTCTTTTCTTTCTTTTCTTTCTTTTCTTTCTTTTCTTTCTTTTCTTTCTTTTCTTTCTTTCTTTCTTTCTTTTCTTTCTTTCTTTCTTTTTCTCTTTCTCTCTTTTTATCTCTTTCTTACTCTCTTTCTCTTTCTCTCTCTCTCTCTCTTTCTCTATCCCTTTCTCTTTCTTTTTCTTGTGTTTCTCCTGTTAACATTAGTCTTGGCCTGTCATGCTTTTGAATCTTTTTCTATGCCACCCTTTATCATTAAAATACCTTTGTAAAATTCAGAAGCATACTGGGGTTGGAGAAGCTAAGCAGCAGTAATGTGTGTTAGGCTTTTGAGTGGTTTTTTTGTGTTTGTTTTTTTTATTTTGGGGGTCGAGGTTTGTTTTGATCTTCAGGGTTTTTTTGAGAACTGTATTATTTAGTGAAATATGGAAAGTCAAATGAAATTCATGTTTGTAAATATGAAAGGATCCTGTGGACCTTGTGCTGATTTGTGGTGTGGATTTGAGTTGCTCTGATTCCAAGCATGTTTGCTAAGTTATAGAGAGCATTATATAACTGACAGAAGTGCTATGAAGATTAATGTTTTGTGGAATACTTTGAAGATGTACAGTGGAGTCATAACCGTGTGCTGTATTACAGAACCAGTCTATCTGAAAAGATATAGTTTTCTCTGGCAAGAGATTGCAGGAGGTGAATATATTTTTTTTTTCTAGGAACTTGAACGAGAAATTACATTTCAGGGTGACAGTGCCATTTATTACTCATTCTATAAAGAACTGCTAAAGGCTCCTTCCTTTGAAAGAGGTACAAAACTAATTTGTTTCATTAACTTTGAAAAGTCTTGTTCCTTTTGGAGACAGTAAAAACCTCCTGCAGACTGGGGAGACTGATTTTACACTCTTACATAGCCATATTAGTCAGATTAGTTAAAATCAACATACTGCCCTAACTTTTCAGTGTCTTTCCAAAAATCAGTATTTAACTGTCTTGTATTCCAACAGGCTGCCTTTAATCAGTACTCTAGAATAGGGTTAATATTATTCTTGTATTGCCTTATATCAAAGTTACCATTGGGTTTCCCTATGCTACGTGGTGGACTTTCTGCCATGTAAAGATAATTTATGTTAAATTTTGGAATGGGGCATTAAAATTACTGTTTTCTATCCTCTGCCAGAAGACAGAACAGTTCCTGTCACACGCTGATCTGGTCCATCCTGTCCCTGCCAGAAGTTTTTAATCTTGTCAGCTATGGTGAATAGATGCTGATGAGCACTGAGGGAGGGAACAGAAAGCAACAGGAAGGAGAACAGACTGGGTGGCAATGATCTCTCCTTTCTTTATGCTCCTGCTCTTTATCCTGCGCTGGCTCTGGAACTCACTGCCCCTATGTCCCTAAATGAGCAGAAAATTAATGCAGTGAAAGAGGGAGGAACACTTTGGAGTTGGCTCAGTGGGTTCAGAAGCACGCCTGGCTGAGCATGGGGAAAAGGCAAGAACTGAGGAGAGGAGTGAACAGCCCTATCTCACCACCATCGGCCAAAGAAGCAGTTCTGTCCCTTTGTGAAACCTCATCCAAAGCCAGCTAAACTCTGTAGTTACCGTGATACTGGTCGAACAGTTTACCAGCTGATGTGTAGCACAGCAGCAGTATGTAACACGTCTTTGATCCAATCAGTGCCTCGTTATCTCTGGGGAGATTGCACACACTGTGAATAGATGGACTGCCTCATTCAGTCATGCTGTCTCTGCAAACCAGCAGACTCGTGTATGTCCACAAGGTCTTATGGGAGAACCCAGTTTTCAAGAGTGTGTCGCAGCTGTGCTGAGCTCAGTTACAAGGCGTGCAGGACATGGTTTGGCCTACAGAGAACCAGCTGTAGCCCACACAAGATATGCTCAGAGCTGGAAACAGTTGTCTAGTTTGGCTTTTGCATTGGTTTTGAGACTTTTGTTCTGCCCCACACTGTGGTTTGGATTGTTTTTCCTCTTCCCTTTATTGTCCTAAGTCTTGATAAGTCTTTAACGATAACATTTTGGAACGATGTATGCTTCCAGTATGTCAGCTTCAATTTCATCTCAACCCCAAAGAAAGACTCAGCAAATGATTCTTAGAAGTCTCAGAAACATGGGACTGAAAGGGGTGATGAGGCTGTCATACTTGACCTCCTTCTGGGGATGGATTTAATACACTCTACTCATCCCTGTTAGATCTGTCTCACTTCTTAAGAACCTCCTGTGAAGGTGATCTGTGGGTAGGTAGTTCCAGGACTGCTGCGGTATGTTACTGCAGGACTGTGCTTCAGGTAGTTAGTTTGGGGCCTTCAATTGAAAGACTAGACAAAAAAAGAGCAATGAATTTGTTGCTAGATTAGTAGGGTTAAATGACATCTAACAAGAAATTTCTTCTTCCTTTAAAATTAGGTGTGGTGAATCAGTCAGTAGCTTTAATCATCAAAGCAGTTCCCCCCTGCCTTTGAATACACCTTGGCCTCTTTTAAGAACAGCAATAGTAAGTGATTCCAAGAATAATTTTTTTGTGTGTTTATAGGTGTTTATGAGTTGACACACAACAATAAGACAGTATCACTGAAGACCATCAATGCAGTCCAGCAAATGACTTTGTATCCAGAGTTGATTGCCAGTGTTTTGTATCAAGCATCTGGTAGCGAAGTATGTGCATTTCTCCTTTCTCTGTTTTCATTATGGTTGTGTCTGTGTGTGTAGGAAACTTTCTCTGTGCTATACAATGAACACATCCGTGTTTTGTTGAATGAGTTAAGCTAAGCCTTTCAGCAGGTCCAGAATCACCTCAGTTCTGATCAGTTGCTGGTGTAGGATTTTTGGTGTTTATGTGCACTAAACTTTTCTGTTATTCTTGGCTTCTACAAACTGCATAGAAATGTGGGGAATATCTGTGCTATCCATTAAAAACAGGAAAATTAGCTCCTTTGGAGTACAGAAGTCTGTTTTAGTGGTATCTGTCTGCCCATTCTCCTAGGGAAAATCCTTCTGTAGATAAAGCTTTTTGTCAATTTCTGCTCTGCTCAGGCTTTGTTCTGCTTATGCTGCACACTCATGTCCTCTCATTTATCTTTCTTTTTCAATTGTTTACTTATTTTGGGACCATTTTTGCCACATCTTTACTTCTCCAAGTTCCGCCCTCACATAACTTCTTCCAGTAGTCCTGTGAACTTTATATCCCACTGTAGTATAGATTTATTAAATCTGACACCCAGAGTGTTCATGCTAAAACAAATACAAAATTCACGGTACTAGTAAGCTGAGTCCTGAGTGCGTGCTTAATTCACACTGCTTTGTTCTTCCTGAGCCCCAAATAAAAGCATGCCCAATACTTTTCTAGAATAGGAGATATCTCTTACCTGTTTGTAAAGCACCTAGCACACTGTTAGCAGTAACAAATAGTAAATACGTAGTAATAATTTCCAGCTTCAGCTCAGTTGCCACTATTCTCTTCGTTTCTATTTGTAATTTCAGGAAGTTATTGAACCAGTGTATTTCTACATTGGTATAGTTTTTGGACTGCAGGGAATTTATGTGACTGCATTGTTTGTAACCAGTTGGGTTATGAGTGGGACTTGGCTGGCAGGAATGCTGACTGTAGCATGGTTCATTATTAACAGGTAAGAAAAACATCTTTATACAATCTAGTTTGTCAATAAGGCATTTTAAAATAGTATTAGAGCGGACTGAAATGCTTTCTCTTAAGCTTTGTATTCTCATTGTGAGAGCAAGATCTTATGCTCAATACAAAACATTTTTGAGAAGTTCATTGATCCTCGTGATGATTTTCTGATTGATGAGGCCTCCTGTTGTCCAAAGCATTCATGTTGCCAGTTGAACTAACTTCTGTGAACTGAACTAACTCCTGTGAATACAGGAGTATGAACACACAGCTTCATTTTTGGAAAACGTTCCAGGTTTTAGTTTTATGCTGGTGAAGAATGAAAACAAATGTCCAAAACAGCTGTAAACAGAATTGCTCTCTGGCCAGCTCTAAATATTGTGATGGTTGTCCTGTTGCTTAGAAGGAAATGATGAACTGCGTTTTTCATGTAAAGAGTATGTGATTTTAAAAATCTTTTTGTATAGTCGATTTTTCTGCAGAGTGGAGTCTTCTTAGATGATCTTGATCTCAAGATTTTTTTATTTTAGAACAATTCACTTGGAAGAAAATGTCCCTTCCCCTTACAAAGCACCACAATGATAGGGAGCCTCATTTGGGCAATGAGAACCTGTGTCCACATTGCTACGGGGCTTCCTGTGAACATGAGAGCACTTGAAATAAAAGATTTATGAAGGAGCAAAATGTTACAGATATATTTTTAAAGTTAAACTGTTGGGAAGCATCTTCTATGAGTGTGAAGTCATCATGACCAAATCTTTGGTTAGTGGCTAAAAATACCCTTCATCCAGCTGGTGTGAACAGTGGAAAGAGGAAAAATGCTGAATAAATCTGTAATTTTTTCAGTAATAAAGAAGATTAAACAGTGTTAACAAAGTGAAAGATCTAGTAGTTAAAAAAGCTCCAAATACACCTCCGTAAGAGACATCAGAGGGAAAAATGAAAGGTGATGCTTTCAAATATCTAAATTATAAAGTAGCTTAAGGCTCCTTTTTAAAGGCATAGTAGACACAAAGAAAACTATGTACCTCTGCAACTGATGCCTTTGATCACATTTGAAACCGTGACTTGTGCTTCTAAGTCACTCTAGCGCTTTTTAGAACTTTCACCTACACCTCCAATTGTGTGGATACTGTCAAGTCATTCCATGAGAAAACCCTGCATGCTCCCCATCCGTCTTTAATCTCTTGTTTTGCTGGGCAGAATTTTCCCTGTAGACAAAATATCTGTTGCTGCTGCTGCTATGGGGGAGCACCAGTCTTTATTCGATGTTGTGCTCAACCATCTAAGTGACTTGTTTCAAACATACTTCACGAGGACTGAGCGGAATCTTGACTCTCAGCTATGAGCTGATTTTCAGTGTCATGTGGGAAGCTGCTGCCAGGACAGCAGTCTTGTGCCTGGGGACATAAGAGCCGTTGTCCCTGTGCAGGTTGGCAGAAGCAGTTTGTGACGTTCCACTTGCACAGTTGTTGAGGCAGGTCAGAAAAGGCTGGGGGCAGATGCTCTTTGACTTCAGTCTTACAAACACCACCTAATAAAGAGTCCTGCTGAGCAGAAGAGTAAAAATTGGGCCTTGCTTGCTGTTATTACATTGTGACCTGTATCAATAGTGAAATTGTGTCTGTGTTACTTTATGCCCAAAAGAGGAGTAGTTCTCTTACAAGGCCACACTGATAGCTGGAATGTTTAGGCTTTCCTTGATATTTTTGTCTCGTAAATATTTTAATAATTTTGTTTCTCTGTACTTTATTCTAGGACAGATACAACAAGAATTGATTACTCCATACCATCAAGGGAAAATTGGGCTTTGCCGTATTTTGCGTGTCAAGTAGCAGCTCTCACAGGCTATTTGAAAAAAAACCTAAATTGTTCTGCTGAGGTAAAGCAAAAGTGATTTCTTGATAATGAGCTGCTGGTAGGACTGTGCTCTAGGATAGTTACCTCTGCCACTGTTGTCCTTCTAGGCAGAAACCAGTAGATGTTTTGTTTGTTCTTTTCAAAACAGCCACTTGGATTTCACATGGCATGTGCAGGTTTTGCTAAGCAACCTGTGCCCTGCCCTGGTGTGCCCCCAGGAGGGTTCAGAGAGAGCAGTGTGGCAATGAGCTGTGCTGTCCTTTTTAAATAAACTGATGCAGAATTTTTTTCACTATGTAACTGTTGTTGTTGCTTTTCCTGTTTCCTGGAGAAGATGGGTGTTACTTCCTTACCCCGTCTCTGTGTCAGTGATGTTAATTCTGGTTGGCTTCAAATGATTTTGAATGTTTCAGTTATTAATTTTTTCCATCTGAAAACAGGTTAAATATGTTTGAAGTCAGTATTTTAATTATTTTCTAAAATAATAATTAATTTCCATAGTTGATGTTTTAGTGACCTCTCAGTTACTAGGCAGAGATGCCTAGGTACAAAATTAATGTTTTTCTTGTTTTTCTTTTTTTCCCTAGAAGTTTTGTTATCTTTTGGTGAATGCTTCGACATACACCTTCATGATGATGTGGGAATACAGTCATTATCTCCTGTTTGTCCAGGCTGTTTCTCTTTTCCTGCTAGACAGCTTTGCTCTAGCACAGACAGAGAAGGTATGGGAACTTTTCAACCTACAAATAGCTGAGGACTTACATGAAGCCTCTGAGGTGCCTGCTCAGAGCTCCCACTGAGGGAGGAGTGTCTTGTAGCCTGGGCCCAGCTGAAGTACGTGTCCTGTCCATCAGAAGAATAAAATAGCTTTAAACTGAGTCTCTTTTGGACTACTCTTTTTGGGACGGATTTTCCAACAAAAGGGTCAGAAGCCACACAAAGCTTCTGAGACCTGAAACATCCTTGGAGAGCTAAAAGAGTGATGATTGATACTCTCTCTCAGCCTGGCTGCCTCTCTTCTTTCCCCTGTTCACGGCAGGGTGGGGCAGACCGTAAGCATGCTCTGTTGGCTGGATGCAGGTAAAGCATGGGTTTGCACCCTGGCCCTGGCTCTGGCCCACCCTGCACTGATTTAGCCAATAAATAGACAAGACAGATGCTGAAGGCCAATTGATTTTTCAATACAAGAAAGATTCTGAATTTATTCTGCAAAATGGTTCTTAGAAATGTCGCAACAAAAGAAGGCATTTTTATTCTGTCTGTTGCAATGCTCCCTTGTAAGTGTGTACCTTCTAGTTTTATTAGATACAAAGCTGCATGCAATTCTAATTCATCATCTCTTCTTTCAGTTGCTTTTTTTTTTCCCTGTACCTCAGCAGTGGAAAATGTTTGGTCTATTGTAGTTCAAAGCAGGGTATATGTATGAGGGAGAAGATGGGTGTTTTGGCAAAAGTCTGAATAATAAAGTAGCACAGTTTATGAGATATGCTTATCACATAGTAAATAACAGAAAGTATCAGTAACAGTCTGAGTATTCCTGAGACAGGTTGATGAATAAGTGATTTTGAGGGCATAGAAAGCACCTGTTGGCAGTAATCAGCTCTGCCAAACAAATTGCATGTTCTTACGGGTGCACTGTGGTTACTGCTTCATGCATCACAGTGAGGTGTTACAGAATGGGGAGACATTGTCAAATGCTCCTGCTTCTGGCATTTTTACAGCGTTCTTGTGAAGTAATTGTGTACTAGTTACTGAGGCTGACCAGGATTCTTTAGATGTGAAATAATTTCCAGAGCCATATAGTAACCTGTAGACTCTTGAGCTGGAGAATCGAAATCCATCAGTCCCCTGATTAACAGAGGAATGAGCTCTAAAAATGCTCTAAAAAACAACATGTATATCCACTGTAGTTTGACGTTATTGTGGCTTGTTTCTTTTCTTCAACAGGTGCATGAAGTATACAAAATCTACCTGTTTTCTCTCTTCTTGGGCTACCTTCTGCAGTTTGAAAATTCAGCCCTACTAGTGTCCCCATTACTGAGTCTCTCAGCAGCTTTAATGCTCTCTAAATGCCTTCAGGTAACCAGGCTCTCCCCTAACTTGGAGTGTAGTTTTAACATCTAAACTGAACTCCAAATGATACAGCATTCTTAAAATATTTTTGCAGATGAATATGAAAAAAGGTACATTTATGTCAAGATTGCTGAAAATAATGTACATTTATTTGGTGCTTACAGTAGCAGTGACACTAAACTTCTTATTAAAGGTAAGATTCCTCCGTAAAAAGTGATTTTAATCGTCAAAATCTAAATGGAGAGTTGCAGACCTATCTTGAAGAAATCTTTTGAAATGTTTTTTATGTTATTGATATGATAATTCATAGCTTAATTCATACCTAATTGGAGACTTAAAAATGAAGTAATTTTTAATCTATATTAAAAGTTTAGCAACTCAAACAGCTGGTTTTCGTTGGGGTTTTGGTCTTTTGGGTTGAAACATAGCATAGAAATACTCTTTAAGACAGACTTTATCTCTTTTATATATATATGGGCTTTGTTATAACCTCGATGGCCTCTACAAACTGGTCTGATTATTAAAACAATATTCTTGTGCATGGAGACACAGTAGCCAGGAGAAGTATGAGAAGTCTCAGGATAGATAATAATTTTCAATTACATTTAAAGTAGAACATGGGAACAGAGACTTTCACTCTGTGTAGGGGTCAGCTGGGAGTTGAGATTACACAATGGGATTTTAGCCTGGTCTTGTATTTTGGTTAGCAATTCCCTCTTGTTGGCTACGGTATTTTACATGTTTTATTGTGTTTTTCCTCTGTATCTCCATCTCACCTTGGTTCTGTAAATTAGCAGTGTTGACTTAGAAGTAAAGAAACTAGTGAACCCTAGGGAGTTTAAAAGAATGCTCAGATATAATTGTTTTCTTGAGCCATTCTTGTGCATTTCTTGTGCCACGCCTTGTTGTGTCTCCAGGAAAACGAAAGCTAACCTTGAAAAATACAAGTGAAAAATACAGTTATGAGTTAAGCTGCAAAATCTAAGACTGCTCAGGCAATGTATGTCAACATTACAAATGCTTATAACTTTTACTAAGCTGCAGTCCTGTTTTCCAGTGGATCCAAGTGCAACACTCTTTGGCTTGCTTCGGAGTAGGTCTATGTCTGTTTTTCATGAGCCTTTTAACACTACTCAGTAGCTTTTGGCCAACTGAGTGGCAGCTTTTCACTTGCCCTTCTGTTGGGGTACATGAATGAAATGGAGGGACTGATATTCTGAAGGAAACCCTGAAGACAGAGTTCTTAAAGTGAAGATTTACAATACTATACCAGTACCTTCTTTGGCACGCTTAATCCACTTTGTTAGTTTTAACTAAATCTTGAATAGTTGATTGTTTCCTGACATTTTGTAATCTGAGTGACTATGTGTAAGCTGTTTCCAGCATTTCATACCATTTTTCTCTGCTGAATTAATTTCCAGATGTTTGTTCCTCATAAGGAAAATGAGCATTTGCTGAAGTTCATTGAAGTAAAACTTGGCTTAAACACAACTAAGTAAGTTTTTTTAAACCCTTTACACTTCCCAAGATATCCAAATTTCTGAAACTGCTCTGAGAAGTGTAAAAGTTCAATGGCTTGTGAGAATTTTATAGAGGAGCAGGAGAACAGTTTCTGTTTGTTGCCTGGTTTTGATATTGAATCAAAAAAATATGCATATACAGAATTTACTTAGGATTTTGAGATTTATAAGGTACCCCAGTACTTTTCATGCCTTGGGGTGAAAGCATTTCATGGATTTTTCTTCTCTCGTGATGTTGAAGAGTGAAAGCTTTCTGTACTCTATCTAGTGTTTCTCTATCTAGTAAGACTTGAAAGCAAAGACAACAGGAGAAAGGCAACTTTTTATATCCTGGAAGAGAAAAGGCTCTGAAAAGAGGTCATGAACTGTCAAAACTCTCTTCAAACAGACTTGTGTTGTAGGGTACCCCAAAACCCGCCCTGTATGTTTTGGATAAAATTAGGACAAGGGACACCTTAAAAGTCAGAGGGAATGGTTATTCTAAGAAAAACTGTTAGCATCTGTAGAAGAGTTGAATGTTGGCCTATAAGAAGACATCATGGCTGCAGATTTTCTGGAAATCTTCCAATGGAACATTAGTAAAGACACCTCCTGGACCCATTCCAAGATACAATTCTGTACAGGAATTGGAACTCTGTCCTAGGAATTGCATCTCTCACAAAACTGCTTCACAGCCTTTCAGTGGAAGAAGTGAAAACTGACATCACACACAACTGAAGTGGTTGGGGAATTTTTGGGAGACAAGATGTGGTGACATTAACTAAGTTGTGTTGTTCAACACACACACATCCCCATTCTTAAGCGTCTCACAAGAAAAGGACTCCTTCTGGTCAGGATTTCAGTTTATTCAGCTACCAGGTATTTATTTTTCCCCCTGGGGACTTGCTACATGTCACTTTTCAGGCTGCCAAACTCTGCAGTGAAGCCAGAGGTTGAGACAAACTGAGTGCAATTAGGCCTAAAACACTGTGTTATTGAATGTTGGAATCATGGTTTGCTGCACAAGAGTTTCAAGATCTATCTTTTAAGGCCAGTTTGGACATGCCCAGGTGATAATCTTTAAATAAATCTCAACTAATTGAATGTGGTTCAGTCCTCTAGTTTTCCCTTGGGGGAAAATAAAACAGGGAGAAAAGCAAAACAAAATAAGACAAAATGCATTCACAGCACCACATGCTGCACCAGTTCCAGTTGAGAATACACAATGATAGTGCTTCTTGCAGAGTATATAATCTTCCTGCTCATTAACGGAGAAAGAAGAATGATCAAGTGAGTTTGGCTACAGAACTAGAATTTCAGCATTAGGGATTCTATTCTTGGCAGTACCTCAGGCTTGTTTGTGATCTCAGATGACCACTTTCCCTTCTTCATCTCCTTTTTTGGAATGAGGACAAGCATACCTTCTTGCATCAGTATCTCTAAAATCTTAATCCACTGTGACAACCAAGTAGTTTGTGGTTTTAAGAATGGAATTATAGGAGAGGTTGGACTTCTGTGATATAAAAGAGTTGAGCCTGATCTCTTCACATCACAGATACTTTTTGGGAAGATAAGCTTTTGACATTACTCTGAAGTACTTATACAGCAGTTACAAATGATAAAAATATAACTTTTCCGAGATGAATTTCAAATAGTTTCTGATTATATGAGTAGGTTAAACTGTGATTGGTTATGTGCTGGTTTTGGGGTGTTTTTCCTAATTTGTGGGGTGTTATTACTGTTTTTAATGGGATGTTTTTGCCTTACTAGGAATTTTACAATGAATTGGCTCCTTTGTCAAGAATCTCTTCAGGCACCCTCCCAAGACTTTTTTTTGCGACTAACACAGTCATCACTGTTGCCTTTTTATATTTTAGTATTAATTATCTGCCTTTTTTCTGTAACTCAGGTCGTTTTTAGGAGAATTTGGTAAGTAACTTATTTATACTGAAAATAAGTTAATAGGTTCATGGATGTCTAAGGGAATGTTCACCATGTTCGTTGCTCCAACATTTTTTGTACTGTTGAACTTGTCAGGGTGGGAGCACCAGTGGGAAGGTCCACCAGAGCTTTCTAAAGAAAAGTCATTGGTGAGGAGCTTCTTGAGCATCCCTCCAGTCAAGACAAGGAGTTGTCAGTGGTTTGTTTCCATGTACATGCAGTTCTTGCAGAGCTCTGGCTAATATTTTGCAATATGTATGTCTCTTCCTGTTACCAGAGAGAAAGATGTTGTATCTGTATTCTCCTTCAAAAAGCGAAGTTATCTGATTGTTGCCAGGATTTATAGTTTTCACTTTGGGGTTTTGGTTTTTTTGGTTTTGTTTTGTTGGTTTTTCTTTCTTTCATGCTGAGGATGAGATGGATGGAGCTGAGAGGATTTTGGATTTCTAGTGCTTCACTGCTTATTTTTTTTAAATACCGTAATCCCTCGCGACTTTGCAGTTCCCCATTGACGGGTTCAATACACCGCGGGGGGTTTTCCCCTATCTTTACCATATTCACTGTCTTTACCGCGACTTCGTGGATTCTGCTTATCGCGGCATCTTTCTGGAACTGACCCCTTGCAATACACGAGGAATTACTGTACTACTTTACTGTGATAAGGTCCATCAGCCTTTGCTGCTTGGAACAGAGCTGAAATAAAACTGACTCAGTTATTTTTAGTTTCCTAGTGATTCACAGTTCCCTTGAGAGAAGGGGTAGTGGAGCTGTCTGTTTACAGGCTAAGAATAGCGACTGTAGATCCTTGTGTAACTTACCTTGGAAACTCAGTGTCTAGGAGATTATCTCTTCCTGGTAGAAGGTGAACGGTGTAACTGCTCAGGTATTAGGACAAATTTCTCACTTGTCTGCAACAAAAATCAATAGGTTTATTTCAAGGATGGAGACTTTTAATAGGTAAAAATGACACTGCTATAAATGAAAATGTTTATCAGGTTGGATGTGTGATACTCAAAACAGTGATGCAAACTTCTGATTGTTTGCGAGTGTTGAAATAGTAATTTACTACCTTATAATGAGCAGTGACTACACTATGTCCAACAGCTTTTTAAAGAAAAGCTTAATGTAAACCTTCTCTCCCATCTTTTTTTTTAATTTTGAATCAGTTAATAATCTCAAAGTATTTTTTCTATATGTACTGAGGAAGCTTATTATAAAATTGTAACCTGAAATCACATCATGGTAGGAAAGAAATGTTGCTTACTTTATGCCTTGCTATCTTGTTTGTAGAAAAACATTTGTTGTAAGATTTTGGTTATGATTTTTTTATTTATAATGTTTGTATTACTAGAATTTATAATACATGATTACAAGCTACTTTTGTTATCTTACTTTGTCATAAAATAGTATACACATTCCAAATACAATTATCATCCTACAGATTCCATAATTCTTCACCAAGCTAATGATTTGAAGAAACTTAAAGTGCATATTCAGCATGCTTCATCTAAATGTTTGCACAGTGTGCATACTCTTAAATTAGACTGTCTCTTGGGGCTGAATTACCTTCAAGTAGGATTTATGGTCATAGACTGTGATCCCATTGTATGAATTTACAGCCATTGCTCCAGAGGGGTTGCAATCTGAAACAAGGGACAGTGGGTACTGATAGATTGTTGATCAAGTATGAGAAACAAGTAAACAGTGCAACAATACTGTATGATATAACATGGACTGGTCTCTGTGTACTGCTGACTTAAAAGTATTTTTATTCTCACCTTTTCCTGAGATAATGTCTGAATTAAGTGATGTCTCATTTTCTCCAACTGCAGTGGTGAACCACTGAAAGAGACAGTTAAACTCGAGGATGGTCGAATTGGAGAGAGACCAGAAATAGTTTATCATGTAATTCACACAATTTTGCTGGGTTGTCTAGCGATGTGTTTGGAAGGGTAAGTCTGATTTTGATGTATCTCTTTTGAAAGCAATAGAGAGTTCCTAACTGGACCTCATACACCATTCACACCTTTGAAATTTACCCCTATTCAGAAACAATTTTGGCATGTAGTGGTGCTAGTTAGTAGAGGAGCAATCAAAGATAATTTAGATTATAAATTGGATACAGTTATATGAACAATTGTATTTAGTCTCTTTAACATGTTTTGCAAGCTGCAATGCAGCCCAAATCCAAGACATTAATTTATTCACATTTTAATCACCTTCTGTATGGTATTTAAGTGTAGAACTGTGCTGTAATTGTTTTAAGATTGTGTTCTAGCAAGATCTTGTGTAGTGTTTTGATGAACAGAGTACTACAGGAATATTGTGATTTGGAAGATTTCTTGTCCAGCTTCCTGTGTGTAGTCTATCACAAAATACACTCTTGCTTGACATGTTAAAGCAGTAGAAAACCTAATTTCCAAAGTATTGTGTTAGTTCTTAAAGCTACAGAACTGATGTTTGGAAGACATTACGGTTGTCTCTCAGTTTAATCAACTTGAAGGTGTGAGGCCTGTGTATTATGCTCAACATTCTAAAATCTAAATATTCACAAATTCTTAAGTGAGCAGACTGTTGTGTTATCATGAGTTAAGCTGACTAGTCTACCCTTAAGAGACAGACAACAACATCCAATCATAAATTGTTTTTTTAATATTTTCCCTTCCTTTTTTCAGGAGCTCATATAGTACTTTGTACAGCTTTGCTGAATAGCNTGAAATATCTATGGACACCTTATGTTTGCATGCTTGCTGCATTTGGGGTGTGCTCTCCTGAACTTTGGATGACGCTTTTCAAGTGGCTTCGACTGAAAGCTGTGCACCCGATACTGCTGGTGAGTTGCTGTTTCTTGGGAAATACAACTATCAAGCATATAACTCTGCAAACAACCATTACCTAAGACCTGGAGAGGAACCCATTGTTGTTTTCTGAGCAGTGTATCTCATATAATCTGCTTTTTCTGTGTCTTTCATTCTTAATATCACTCTTGCCCGTGTTCTCTGGTACATGATGATAATGTTGCATTCACACTGCAGCCTCTTCTTGTAAGAAGCAGAACTGTCATCATCTTTCTTTCACTTATTTCTGATTTCTTTTGACAAATCTTTGAGACCTCAATCTCTCTGTCATATCTAGTGGAGGCTGGCCAAGGAAGTCATGCACTTTTTAAGAGGAGTGCAGGAGAAAAATACAGGTGTGCAGCCAAGCAGGCTATAAACCTTGATACAAGCCTTGTTTCACTGAGAAATGAGTCTCAAAATGTGGTAGTAAGGTGTATTCACTTGCTGAGAGTAAAACTGCTTCATAAGAAATAGGAAGTGGAATTACTTTGCATAAGATTTGTTCACAAAAGGCCATTGTAGAGAAGGGGTGACTGAAGATGAGCTTGTTACTATGCAAACAACTCGCCCACTTCCAGCTCTACCTTAATTCTCAGCCGGACAAGAGTTGCTTTGTGTGATTTTTAGCAGCTTTGTGCATTAGTTATGTTAATAAAATCAGGATAGGATATTATTTACCGTAAAGTGAAGAAGCTTATAGGAACAAATATATGCGGAGGTTCGTTTTGTCACATGTGAATGTGCTGTCCACTGTTATATCCGAAACACTGACAGTGTTCTTTCAGTCAAGGAGTACCAGAATGTTCATGTAAATGGGAAGCACGTTCTTCTATATATCACATGTGTTGTCTTACATAGATCTGCTTGTTTAATATTAACACACTAGGTGTGTTAGTAGCTTATTGTCAGGGCAATGCCTTTTATGCATTCCCTACCAAATGTTTCCCGTACCATGCAAGCTATTTTCACCTTTTTGCAAAGCAAAAATTGTATGATCTGGGATGATGGTGTGCTGAAAAATGGGTTTCTGGTTTTGTGTATCAATGAGTGTATCATGAGAACCTCTCGTGCTCTGACCGGGGATTTGATTCCTGCCAGGGAGGCATCCTTGTGGGCCTCTTCCAACTCTGAATATTCTGTGATTCTGTGATTTTTAATCTGAACTAAGGCATCAACAAGAGCAGAGGTTTGAAATGCTTGGTTTTTTTTCCTGTCTCTGATTTTCTCATTGCATTTGACTGTGAGGTGTTTACTTTTCTTCTGTATGCATATTGCATCATCCTTAGTAGTAATTAACCATCCCTAAAATTAATGGTGAAGTTATCATGGGTCAAATGAATTCTTCTATGCTAAATTAAGCAAATTCTGGTTTGCAGAAATTTTTTTTGCCTGGTGAAAACCCACAAAGTTTCACCCGCTGTCACTCTAAGGTTTCAGGCATAAATGTTGTTTACTATATGAGTAGAATAAACAGACACCTCAAGGCTGGAGAATGGTGCATAATCCATTGCTTCTAACATGTACTTTCTAGGCTCTTATTCTGAGTATGGCAGTTCCCACAATAATTGGATTCAGCTTGTGGAAAGAGGTAAGAAAAGTACCTTTGTGAAGTTTGGGGTTTTTTTGTATGTAGGCACAGTAAGAGTCAAAATGATAAGCAAATAAAATGTGGTGAAATGAAATATATGAGGTGAAATTGAAGCTGCCATCCACTGAAAATGTTTTGTTTTTAAACAAAAGTGTACTTTTTTCAGTGTGAGGTACGTATTGGGCAATTTAATTTGTTAATTATTATTTATTGTAATAAGTGTTACATTTAAATGAAGACTTTATTACATTCAGCTATTATGCTTTGAATATATAAACTGAGTTAACAAACAAAATACTGCTAAATAAAAACTCAGGGTATCGAAAACTCTGTTGATCCAATCTTGGTTTTAGTAAGAGGGGGGAGCTTAGATGAAATAAAATTGTGGGAGGCCATATGCAAACAACCAGTTTGAAAAGTTGCCATCAAATTATAGTGGAGTTAAATCCTTTGTGCAGAGCACTGTGTAGAGATGTGTACGTACTACAATGTAGGGAAGAAAAGCTACAGATGTTTCCATGGTTAAAATAAATACTTAGTTCATTATTGCAAGCCACATATAGAGTGGGAGGAGAGTATTTGGAAATTATTTTTTGAACTTCCGTGAGTGCAAAAAACATGGGAAGCATTCCATAAAGTGTAACTCTCTGCTGTACTAGCATAGCATCAAAATAGTTTGAATAGTTTTATAAGACTTCAAATATAGAAGCCAGTCTTGACCAACAATATTTGACCAGGTTTTGTACCATCTGTCTCATAACACAAAATTTGTTTGCAGTGTGACCTGACTTTTTACACATTTTCAGTGGAGCAATATATATTCTCTTGAAAAAAAAGCTACAGTTGCTCAGTGGAGTTATGAAACAGAGGAAACTAGTTTATTTGACCAAATAACTCCTTTTCAGATTGTTTTAATGAAAGCAGTGTGGGGTTTTGAACTCTAGAGGGCTTCATCCATTGCAGATCCAGCTTCTGCTTTTAAGTGGTGGTGAGCAGTTTGCTCCCCAGGTTTTCATAACTTATTTCAGAGTTTGAAAACCTTGATTAGTAGCAACGGAACAGCACAAATGCTTTGAAACTCCTAATCTGTTACTGTGGCTATAAATGGCTGAGTGGACAACTTAAGAAATCGACTTTTGTACAGTGGTAAGTGTCCCCACCTGGTGTGTGGGAGACCCGGGTTCAATTCCTACCAGGGAGACAGTGTTAAGAGTTGGACTCGATGATCCTTGTTGGTCCCTGCCAACTCAGAATATTGTGTGATTCTGTGATTCTGTAACTCGGCATCTTTCTGCTTGGCTGCCTTCTGGCATAGCCCCTCATCTAACCAGGTTTTAAGGGCTGTGACTGATGAGTGAAGTGAGTTTTCCTTGGGGTGGCAGTAGCGATTCCTCTTTCTGTCCATCTGGGAATAGTTCAGGTGTAAGTATAACAGCGCTGCTACAGCTTTAAGCCCTGACACAAATATGGAATCTGTTCTTGTGCAACCCTAACATGTCTGATTGTAGACTGCTGTCACTTGACAACTGAGTTGTCCAGGTAGTGGAGGTGGAAACTCCTCGGTTAAAAGCAGACTCCCACTTCCAACTGTCTGTCCACTGTGTCTGTCCCAAAGTAAGTTGTCCCTTTAGTCCAGCATAACCTATAAACTTCATCTATATTTTCCAAGAGGGCTGACATCGGGTAGTTTCCATGTAGCCTTTACAGCAGCATATACACATACATGCTCCAGCCCCTCATGGCTGGAGAGCTTCCAGCTATGCCTTTCTCAGATAAGTGCTCCAAATGGCTCAAGGACTGACAAAATCGCCTACCTTCATAAAGGACCTGTTCCTTTATCCCTCAAACCTAACAGGATAGGGAAGCCGTGGTGTGAAGGGTTACGATCTGGTCTGCTTTGAAAGAGACAGCATTTTGTCTCACTTCACAGAACCCCTCCTTTTCCAAACGTTTTTCAAGAGTATAAGCTGGGATATCTTACTTCATACAACAGAGGGTATTTTTTTTCAGTGCAGTGATTGAAGTCAGAGGAAGTCCAGGGCAGGTTACCAGGGCCCTTCTGAGAATTTTTTTGTCTCCTGCCCTGTTTGCATAACACCTTTCCATCGAGTCACAGCGGTCCAGCCCCTCCTGGTCAAGCAGGTTTATCATGACAGATTTATCATCTCGTTGGTTCAGTGCTGTTATTTATATGCATTTTCATGTGACAACCTGACCTATGATTTTGGTGCATTTAGGGACACTTAATGCTGATGAATATTGTGTGTTTATTTCTTTGTTTGGTTATTTTTAATTACAAGTATTCTAATAAAAGGCAGATAGACGAGAGCTTGTATTTGACATACCTATTTTGGAGAGGGTCTCCTGCTGTCAGGTAAGTATAAACTGATTTGCAAAATATTCAGTCAAAAGAACCAGTCAGGAGGGA
Organism: Pitta sordida; assembly: GCA_013390025.1. Classification (NCBI taxonomy): domain Eukaryota; kingdom Metazoa; phylum Chordata; class Aves; order Passeriformes; family Pittidae; genus Pitta; species Pitta sordida. The sequence goes on along the minus strand of WEKX01026807.1, from coordinate 21,524 downwards.
AAACTCAGTTGAAACTCATTTATGTTTTTTCACTTGAGGCCTTAATACAAAAAGATGCTCTGTAGATATTTTTTCTAGCCGTAAGTAACCAAAAACATTTCCATCAGTTTTTCCCTAGGATAATGACAGAGCTTACAGAACTGCAAGAATTCTATGATCCTGATACAGTAGAACTTATGACATGGATAAAGTAAGCATGAAGACCTATATTTCCATTTTACTGCATTTTGTCAGGGTATTTTTATCTCAGCAGTTTGTGGAGCTACCTCTATCAATCTGAATGGGGGGAGAAACGTGTATTTTAAGTTTGGTATTGCATATTACCGTGAAAAGAAACAGGAGTTTATCACTGACTGCAGGAGAAGATCCGGAAACATGCAAGCAAATCATGTTCACTAGCACTGTGAGACCTAGTGTCCAAATAAAGATGGACATCTTAGTACTTGGTTCTTTGCACGCTAACTTTTGGTTAGATTAGAGGCTTCCTGTTAATTGAAATGCCAGTGAGGGACAGAAGCGCTGCAGTTTTACATGCATGAGCCAGTAAAATGAAATTCCTGAATGTGAAGATCCAGAGACTTTTGTCAAGATACGTAGAGAGGAACATGTATGATTCAGTCTTCCCTGGTGACCCAGGGTGCTGGAAGGGTTCTTACCAGTCAGGCCAGGGAGGGCACAGCAAGAACTGAGCTGTGTTATCTAGTTTGTACTGAGCGTGTACATAGCTAATACCGAATCAAGTTGTTTTTACAGATTGTCCCACCAAAAGATTCAGAATTGCATTCTGGCCTCATTCAGTGTAACTTTGAACTACGTCATTAGGAGCTGCACTTCTCTGAAAATTAGATCCCTTGTGTTCGGATAACTTACCTTTAACTCTATATTTTTAGAATATTACTTTCTATATTTATGTGGCCTTTAATGTCAACCTGTTCATCTTCAGAAAAGGCAAGGCTGGTAATTAAAGTGTTCCAGCCAATTTCTTCCTGCTGTTGCCAGTAGTGTATGTTGTTTGTCATGGCTGTAGCTCTTCAAGGCAGCAAGTGGAATAATGCCAAGTACGTAATGGCTTTCATGTTAGTCTCCCATCTACTAGTCTCAAAGTACATAGTTAATCATTGCAAATTGCATGGAGATTCACTCACCTAAGAGCAATTTTACTACCTTTATTTGTAGTGATTTGTAGTGCTGCTGATCATATTTTTAAAGAAAATAATGTAGGTTTTTTTCTTAAGGATATATTCAGCTATCCATACTGGAATTTTAATTCAATGTCATCACTACAGTGTATTTTCTTAAAATTTTCTCTTTTGATAATATGAATTTATTTTGAATCTTCCCTGCAAAAGAAGTTGTCAAAAGTCTCTAGTAAAGTGTGACAATGACTGTTCTCTCTCACTAACACAGGAGTGCAAGTAGTCAAAAAATTAAACTAAACCCAGAAATATAGTTAATTACTGTAGACATTATTCTGTATGATGACATTGTTTTGTCATAGATTATGAAATGCATGGTTCTAGAGATCAAGTGAAAATGATCAGAAATCTTGCCCATACAAGGTAACATCATGTTTCTCCTTCTACCTACCCTCCCTCATGAGCTTGTTTTGCCACAAGTCAGCAGCCATTCAGAAAAGCAGTACTTGACTGGATCCATTGCAAGACTGCTCTGAATGATGCTCTGTGGGTTGAAAGGAGGCCTTTAGTCACTGCCCCAGCAAGAGCCCTTGCTTTCAAACTCCATGTTGCTGCAGGTCTGAGCTTTTCCTGACAAGGAGACTACTGCCACTTCGTTAACATTAACATCAACTGTAATTAGACCCCCAATGATACGTCCATGTACTCCAGTTCAAACTGCAGCACCTTAAAAGTTCCCACAGGGCATAAAATTAAGAACATAGCTTTGAGAAATGTATCCTGTACTCAGAGGTGTATGTTGGTGTTGTTTTTGCAGACGACAGGCCCCTGTGGCTGCAGTGTTTGCAGGCAGCCCCCAGCTCATGGCTGGGATTAAGCTCTGCACTGGGTGGATGGTGTCGAGCTTGCCGTTGTATAATGATGATGATCTTCTGAAAAGAAATGAGAACGTGAGTACCCAATTCAATACATGCAGCATCTCACAGAAACTGTCTTTCTCTTCACCCAAATGGAGTGAAAAAGAGATCAAATGTATTAGAAGGAAGGAGCATATAGGACTCCACCAGACATGGAAATGAGCATCAGGTAGATTATCAGTGCTTCGCTCTGGACAGAAACAAATATAAAAATATTGTTTCTGAAGACTTTTCAAGCCACTCAAAGTATGTAAGATGGGAACTTGCCATCAGCAGAGACAAGTACTTCCCATTCAGCAGGCCATTACCTCGCCTGTTTCAGAGCTTTTAAAAACAAACCTTTTGTAGGTTGGTGTGTACATATAGTTTGTTACAGCAGATAAGTAATTGTTGTGTGCATGTGTGTGTCCTAGTATTTAATTTATGACTGGTTTTTGCATTGCATGAACATGTGTTTTTAATTTATAGATTTATCAGATCTATTCAAAGAGGTCAGCAGAGGACATTTATAAGATACTCACATCCTACAAAGCCAGTTTTCTGGTTATTGAAGATTCAATTTGCAATGAAGTGGGACCTGTAAGAGGATGCAGAGTTAAAGATCTGTTGGATATTGCTAATGGTCATGTAAGTACCAGTGTGAAAAAAATGAATGTTTGAATGCATAAATAACTCATTTAAAAAGAAATCTCATAATGCTGATCTTATTTTTTGATTGTAATTGACGTGTAGAGAAAGATAAATTTTAAAAATTAGTGAGTTTTGAATTATCTGTTTCTTACACTTGTTGTCTTAACCAATACTGTTACCCAAGTGCCCTAATACCTCCTAATAGACGAGTATCTAGCTGTGCTGCTTTTCTGCCAATCATTACATACCATTTAACTATATATAAAGGTTACAGACTAACGCCTGAAGGGGTTATTACAGAAGCAATGAAGTCCTTCCTCAGGAGGCGTTCTTTACTAGCCTCAAAGATGACATCTTAAAATGGATAAACTCAGTCCTTCTAAAACTCTGGCTGGGATGAGGACCAGCCTACCATTTAATGCAGTGTAGCCTGTTTGGGACTGATAGGGTTACAAGTCTGTTCCATTCAGCCTTGCAGATAGGTTAGCACCCTGACAGATGGTATAAACCACATCTGGTAGGAAGGCTCTACCATGAATGTTGCTTCAGTCATTGCCATGTTCTGTTTGGAATGGTGATAGTGCTCTTGCTGCTGAAGTAGGGAATGAGATGGGGTTTATGAAGTAACCTCATTGCCACTTGTTCATCTACTTCTTGGGAATCCATCAAAAATTTTTACTTTATAAAGGCAGGAGTGGCCTTAAACTCACCTAGGGTCTCAGCAATCACAGATTAACTTCAGTTAGTGGGTTTCCTGACTAAGAAAGAACCTTAGCATCTATTTGACGTTACAGTCTAGTGTGTATTAGTTATACCAATTGAATCCTTTGTTTGAATCCTTTTATTTTTATTTATTTAATGGAGAGGATACATATGTTTTGTGTATATATATGCATATTCCATTCTTGGGGAAAAAATCCAATCTGTTCATCTATGTTAATTATTTTATAAGATCTTCTTTTGACAAAACACATTTCAAAAGAACTTGTAATGCAAGCATTTCATTCCTGTAGCTGCTTTGTTTTGAGGGAGTAATTATAGGAGTGGTATGTTATTAGGGCATTACTGTGTAATTTCTCCAGGAATCTACAAATGGTGTCAGTTTCACTTCTAGGTTTCCTGACCAGTTATCCATGAAGGATATTGTCTCAATTTTTCTGTTAGCTTCCTTCCCATTTCTGAAATCTATTCTTTTCCTTTCCTTGTCTTGCGGCTAAGATCATGTACGCTGTGATTACCCCGTGTTGTATCCAGTATACTGTACCAGAACTAGAGTGTGTGTTTGAATCACCTCCATCACTGATAATCAGCACATGTTACCTCTCAGTTTCTCCTCTGATCTGTGTTGCCATGAGTAAGTCCCTGTTCCCTCTTCACATTAGGATGTCCTCTGGAGCAATTAAGCGCAATTTCAGATTCCATGCCTTCATACCCCTGCAGTTCTTCTCTCCGTGCTCCCTGCATGCTTCTTTCTCACACATAAACCATAATCTTAACTTCAGCAGCACAGTTCTACTGTCATGTTTCTAAGTTTTGTTTGATTCATGTATCAGGAAGAGTTTCTTCCTTCTTTAATTCGTAACACTGGAATTCCTAACACCTCCCAGTACTTTTCAGAACACTTGTGGCTTGCAATGATGATGTTGATCAAAGCGAGAAGAAAACTTCAAATCCAGTCAAGTCCAAGGAGCCTGTCTTTGATAAATGCCACACACTGCTGTCAGTACACAAAACCAGTCATTTTACTATTTCTGTGTAATTAGAATTGTCAAAAGGGGCAAGGGTTTATCCTATTTATAGTGGAGAGACTAAGAAGATGAAAAGGAGGTTCATGGTGAGAGTTTCAGTTAAAATCTGTTCTGTGGAATGTCTGCAATCTAAATCTGTAATGAAATAACTGCTATAAATATTTAAATTGTAGATAACTGACTGTTCAGTATTTTTGGAAGGAGGTTGATTGGCTAGTAATGAACATCATTTACACCTCTTGTCTGTGGCTGAGTCCAAACTGACTTGAAGGCTAAAATAGAAGTTGTAGAGCAAGTATTGAAATGGCCAACAGAAATAAAATTGGTGTGTCTTTGGTTTGGTTTGTTGTTTTTTGTTTCCCCCCAGAAAATTGATCTGGAAAGTTGATACAGGGTGTTGTCTCAGGAAGCTTTAAAAAACCCTCAGTTTGCTTGCTAACAAAAATTGTCTAAGTCATATTGAAAGATGATCAGGACTTTCCAAATCAGTGCATATGTATTTGGAGACTGCAGCATTTACTTATTCCCAAAGCAAGGTAGTGGACAGGCTGTTATGCTGTTGAGAGGTCAATGGACGTGTTTTCCAAATGGCTGTGTTTAAGAAGATCAATATTATGTTCCACCTTGTACTACGTCCTATAGGCCTAGCCCAGTGTCTCATTTCTGGCACTGGCTGAGAGCATAGAACTGATAAGGAAAGATGTTTTCCCGTGGTCTGTTGCTGAGGGACTGTACCATGTCAGGGGAATTATCTTTATAGCCCCGATAGATTTTTTTCTTCATGAATTTCTCCTACCACCCCTTTTTAAAATCATGTAAATTTGTGCCATAAGAAGGAGTAATGAAGGAATTTCTTCAAGGATATCAGATAGTATCTGTTCAAACACACAAGCCGTTTGCTTCCAAGTCAATTGGTTGGAATTTGTAGGGCAGTAAGTGTGGGTGTCTTTGGTCTTGAGTTGGTATGGCAAACTTACTTGTCTTGGAAAAGATAATTGAGATTTCCCTTCATACTGGATTGTTTTGTGCAGGTCAGGTTTGAACTACTGGGTAAACAAGGCATGGGGTTGATTCCCACTGCTGTTGTTCTCTATTGTATGAATGGTTTTAATGTTTGTTATCCTGATAAAGGTCTTAATTCACTAAGGGTTTTTTGGGTGGTAAAACAAATTGTAGGGGAATGTGTTTTCAGCTTATTGGAACCATACAGCTTGGAAATTGAATGTCTATCATTAAATGAAATTTAGAGAATACCAATGTAAATTAGATGTACAGAGTTACATTCAGTAATCACTTACCTTCAGTATTTTAATTAGGTCTTCTTCTTTCTGACAGGTGGTTTGTGAGGAAAACGACAACTATGCCTACTCAAAATATGGACGATTTTGTCATGAAATCAAAATGAACTATTCTCCATATGTGAATTATTTTACTCGAGTATACTGGAATAGATCCTACTTTGTATATAGAGTCAACACTGTGATATCTTTCCAGTCATGAAAAAGCATGCAAGCTTCTTTCTGAGGATTTATTGTGAATGAATTTTGGTTGGGAAAGTTCCTTTTTATCAAAGAAGTTATTTTTTCAGATATATGTGCACACATCCAGTGTACTGGCAACTTCATTTTACCAGACTGAAATTCTTTGAACTACAGATGAACAGATATCATCCTTGAAGGAAATGGGAACATTTATTGATTTTGTAGTCTCTACAAAGTGTGACAGTCTTCCATGTTTTTACATTTTTCTTTCCATTATAAATCATCTTAATCTTCATGTAAATGAAATGTCTGACATTAGTGTTAGAGAGACTACAGTAAATGGAGAAAAATTATTTCAAGAGTTCATTTAAGTCATATAGCTTTTATTTTTCAGCCAGAAAGCAGTTGGTATCCCAAGTCTTTTCAAATAAGTGTTTGGATTTTTAGTTTGGTGGGTTTTTTGTTATTGTTGTTTCATTCTTCCTGTCTTCCAGTGTAAACATTTCTATGCTTATCAAACACACATTTACGCATCTGATGTGTAGGTATATTGTTTGTATAAATCAAATTAGGAAGATTTTATTTAAGCAACACTTCCATAGGTTAAGGCACTGATCTCTATATTGTTAGAGACGTGCTGGGACTTAAGCCTAGCAGTAGGAGCTGACAGGGTCAGATCTTCAGTTTGGAAAGAACTTGTCTGCAGGATTGTTCCGCGCTTCAGTGTGTTTGTGTGTTTGCATATGTGTCTTGGCAGCCAACAGAACGGGCCAGTATACCACAGTATGCTTGTTTTCAGGCAGGTGTAGCAGCACAGTTTGGTTTGCCACTGAGACTTCTGCACTGGGGTTTCAGCCCCTCTGTGTGTGTGCTGGGGGGTGTGTGTGGGGAGGGATGGGTGACGCTCACTCAACTTATTATGAGACAGCTATACGAAAATAGTGCCATAACTGTCATTTAAAATGCTAGAATCAGCACCATTAATAAATGGTGGTACAGTTGTTCATCACTATTTTTATGTCAATTATGCAACTACACAGAGATCTTTGCACATTTGGGAAAATACTCTGCAGTTTTGTTTCCCTCTAATATTTGTCTTTGTTATATGACCCCCTTTGCCTCTACAGCTATTTTCCTTAACAAATTATCTGATCTTCCTGTGTGCTGCTGGTTGATAGACTTTAAAGAGAATGAATGATGCTTTAATTTCAACTCCTGATGTTGAGAATGGAAAATCCAATAAAAGGTAGCTTTGCTGAATGTAGGTGTAACTGGACAAAAAGCCAGGACATAAGTTTTGGAAGAAGGTGTTCACTCCTTAGGAGTTACCTGGAGCTGTGAATTCTTGTAACACATAGCCCAGAGACGAGTCTATCAGGCATATGGAAACGACTCTTTGGAGCCCAGAGGTCTATAATGAAGGATCTGTCAAAATAGGATGAACCTTCAACTCAAAAATCTGCAGATGAAAGCTCCAAAACGATCCTTACTGCATTTGTTAATAAATACAAGATCAGAGGTTTTAACTGAAATGAGATTTGGAACTGCAGCACGTTGGGGTATGTGCATGATTCTTCTCTGCTCTATGCAGATACACTTGCTTACTTTACACTGGCAGGTAGTGCTGAGATTTTTTAAAAACCTTTTATCACTTTTGGAGTGATATAAAAAAGAAAAGTTTTATTATTGTAAAAGTCAACATGTCTGTAATCTGGTTTTACTTTCAATTATATTTTTATACCTATGAGTTAAAAGTTAAAAAGTTAAAAATAAATATCCTTTCTGGGCATACAGTCATGTTGAGGGCAGTGTGTCCATGTGTGTCTGGTCAGGTGCAGGCTGCATTAATTTGCTTGTGCACAGGTGCATGTTTCACTGCACTGGGCTGTTTTAGACTTCTCAAGTACCATGTAACAACAGAAGCTCCTGTATTAACTGGAGCTTTGGCAGGCCTGCAGGAATCTCCTCTCTCTGTGCTAGTATGGTTACAGATGTAACATTTGGAAGTAAGTTTAGAGTTACTTACACAATTTAAGTTTGTTTGAGTCACTGTCAAAGAATCACATGTCTGTGTGTCAGTTATTTACTCTCTTGAAGTTAATCATTTATGAATATCATTTCATAACAGCAATAAGGCATTCCAGGTAGCAAACTTCAGGGTGACAACTGCACTTGGGTGGATGAAGTCGCATTGCTTATGACTTCATGCCTTAGACTGCCATGCCAAGATGCAATATTTTACTGTCTTTGACTGCCTGTTGTGTTTTACTGCAGTGCTGTATGTATGTTACCTACAGAACATAGTTTGTATACCTACATGTAGGGCACACATCCTGGGAAATCCACAAATGAGGGCATCCATGCATCTAAACAAAACTATCTTGTTGGCCTCTTCACGTGTTTAAATGAATGTGTTGAATTTTATTTGAACTGTGACATAGTTATTGTTATTAGTTTTGTCATAGTTTTAGATGTATTCTTAATACTTCAATTGATTCTGCTTTAGGAGAATCATTTAAGATTTTTACCTTGCTTTTTATATTAGAGAAAATTGTATTGCAGCACCATTGGCACAGCAGCCTTAAGTAACAGAAGGAGCCTTTCTTGTGGGAGAACATTGTGGTTGTTCCTGTAAAAAGGCATCATTAAAATGAGTGGCTGAAATAATTATGTCTCACAAGGAAAGTCAATGAATTTCTTACCCAGCTATAGACAGCAAAAATATTGTCTTATCTCCAGCTTCTGTGAAAAATAAACAGTAAGTTCCCTCAGATATGCAATGATATCTCTCAGAATGACAACAACAGGGCATAATTACATCAGGTTTGTACACACAACCCAGCTTGGTTTTCAACCAGGTCACAGGTCTAACTCCCTGCAAGGGCTGGGGGAAAGTCTTACAAATTTTGATCTGCTTTGCTGTAGTTGTTGCAATTCAGTTGAAACATGTGCCTTGCAAGCTTTTATTAAACAAACAAAAACCTCAATCTATGCTTCTTTTTGTGAAGATTTTTTTTTTTTAAATTCCTGTCCTCCAATTTCTAGAGCTTCCGTTGCATCTCAATACACCTGCCTCTGAGGGTGCCGGTGTAGTAAGTGGTGCAGCTGGGATGTGTGCCAGCTGTTCACTGAGAAAAATGAGAATTTGCGTAGCAATTTGTATGACTGTTTGGCTGGCTTATTTCCTCCTTTGCATTTCCAATTTCTGATACGCTTGAGCTTAATAAATGCAAAAAAAATACCTCGAAAGAATAAATTGGTCTGGTATTTTCAGGCACTCACCTTGTTACCCTTAGACTTAATCAAAGTTTAATCAAGCCATGGCTAAGCTAACATGTAGAGTTTTGTCTTTATCTTAAAAAAATGATCTTTCACTTCCTAAATTACCACATACTTGAATTCAGTTGATAGATTTGACAGGAGATGTTTGAGACTAAGGAATGGCATTTCTGAACATGAACTTCCATTCATATTACTTAAAAAGCCACTGGTTTTATTTCTTCCAAAGTAAGTGGAAATATCATTTAATACAGGACAATCTTAAATATAATTTTCGTGGTGGGGGGTGGGGGCAGGGGCAAAATAAGATTCACAAATGTGGAAGAAAGAGCTTTCCCGTGCAATTCACATGAAAAGGAGCTGCGAGACCATGTGGTAGAGATTATAAGGTGTCCCTGAAATACTTGCTGATGGTGGCTGTTGACTTCATACAACCTGTCCTGCAGCCAGAACTCTAACGGGAGGAAGCGCAGGCCGTGCGTGTGAGTGCGAGGGCGCGCGCACACGTGTTGTGGTTGCACTTCGAGGTGTCTGTTGTACTGTTGTGTTTTGGAGGTGGAATGAGTAACCAGTTATCGCTGATGGTTATTGAATCTCTAAGTCTCCTAAATGCTGACGGATGAGTGGACTCTGGAGTCCTGATCTTCAAGATGAAAGAAAAGTTGAGTTAATTCCAACACGAGCAATATTTCATGTGAAATAATACCTCATAAATCTGTATAATCATGCCTTTAGTACTCTTTTTAAAAACTAGCTTCAGCAGGAAAAAAAGATGAGAATTCTAAGACATACCATGTGTGTTATTTTAATAATTGTTTCTACTTCATCACTACAGCTAAATATCACCATTATGTTGCTGCACTCTTACTATGCCGAATGGAGAGCTAACAATGCCTGAAACTCTTCTGAAATGTTTTGTACCTCAAGGATATGTTTAAATGTATCATTAGTCTGGCAATGGTTTTGATTTCAGCACAGTTAGATGCATGTAGTTATGCCTTTCCATGGTGTTTAAGGTTACCTATTTATTTGGTGGGACAACAGGTGGGTGTTTAATGCCTTTCAAAGTTTCAAACTTGGTTACTTCAGTAATGCAGAAGAATTATTGGTGGTGCTTTACTTGTTAACAGCGACATTTAGCAGTTATGTCTGTGGCAAATGGACTTACCTCTGTGCAGCTATTTAATAACAAGTCTAAGGAATCTAATTCCTTTTGTTCTATTTGTTGTCTTGGACAGTTTTTTTATCGGAATAATGTATACATAGTAAGTATTTTTCTCTTGTAACAACCTTTTTTTCAGTGGAAAGAATAAAATTAATAAAACCAAGTCTAGAAAGTATGAATTGTTTGAGACACAAACCATTTTATGCTTTCTTTTGAGAAGTCAAGGCAAGACTGTACAACATAGCTCAAGTGTGTGTCTTGGCAGGCAGCATAAATAGTCTTGCAGCTCTCCAGGATTAACAGCCTGCTCAGACTGGATCCATATGTTGTGCTGACTGTGACTACCTGTTGAGTCATATTGGTGTGAGGATGAGCAGCAAAGTATGAGGTACCTCATATGGAATTTTTGAACTCTGACGTTCTTCCTAAAGATCTTCCAACAGCAAGCGTGTCACCTGGAAATAAAGTGCTATGCAACATCAAATGCTTACTGATTCAATTTGTTTTAGTCAACTAATGTATCATCTGTGTTGAATTCTTACAGGTGATGATTACATATTTTGGAGACAGTTATCATTTTATAAGTTATTATTAGAAGGAGTGAAATCTTTGAATGCAAATTACTTTGTAATAATTTAGGATGTAATGATATGAAAATCTTGCTATTATTTTAATTACATTGTGAAGGTGGTAGAAATACCCTAGAATGGGCTTCTTCAAAACCTGATCATTTAGCACCTGAAAAAAATTATGTACATATCTATGTCTTTAATTTATAGAGGTTCTGAGTTGGAGCATTCATCAGACTCCTTTCTTTTAGACTGGTCAGGAAATAGGCTGATGTTGAAGCATTCAGGTTTATCCATTCAAGCAGCCAGACTGTGTGATTGCTTAGCTGAAAGGGGAATGGAGTACCATGTAGTACATGTTGTCATTGTTGTACTTTTCATTTCCTTATAGAAAGCTGAGACCATGGTTACCAGCTGTGAAACAAATAATATTTTATTATATATACTAGAAATTGTATTAATACATGTCTACAAAGAGGTGTATATAAAAATGTGGATATGTATTCTTTGTGTGTATTTATCTCTGTATAAAATATATATATTCTGTTTGATGTTTCAGACATGTTAGGTAAAATTACTGTTGGTTTGGGTTATTTTCCCCTAAACAGTAGCTCTGTAATCTGTAGGACTTAGTTTACTGGATTTTCTTACCTTTGCTGTGGCCTGTCCTATCGTACTTCAATCCCTCTATGCTTTCAGGTACCTTAGGTAACAAATGTCATCAGCAGTTTTTAACAATGTGAGATGCATCTCATTATGATTTAAATTGCATATATAGAATATACAAACGTAAAGCAGACCTGAGTATTATGTAACTATTCAGTATGTTATAACACACCATCAGTACATGCATTTACTTTCAGAATTCTGAGCAGCTTTACAGTGCCTTGGAATTTCTTCCTGTTTCAAAGTTACAACTGTACTGTCTGCTGTCAAGCCTTGATTCCTGCTGGTACTGTCTGACTGGTTACAGAAAGACAGAAAACATGTAAAACTGGTTGGTTTTTTTACACTGTTGCAGTAAATACCAGAGTATTCTGTATCACAGAATCACAGAATCAGTAAGGTTGGAAAAGACCTTAGAGATCATCGAGTCCAACCTATCACCAATTACCTAACCTAGCCAAACCTGTTACCTAACCTGTTGCCATCCTGCTACCAACACACCATACTACCTATAACACACTACCCTAATATCTAGGTCAGATGAGGGTGGCCTTAAGCCACTCTCCCCTCTAAAATAAGCTGAAAAAGTTTGGGTAAGAATGTAGCTGCCTTCTACTCACTGCATGATGTTATGCTTTCCATGAGACCCTGAGCACAGAAACTGTGGTCTCCCTGGAGTGGATGCTGGATTTGCAGCTGGGTGCTGGAAAGAGCACCTGTGGTTTCCATGGCTGATCTGATTTCAGCCCTGGGCAGTAATACAAAATCCCTGCAGCAGAAATTATGTATTAAACTATTTTTGCAGTTTTAGAAAGGTACATCAAAATTGTCTAGTTTTCATTTCATCGTGAAAATTTACTTCTGAAGCACACACACAAACTGTTATTTGCATCTATTTCAGCATTGTTAGCAGCTGAATAAAAGCTGCTGCTTTTTTTTTTCCCCATTATTTGTTTATTTATTTATTTTCTCTTTTTATTCCTCTCCTCCCAAGCTGGTAGATTTTATAACAATCTGAGCTGTAGTCCAAACTGCTGGTTGTATTCTAGGGACCTGCCCCAGCTGCAGGGGAGAGCCAGACAAACATTGTTGGGCTTGCTGATAGTTTGGCCTCTGAGCAGCAGTTCTGAGATTTAGTGGTCGCAGTTCACAGTCCTCAGTTCAGGTTTGATAAATATTAAAACTAAATCTCAGCACAATTCTTTGGCAATAAAACTGACAGTGCTTTGGAGATATTTAAGGAACTTATTTTATTTATTTGTATTTATTTTTTCTCTATGTTGCGTCCTGTCAGAGCCAAGAGCTATCTCTTCTTACTGAGGTCACCTCTTGGATTAACACTATCAGTCTCGCTGTGATTTCTGCTTCAGTTTTGCAGGAACAGTGAAATTTCTGTGGAAAATATGGCTACACTGAAGTCTGTTTGCATCTCTTTAAATTGTAGGGTAGGATTTGTGTCCACAAATATACATATACATTTGTTTTGTCATAGCACAGGTTTAGTGTAATTGTATGTTGAAAATAATAGTGAGTATCCACAGTAGCAAGGTTGTTGCTGGTTCTGTTGTGTAGGGTGTTCCCTTAGTTCTGGCAATGGGAGTGACCTGCAGCAGGAGCTTGAATTTCTGTCACCAACATGCTGTGTTAACTTAACAATAACAGGCAGGAGGGAAGACTGTGAACAGAAATCCAGCTTGTATTTTCACAGGCTGTAGGTGATATTGGGTGTTTCTAAACACTTGACTATAAGAGAACAGAAAATTGCTAAAAATGGGCACTTGATTTTGAGAGAATTTGCTTGTTGAAAGTTAGTGTAAGGATGCAACACACTTGCAGAGGGAATGTTGCGTGATCTAAGCTTGTCCAAAGCTGAACGCTTGTTTGCGTAGTCTGGGCGGCTCATTACGTGTTGCAAATTAAGGAGCTTTCTTGTGCCTTTGTAAAGGAAGGAATTATGGCACAAGAGCAAAGATAACACACTCAAAGCTTGCTACGGCACATAAGCCATGGATGGATCTTGGTGGTTACTTTCCTCTTACTGGTAAACCATTCTGTAAAACTATTTGGTTTCACTTTTTGCCTTCCCAGTCTGAGATTTCATGTTATGCTGAACTTTGGAAACTATCATCCTTTCACCTTGCTGCGGTAAAAATAAAGGCTGACAGCTTATAGTAACGGGATGTGATCTCCCAGTGATTACCTCTCCTTAAACTGGTAATTCCCAGGGTGGTGGAGGTGCAGGTCCAGCAGCTGGTTGTCACCTTTGACTGCTGCCCGTAATATTTGACTAAAGCCAAGTGGAATGGGTTCTGGCTTTTCTGAGCAGAGATATATGTCTTCACTTAAGTTACAACACAGCTGGCAACAAACGCCCCAGCCTTCCTAACAACCTTCGAGTCAAACTAGCAAACCTGTGTTCAAAACAGGAAGAGGGAGCATTTCTCATGGAACACAGTTTGACCAGCTGGATGCAGAGGCTCAGGAAAAGGCTGTTCCTGAGCTTTTACCGTCACTGTGTGAGGGGAGACGCTCTTGATATTGTTTATTAGCAGGAAGATGCTGCTGGGACTTGCACTTAGAGGGATGAGAAAATGACTAATATCTGATTTGATGAGTAATGAGGAGTGATTGACACTGGAGTGATCTAGCTTGAATTCACACTTCCATTGATCACAGAATAACCAGTGCAATGATTCCCATGCCCAGACTGTTTTATGCACGTTTAGTGGGACTGATGCATTTGCTTGCTGCATTTAGAAGTGCTGTTTTAGTGTTGCTGTCAACAACAGCACATACTGTATCCCAAAAATATTTTGCCCAAAGACTGACGTGTGGGTAATTGGTGGTGTTCATCCTAGTATGTGCTGAGGCGTGGTTTGCTCTTCCGCATTCTGTCAAAACTGCATCATTCCTGAAGGAGCAGCAACATAAATGTGCATTTCTGAGAGGCCATGCTTCCAAGATGAGCCCAGCTTGCATCACAGCAGCAGTTCTGCTGGGTCATAACTATGTATTTAATGATTCGAGTATCCCAACATACACTATCCTTTATGCAATGGTGGGTTTTCCTCTGTTCCTTCTACTAGTCGCTCTTGTGGCTTGGCTAGTTTTGGTTTTACATACAGGCTCAGGAGAGGAGGAAGTTGCCCGTTTTCCCCGAAGTTACCCTCCTCAGGAAGCACAGCTCCTTATCCTGTGCCCGCTCTACAAGTGGAGGAGCGGGAGGGAGCGGCTGGATGCCAGGCACCCACCAAAGCTGCGCTGTCACTCCCCTTCGCAACTGGACAAGGGAGAGAAAATACAACAGAAGGTTAATGAGCTGAGAGAAGGGCAGGGAGAGATCACTCGCCGATCGCTCACGGGCAATGTGGAATGGGAGAAGATGGGGAATTTGCCCGGCAAAGTCGTAAGCTTTGCCCGCGACCACACGGGGCGGGCTCGGCGCGTCCCCGCCCATGGCCGTGAGTGGCCGCGGGGGCGGCCGGGGCTGCCCGAGCCCTGGGTGCCC
>WEKX01026806.1:15245-30051 GCA_013390025.1 Pitta sordida | reverse complement strand
GCCTCTATCTCTATAGCCTTGAAGGCCATGGCAGCATGGAGAGCTCAGGTAAGAACTGAGCTGTTAACCCCCTCGCTGCCAGAGCAGCAGAAAACCCCCTAAACCATAACACTTAGCAACTGGACTTTGGCAGCTTCTCTCACCCTGCATAGATGACGGATCTGTAGGGATGCCTTGAGGACTGAATCGTCTGAGAGTGGCTATCAAACCCTTTTTCTCCCTCCCTTTCTCTTTACCTTTCCTATCTCACTTTCACCTACCGCGTTCCCACTTTACTGGCATATAATAAATCACAGAATCACAGAATATTCTGAGTTGGAAGGGACCCACAAGGATCATCGAGTCCAACTCTTAACACTGTCTCCCTGGCGGGAATTGAACCCGGGTCTCCCACACACCAGATGGGGACACTTACCACTGTACTAAAGCTTCACTGTTTGACCAAAGCTTACATCTTTCTGGGATTTCTTTTGCATTGTGAGATTCAGCAAATGAACCATCATGCCTCCAGCCTAGCTGGGTGGGCCGTGACAATGACACGGCCTCAGCCCCTGTCCCGAAGCCAGCACAGCTTGTAGATTCAAATGTTAACCAGGGTACTTTTCTTAGTTAACATATGTCAAGAAAAGCCAAGAAAGGAATGCATACAGTTTGTATACTGTAGTATTTTAACTCATTGACTGCACTGGTGGAGAAACTGAGCAGAGTGAGAACTTAAGAGGAAAAAAACTTAGAAGCAGCAGTGCCTTTGTGCCAGTGGGGACTGGCCAGGGGGGATGTGGGCTATCTCCACTGCATTCCCTGCCGCAGCTCTCTGGCTGCCCCTCCTCCATGTTCCGGTGCTGTTTCGGCTACCCTCACTTGGATCGAGGCAGGCACTGGGGGAACATACCACAGCCGCCTTGGTCAGACTGGGGTGGGGTGGGCCAGACGTGGTGCCAGTGAAATGGGCAGAGCAGTGCAGCTGTGGTCCGTGTGGCACAGGGTGGGGGTTAACTTGAATATTCATGACTCTAATTTAAATATTCATGACCGTCAGTTCAAACAGTCGCAAAATGGGCCTCTTTATTCATGGAAAAATCATGCCATGTAGTAGTGAAGCTGCAATATAGGAAGTGTGAAGTGGAAGAGAGCAGACTGTATTTCCAAGTACATTTGCAAATACTGATTAATTTTTATACATAGTTTCTGAGGGAGAGGAGGTTTGTTAAGGAGAAAAACTAGTAGGGCCAAGATACAGTAATCCCTCAAATTTCCTGGGGGTCCAGGACTAGAAAGTCCTGCAAAAGCTGAAATACATGAAGAAGTGGTTCATACATACGCTAATGTGCCATGCTCATCACCCTTCCCACTCAGACCTGAAGTGCCTGTGCCAGCATGTCCCCATGCTGTGTGATGGGACAGGGGAGTGAAAAGGGTCCTCTCTGCCACTCTCCTGCACAGTAGGCATGGACGAGGGAGTGGAAGGAAATATTGTGGCTGCACCATGCTGCAGGGAGGCTCCCGTCCCCCCGTGCCCTCCCCCAGCATGGTGGGCATGCTTTCCCAGTGCCACTCCAGAATTGCACTGAGCAGCAGCGGGTGCTTGGTGCGTCCTCAAGATTGCACTGGCTGACAGTGGGCGTGCGGTGCAACCTCAAGACTGCACCAGGTGGCAGTGGGTGCTTAATGTCTCCCCAAAACTGCAGCAGGCAGGTGCAGTGTGGTTCTGAGAGTGCACCAGGTGGCAGTGCCCAGGCAGTGCCTCTCTGAGACTCCAGTGTGGCACTCTGCTGAGCCCCTGTCCCTCCACGACCCCGGGGCAAGCAGCCATAATAAACTGTTGACACCATGCTATAAACCTTCCCCACCATGAAACATCTCTAACACTCATAAAGGAGACAACTCTGGGTGGTCCCCAAGTGAGCAAGAGGTGCTACCCCCCTGCCCTGCAGGGCATGGTTATCCTGCCCTTGGCACGGCAGAGGCACGGACTGTGCATGTGTGGTCATCCCACTGCTCACTTGACATGGAAAAAAAAAAGAAAACGCAGTTTTGAAGCTGCAAAATTTGAGCCTCAGCAGAAATTTGAGAACTTCAAAAAGGAACTTCGAGGATAGGCCTATTTATGCTCTTTCCCCAAAACCTAAAATCCTGACAGATCCATGTCTAAGGTGCCGTTAAAAATGTCCAGCAATGAGGTCTTCATGGTTTTTTTTTTCCTGGTCCAGTGCTTTTCAACCCTTTCCATTATTCAATATGCTGTTCTAACATACCATGCTTTTGTTGAAGTTGATTATTTCTCATCCTCCTTGAATAGTTACCTTAATCTTTGCAGCAACATGTTGTTTACATGGATAATCTCATCTGTATTACTCCCTAGTCTTTCCTTTCTTTTAATTAACCTCAGTTTTCCTAGGTTTTCTTATAGATCTTGCTTTTGATGAGTTCCTTCTTCTGGCCCTGTTCTGTGTTCTGTGTAATTTGTTTGGATTTTGCTTTGTGTTCTTCCAGAGGGTAGTGTCCTAAACTGAAAACACCCAAATCCATAATAATACATAATTATTATCTACATATTTTAATTTTAATCTCTTCTTCTATTTGCCTGTCCCATTTGTCTGCTTTTTTTTCCCAACATCATGATCTTGTGCACTCATGACCAACTGGTAATCCATTACAAGTCACATAGGTCATCCCTGTGGGGACCTGTTATGAGCCAGTTGCTGCGTATCATGCAATTGTGCAATTGAACCTTCTTGTCTTGTGTTTACTGTTGAGTAGTATCCTTTCAATTGCATATCTGATTTTGCCAACACCATTTTGAATCTTAAATCTATCTTCCACTTTACAGACACTCTCTTTCATCTCTAGATTGTCTGCAAATTCAATAAGCACATTATTACATTTTCATAATTTTACTGAAAATATTTAACATATGAAGCTAAATGCATGCTTCTGTAAAATCCCATTTGGTCCATCTTCTGTTTGGATTTAAAATTGGCAACTCACGATTAACTATTTTCATATGACTACTTATGCATCCCCATTTTTGCAATTTCATCTTGATCACACTTCTGTGGCCTACTGTGCATCTGTCATGTGAGATAAAACACCCCTACAGTACTCAAGATATAAACTATCTATTTATTTTTCCCTTCACCATGGCCAAAAGGCACTGTGGTAGAGTAAAATAGATTAATGTGTTTCTGATGAATTCCTGTTTATTCTCACTTATTTCCTCACTAACTTTCTAATGTTTGCAAATAGATTGACAAACTTTTTCAGTTTTCCCACTGTTTTTTGATAGAAGCAATATACTCCACCCTACCCCCCACTTCTCAAGAATAACTGCTGCAATATCTGAGATTTTCAGATGATTATTTAAGCAAGAGTCTCATCAATCCTTAGTTTGAATTTGTATGAATCCAAAGGTGAAATTCTTCGGTGACTGTCAATTTGAAAGCATCTCGCTAACTGAAGTATTCTTACATGGTCCTGCACAGGTATTGTCTTGGCCTCATACTTGCCTTAATTTTGTTAGAGAATGCTAATCAAAATACATATATTAAACATTTGAATTGTGTGTGCGTTATCTACCAATATTTACTCCTTTTTGTATTGTAACAGAGCAGCAATTCTGTTCTCAGCCATATAATGTGCAGATACGTTCTTGTCCCTGTTGATGTATTTTCCTGGTTTTGAACCTCAGACATCTGTATCTGCTGACATAACTTAACATACTTTCCACCTTCTTTATGTCTTTCTTAAATTTGGTGTCAGTGAAACCCATCAATTAAGCAAATTGCTCCCTTCCTACCTGCCCTTATTTTGTGTCCTTAGTGTGATTTCTTAGCCATTTCTCTTAAATCTTCTATTTCTTTGATGTTTTGTGCCGATCTCTGTTTTTGGGGGGTTTTTTGAGTTTGCTAATTTTATGCTACATTGCTCCATCTCTTTGTAAAAGTGATCAGATGTCACATCATGGTCCATGAGTCACTTTCCTTGACACTCCTGGCATTCTCATATACACTGGTTAGAATCAAACTTTAAAGAGTTTTTTCACTACTACATTCACTTCACTGTCTGCACCAAAACTTTCCTACTGATGCACTCCTAGAATTTGCTGAGCAGTCTGCATACTTTTCTGTAACTTCCCCAAAGTCACACCAAATTTCTGCAGAATTTAGCTCACGTAATCCCTGTTAGCCACAGAACACCTTTGTCCTGTTAAAACCCAAAGAAAAATAATCATGCATTCCTTGATCTAACACATCCCACACACCCCCGCATCCCCACACATGCCTTCCCTTCGCCACAATTTATTTGAAGGGTTACAATTTTGGAATTACTTTTGCTTCTTCCTTACTATCAGCGCTTCAAGTTGAACAGTAAGAGAACATAAGTAAAAGAGCTTTTGTCATGCCTAAAAGGAGTACAGGTTGTTTGTGCTTGCTTCCTTCCTGAGATATTTTGGTTGCAAAAGAGAGTCCAGTCCAAAGTTTAGAAAACAAACCCCATAACTTTATGTCCATCTCATATCCTTGATAACAGCAGAATGAGACAGAATACAGTGTGTGGTGTACTT
Organism: Pitta sordida; assembly: GCA_013390025.1. Lineage (NCBI taxonomy): Eukaryota > Metazoa > Chordata > Aves > Passeriformes > Pittidae > Pitta > Pitta sordida. The sequence goes on along the minus strand of WEKX01026806.1, from coordinate 25,487 downwards.
TCATAGATCTGATCCACATGATGTAGTAATGGCATAGGAAATTAGATCAGGTGGTTTTCTTTAAAGTTCAGAAATGCCTTACTTTGTGATTTGCAGAATGAAAATACTGAGGTGATGGATCCCGTAATCATTTTCTTAACTATACATTTTATTATATTCAGTAAGGCATGACCTTATCCTGGGACTTGAAAGAGTGGTCAGTGAAAAAAATCTTCTCATTAAAATGTACTCTTATTTGTAATGTACTCTTAAAGCTCGCTAAATCTTTAGCTAATGATTGAAATGGGTTTTTTAATAATAACATATGCTATTTTATCTGGTTTAGGATTTGGGTTTTTTTCTCTGTAAACATCTGTGAAACAGAAGGGATGAGACTTTCTCTTAAAAATTGTGGGAATGCATAAAATATACAATATACTTCCTGTTGTAGAAGATTATTTATTAGTCTAAACAGTCATGCAATATTTGGCAAATGATCAAAACTAGTTTCTCCTCATGTGTTTACAATGTTCTGAATTAAAAGCCAAGCCCAATTTCAAGTGACATTTGTCATACAACCTGAAATGTTTCTCTAATGCTGCATGTTGTTGTACTTTCTACTTGACAGGATAAGCTCCAAATATTGAGTACAAAGTTCAAAACAAAGTTCTTGAGAGAATGAGACTTGCCATCTAGCAATTCTTTTTATAAGAAGAACTAAAGGAGTCTTTCCTCTAGTGTAGGATTTTTTTTCTATGACTGTATATTTATTTAACTTTCTGCCTGATGCTGTTCTTAATCAGCTACACTAAAGGGAAATTCTTCTGATTTCATTGCAAAGTCTGTTGCTCTTTACCACATTTTAATGTTCTTTCCCATAACCTTTGAGTGGTTATGGGAAATGATCACACACAAAATGGTCACACACAAGAACAGAAGCATTCCTATTTCTCTAGTGAATGCTTCAGAAATGTACTAAGACACAAATTTAGCAGAAGTTTTGGACAAACACTGCTTCTGCATCAAGCTCTGAAAAAATAGCTTGGAGTGCTACAGAAATGCACTCTCAGTGTTACAAAAATTCTTCATCACCATGTGCAGGACATTTTCTTTACAACTCAGATTGAAAACCTGCTATAACAACAAGCCTGTTTTGTCATCATCATTAGTTTCCTAAGGGGTTTTGACAAGTTTTGAGAGAAAACTGGTTCAGTTTATAATAGCAGCGTTTGCATGTATTTCACCATCATCTATGTATTTGACAAACCATTCAACACTTAATCTGTTGTGCAGGAAAATGTGCTTGGATCATGTTTCATGTTATAAATAGACAGACAGGCAAATGCAAATACACTATATCATTTCCAAGAAACACATCTCCTATTGCAGTTACCTGTCCCTCATTTCATATCTCAGATTTGGTAAACTTTTTCCTGAATCGCAGACTGCCCTTGGACTTTTCATCATCCCTTAATTTAAATAAAAACTATTGGCGTCTGTAGTTGTATTTCTTTTTTCTTTTACCTACGTGCTTTAATAATCTTGAATGGTCCTGACTGGCATTCCAATGAGGGAGCCTGCTGCACTCCAGGAAATCCACCATTTGCCATACACAGTCAACAGCCCTGTGGATATTTTAGGACTGTATCTTCAGCTGAATAAGGGATACTTGGAAAAAGAGTGAGTAAAAAAAGTGTGTATATACAGTCTTTTAAAAAACTCCAAACTACTTTGTGTTCAGAAGCTTGAATACCTTTCTGAGGACTACCTGCCTCTCTAGCGAGCACATTGTGCTTCCTGTTCTGAAGGATTCAAGTGGGTTTTTTCCTGTGAAGTACAGAAATTACAACATAACCAACAATTTTTGGAGCCAAGCATTTTCAAAGATGTGGTAGAAAATACTTTAATCAAAGTTGAGGCAGACAATCCAAGAAAATAATACTAACAGCCGATTATTATACCACAGTCTGTAAAGGAAGACTTAAGTAATAAATAACAAGTCAGGTTGTCAAACCACAGTTACAAGATGAAGAACACACTTCACAACACAGTTGCTTTGCCTTTTTACATTCTTCCCAATTCCAGTACCCCTATTACGTCACACAAAAAGGTTCTACCATAACAATATGATATCCATGTTGAAGGCTCCATGTCTTTTCTATGATGTGATGTATGTTCAGGTAATACAACACCACTAGAAAATTTATGCCAAATTAAAGCAATGGTAAAGTTGTAGAGTTGTTATTATCTCATTACACAGGATAAAATATTGATTGAAAGCTTTCCATGCCTACATGAACATACCGTAACATTCAATTTGATATTGAGAGATATAGTCTGTAGGACTGGAATAAACAAGAAGGTAAACTCTAAATATTTTGATTGTTAAATTTAACTGGGATTACTAATCTATGCTTGGAACACACACATGGTTTTTGAGGAGATGTCAATGAAGACAAGAAAAATGCAGGCAGCTGAAGAAACATACATGTCATACTGAGCAAGTCAAGATAATTGGCTTTAGCAAATTTGAAATTTTAGTCAAGGGTTGTTCCTGAGCCTAATCTAACAATCCTGTGATTTCATTTTTTCAGGAGATAGTTTCAGCAACTTATGAAAAATATGACCATCTGGAATTTGAACTATTCACAATAGATGGGAAAATGAAACAGCTTCAGGTAATTCACTACTGGTACTTAGGGAAGCTTTCTGAGAGAAAACAGGCAAGATTAGTAAATGTAACATGGACAGATTGAATCTGATAGAGATAACGTGGCACCAAGAGGCTCTTAGGCTTTTCTCACTACTCAAGTTCATGATATATAACCTATTTATATATATATATAACCCTGTTTATAACCTTCTGAGAGGAACCTGACCTTTCATACACTCTGAGATGCTAATTGTTTATCACATAAAAGTGAGAAGTTTGCAGCATTTTTAATGAGCGCAGTTTCCCTCTCAGGCATACTCCTGCACTAGTTAAGAAGATGAGAGCCATGACAAAGCATTGTTTATAAAGAATTCAGGCTGCAAAAGTGGTTTTCTTCTTTCTGTATGTCATCTGCAAACTTTCTCCTTCTTCATATGTAGAGAGACCAGTGCACAGGTATCACATGAAATATATACCACGTACTCAGTATAGACATAGAAAGTTCCCTATTGGACTCTCAGATATAAGACATTCTTTTTGATTTCCATATATATATCACTGTGTTACTAGGATTTATAGTGAAATTTATTGTTGATGTAGAAATTGATGTGGATTAGTGGATATACAAAAAGACTGTACCTCTCTTCAATACCTGCTGTCACTAGCACTGATGAGTTATTCTATAGGCAAACAAGAGTTAACCTCAGTATCTGAAAAATAACACAGAAGATGCTACTGAGTGGCAATGAAAGGCATTTCATGCATCAGGCAAGCATGAGGCAAAGCATGGGTTCATAAAGGGAGAATGAATTGGATGTTGTTTTTCTGGATTTCCATAGTGCTTTTGATACTGCCCCTTACAGCATGTTTCAGGACCAGTTGTTCAGCTGTGGGATGAACAGGTGCACACTATGCTGGGTGACAAACTGGTCTGTTGACATTCAGAAGCCTTTCCTTACCAGGAGGGTAGTTCCACACTGGAGAAGGCTCCTTTCCATGTGTTGATGTCCCACCCCTGACAGTGCCTTAAGAGGAGGCTTTCAGACAACACCCTTAATAATGGGCTTTAACTGTTGGTCAGCTGTGATGAGGCAATTGGACTAGATGAGTGCTGTTTGTTCCTGCAAACTGGAACTATGTTGTATTCTCTCCTAATTAAAAGCTTGTGACAACTGCTGAACCAAATGAAACCAGAAAGTTAAAACCTTCTGGAAGCTGTTGCTCCTTTGAAGACCTTTGTTGTGTTGCCCAGTGTTAATTCTTTCTCTTCCAGGACTCCAGCCAGCATGCCTTTGTGGGCTTATGACGGTTGTGGCCACTCAGATCATGAAAACCTCCAGGCTCACAGATCTCACAACCTCTCTAAGCAGCGTACTTCAGTTTTGTGATTCTTACAGCAATTTTGGTTTTGACTCCTTACCTTCACTCTGAACTTCTATAGTTTCAAGAGATGCCATAATCTCTCACACTCCCATGAGCTTGTCCCCATCCCCTTGATGCCTTTCCCAGAAGGACTGCAGTATGCTGTGAAGTGTCCCAACACCTTGTCTGCTCCATGTTGAACCAGCTTCATCCACACAGAACATCCTTCTTTTAAAGTCCTGAGCCCCTCCTGTTTGTCAGCTGTCTCTGTGACCACAAAGAAGATGTAGTGCTTGGATGAGGTCTGACGTGCTGAGCAGAGGGAATCACCGTTTTGCTTTCTGTCTAGGAAAGAAAGCAGAAGATTCACCACAGCAAGCCAAGTTCTGCCTGTGATCCATCGTGGGAGAAATCAAGGGAGTCCAGAGGGCTGGCCATCAGTGTGGCGTGTGGGGAGAGCCTGTGGGTCTTAGTCCTGCAGTCTCCCGGGGTGCATGTGCCTGTCATTGCCAGAGCAACCCTGAGAAGACACAGCCAAAGCCTCAGTGACTGGCATGAAATAGCGATGCTGAGTATAAGACAAGAAATAGGAGACGGAGTTGGCTGTGGTATTTCAGTATGCCCAGATGCATGTCCTGAGACAGAGTTCCATTGGCATTGATGGCCCATTGTGATGTCACCTAGTAATGGATTATGCCCCTAAGGGATGGATTGCAGCTTGGCATCCCTCATTTTACCTAGCCAGCTCATGCTCAGATACACCTGAATAGTGAGATGCCATCAAGAGTCATCTAGGCAGGCTGAAGAAGTGGGCATATGGGAATCTCATGCAGATTAACAAGACCAAGTGTAAGGTGCTGCACCTTGGATGGGGCAACCCCTGGTATCAATACAGGTTAGGGGATGAACAGATCAAGAATAGCCCTGCCAAGAAGGACTTGGGAATGCTGGTGGATGAAAGGTTGGACTTAACGCAGCAATGTGCACTTGCAGCCCAGAAAGCAAATTATGTCCTGGGTTGCATCAGAAGCAGTGTAGCCAGCCGGGCAAGGGAGGGTGTTCTGCACCTTTACTCCGCTCTTGTCAGACTCCACCAGCAACACCGTATCCAGCCCTGGGCTCCTCAGCACAGAAAGGGCATTGACCTAGTGGAGCAAGTCCAGAGGAGGCCCACCAAGATGATTAGGGGGATGGAGCACCTCTCCTATGAGGAAAGGCTGGGAGATTTGGGATTGTTCAGATTGGAAAAAAAAAAGCATGAGAATTACTTAATTGCAGCCTTCCGGTACCTGGAGGAAACTAACAGGAATGATGAGGCAAGACTATTTACAAGACCATGAAGTGATCGGAGCAGGGGCAATGGTTTCAAAATGAGAGAGTGCATGCTTGGATTAGATTTTAGGAAAAAATCTTTACTGTGAGGGTGGTGAGAAACAGGTTTCCCAGGGAATCACNACACAGTACTCAAGTTGTGGTCTGACCAGCGTCGTATACAGGGGAAGCACAATCTCCCTGGTCCGACTGACCACACTGTTCCTAATGCAGGCAAGGATGCCATTGGCCTTCTTAGCCACCTGGGCACACTGCTGGCTCATATTGAGTTTCCTGTCGTTTATAACTAAATAATGTTCAAGATCCCCTTCCAATCAAACCATTCTGTGATTCTTTGATTTTATTACTCCAGCTGAGCTTTTGGCAACATTTGGAGTGCTCAGTGAGACCTTTGATGCTGGCATTGTGTGAGGAGAGTTGTTACAGCTTTATCTACTCAACTCCAGAGCTGTCAGAGAATTTTTCCCCTCCCTGCCAGATTCAGGCTGCCAGAGCCGAGAGGAAGTGCACTCAGAGTAGAAGAGGTGAGACAGGAGATTTTCCTTTCTGAGAGACCGGGGCATTTCTTCTACCTCTCCTGGATCCAGGCAATGGCTCTGGCAGCTCTTCCTTTTCCAAAGTGGCATCTGCTGCTGCAGCACTTGTGAAAGGGAGCAGCCCATAACCCCAGATTCCTCCAGCACACTGCAGTGAGTAAAAAGCATGGCCACAGAGATGGAAGAACACTGTCCAATCTGCCTGGACAGCTGGGAGTGTGGTCAGCTACATACTGCCATAACTCCATCAGTTCTGTTACACACTCAAGTGCCCGCCCTGCAAGAGGAGGATTCTATCCATTTTACACTCCATGGGGACAGAAAATGACTACATGGAGAATGTCATTGCACTACCTGGGACACCATCAGTCATCATTAACTAGGCGACAGGAGACCCCTGACACCCAGGTGCCCCTGACCTCCATTTCCCTGGAGCACCCCAACCATGAGCTGCAGATGGAATACCCAGGTCTCCTGTGGGCAGCCTCCAACCCAAGGAATAGGTAATGCTTTTCCAGGACCACCCATGCCTCCTAGATACCGTGGGTCCAACAAAGTCTGAGGCAGATCCTTAGGAACAATTGGATGGAATAACCTGTGAAGCAGCCCTAGTGGAGGACACTGTCATGGACATATTGGCCAACCACGGAATTGGTGAAGACCAGCTGGTCCAGATGCCCCCCCCCCCCACCCCTTCTTCCATGCCTATTTCTCCTGAATAGTGTAAATCCATCCAACTGAACACTCCAGTCATGAGACTCATCCCACCATGTTTCCGTGATGGCAGTGATGTCATACTTCTCCTGACACACCAATGCTTCCAGCTCTTCCTGCTTATTACCCATACTTCTTGCGTTAAAATATAAACACTTGAGTTGGTTTATAATATTCAGTTTTGGCATGGGTCCACCACCCACCTTATCCCTCTGAGGGACTTGGTTACTTGTTACTTTGGTTACTTTGTTACTTGTCCTTGTTACTGTCCCCAAAAGTAAGTGCTGCTCAGCTCCAGGCTCATTTGTGTAGCTGGCCCAGGGCAGAGGTTTCCAGACAGAGGCTCTCCAGGTACAGGCTGTGCCCCACATCCTGGGTCTCTGCTTTTCTAACAGCCTGTGTTGCCCAGTGCACCCTTGTTGTGGCAGTGGTCAGTTTCCTCCTCCTGCCTGGAGTCAAGATTTGGTCCTGCTCTCTGCATCACCCCAGGGCTGTATCCTTACCAAGGCAGGAGCCCCAAGGAGTTCAATATGGTAAGTGCAAAGTCCTGCCTGGGGAACGACAATGTCAAATACCAGTACGTGTTGGGCTGCCCAACTGGTTAGTAGCCAGGAAAAGGCAACTGAGCACAGACTTTACTCTCGCACTTCCAGATCCAGCCATGGTGGTGTATGTCTTCTGCTCAGCTTAGAGAGGACTCTTCTGTGGCAGATGAGTAGCAAGAAGCTGAGGACTTTGTTTTTCTAGTTTGGAGAGAAGGAGGCTAACGGGTGACCTCACTACTCTCTACAGCTTCCTGAGGAGGGGAAGCGGAGAGGGAGATGCTGATCTCCCTGGGAGAATATGTGGGAAAGGCTCAAAGCTGCACTGGGGAGGTTAGACATAAGAAAGTATTTTCTTACCAAGATTGTGGTCAAACACTGAAACAGGCTCCCTGCCTGTCACTGCCTTCAAAGGAGGCTTTTGGACAATGCTCTTCACAATGGGTTTTAACATCTGGTCAGCCCTGAAGTGTTCAGGCAGTTGGACTAGACGATTATTGCAAGTCCTGGACAACGGAATTTTTTCCGTTCTACTACCTGTCTATACCATGAAATAAGTGCTGCTTCACTTTCTAGGATTTTTCTCTTTTTCAGTAACATATTGTTTCATGAAAGAAGGTAAAATTTACATTTCTTAAGCTCATTATTCTAATAGAAGATGAGAAAATTTGTAAGCAATTCCTTCCAGCTCCATAAAATATTGATAGATCACAGAATCACAGAATCACAGAAAATTATGATTTGGAAGGAACCCACAAGGATCATCTAGTCCAACTCACCATCTAATACCCATACAGCGACCGAGAACACATCCCAGAGTGTAATACCAACCTAGATGCTTCACAGTCTAGCAGGCCACTCCGAGCCGGAAGTGGCCCAGGGTCATCCAGCCCTACACCCCCCAGCTAGACCATGTCACTAAGCTCCTCGTCCAGTCTTCTCTTAAACACTTCCAGGGATGGCGACTCCACCACCTCCCTGGGCAGCCCATTCCAATATGCAATTACTCTCTCTGTGAAAAACCGCTTCCTAACGTTAAGATTAAACCTCCCCTGGTGTAGCTTGAGGCTGTGCCCTCTTGTTCTGGTGTCGTCAGCCTGGAAGAAGAGGTCCACACCCATCTGGCTGCAACCTCCCCGCAGGTAGCTGTAAACCGCAATGAGGTCCCCTCTGAGCCTCCTCTTCTCCAGACTGAACAATCCCAGTTCCTGTAGTCGCTCCTCGTAGGGCTTGCCCTCCAGTCCCTTCACCATCCTCGTTGCCCTTCTCTGCACCCTCTCAAGCAGCTCAACATCCCTTTTAAACTGGGGAGCCCAGAACTGCACGCAGTATTCAAGATGGGGTCTGACCAGCGCTGTGTACAGGGGAAGGATGACCTCCCTGGACCGACTGACCACACTGTTCCTGATGCAGGCCAGGATGCCATTGGCCTTCTTAGCCACCTGGGCACACTGCTGGCTCATATTGATCATATATGATGTCTGTTTTTGTCACTTGTCAAACATAGTTTTGCTTACATAAATATTTTTTCTGTTGATGTGTTCACATTTTTAACTACAAAGCTTTTAAGAAACAAGTCAACAAGTCTCTTTTGAGAATGAGAACTAAGTATGTTGTGCACATATATTGTCTATTGATGTGTATAGTGTCGAGAACACAGAGAAATGAACACTGTATTCTGCTACAATGGCCCTCATTGCATTTTATCAATCATTCAGCTATTTGATGTGATACAATATTATGCTTTGATGTTTTCTGATTGTTATACAAACCACCAATATCTCACCTTTCAGGGTTGCATTACACATCTGACACGGAAATGACTGCAGTATGTTCTCAGTATATTTATAGACCACATTTAGAGAAAATTTTTAAAGGTCCAAATTATTAGAAACTTGTTCAGTATTAGGCCTCAGAAATGCAGACATAATGAATATTAATGCCAGCACATAGGTTTGCCTGATTCTTTTACATATGTAAGTTATTAACTTAGATTCCCATTCAGGCATTTGCACATCCAGTAATATAAATAGCATGAAAGATATAAAAATAGGCCAAAATTTTGATTTGCGCATTGGTTCGTAAGGGGAATGAGAAATGGTGAAGAAAAATCAACCACGTTATTTGAATGTTGGTAGCATTAAATCGCCATTCAGCTTCCTCAGAACTTTTGGACTGACAGTGGACAGGAGACCAAAACTCACATAAAATCATGGCAGAGTTGCAGGCCCTCCACTTGTTTCTTCCAAACACTTCTGTTTGTAATCCTGTAGAGCTCCACAGCGTTCATAAGAGAAGGAATTGCCATTAATTGGAACTGGCACACAGGTAGCAGCTTGTCAACTCATAAAAAACATAGGTTCCTGCTATTTTTTGAATCCTAAAACCAGATGCCTTCTGATGCTTTCTCTTTCAAGTAAATAAAAAACTACCCCTCTACTCTGACTTGTTGCTCATAATTCACCAAGTCCTTTTAGAGCTGTCATTGAATAAATAGTGAGAGTATCTGGCTGCCTTCTTTTTCATGTATAATTTCCCTACAACTTCAGTGATATGAGTGAAGTGACTGACAGATCACTGTGGTGTCACAGCAGGAGTCTGTTCCAAGATTGAACTGTAAAGCTCCTATTGTGGTAATTGTACACATCCTGAGTAAGTCCCTTACTGCACACAGAAAAAGTCCACTTCATTAAGGGAAGTAGACCTTAACCCTGAGTTCAAAGCCCTAAGATTTGGCCAAGTATCTTAACTTCTGATTTGGCACTATAATGGAACAATGTGCTACTCGTTCTTACAAAAGAAATACCAAAAATTCTTGTGTTGTATTCTTGTAATTACCAAGTTTGTATGTGCAATAAAATATAGATGTATTTTTAAAACAATATAGTATTTATAAAGGCTGTATTAATTGGATTCTCTATGAACTTCCCTGCTAAATTCATTGTACACATTTTTCAACAGCACATGCATACACTGGCAAGTAAAAAAGATTTTAGAAGTTGGTGTTTTAATCAAACTTCAGCAATGTGTTTATTGCACAATTTTACAATTAAGTTCCACATAAAGTTTTTGGTCTCCATAAACTGGTAAAGTAGACACTAGAGCTGTAAAGAAAACAGCTAAA
>WEKX01026806.1:0-15239 GCA_013390025.1 Pitta sordida | reverse complement strand
GTAAAGAAAACAGCTAAAATGAGACAAATAATAGAAGTTGTCAGTAACCTGTCTCCTGTTTATGAACAAGGGAATATTTGGCTGTAAATTAATAAAATTTAAATAGGTCCCATGTAATATGTTTTACTGAAGGCAGAAAGTTGCGGGTATTCAGAAAACCGTAAGGTATGCTCAGTATATGTATGGGTATATCCACATTTCATCTCCATATCAATCAATCAAATATTGGCATTGATAGAACATGAGACTATATTACTATATTTATACATAACTAAGTTAGGCAAATTTAACAAAGGACCTGATACTCATACTTCACAGTGTTAATTAAGCACCAGTTGATGTCACTAGGAAAAAATTTACTCTGCTAATAAACAGCCATTTGTCACAGACTTTTCTTAAAACTTTCCATTAAGCCCTTTACAGTAACAATTATCACAAGCAAGGTTTGGGACTATCCAAATGAACTTAGCATGGTAATTCCTTTGTTCCCATAAAAATGGCAATTTTTATTGATAAGTCTTTGAGTTATCAGTTTCTGTATGTGGCCTTTCTTAACATTCACATTTGAAGACATACTAGTAAGTGTTCAGATACTTTCTGGTCATCCATGTTCCTTCACATGAGATAGATTCCTCTTTCACCATATTTCATATTGTTTTGTAGATTAATCACTGAGCTTACAGGAGTTTTATAAATTAGAGGATGTTACATCAGTTTATACCCACTTGGATTAAAGGCCATTTTGTGCTCAAAACAACCTTCTGATGTCCCATGGCTAGATGACCAGCCAAGAATATTCTTTTTACAAAGGCTGATTCTCTTTCCTGCAGTGCAGGAAAACCAGGCTGGAAGGGCACAGTTATCCACTTCCCCAGCTACTCTGGTCATACACTTAAGTAACTATGTACCAGCTGTAAGTTGAAGCAGGGGAGTCCCACTACATTCTCTCCCTTCTCCCATCAGTATGACTCTCCGTCATTCCCATACCATGTCCCAAAGGGAAGCAGGTTAAAGATCGGCAAGGAGGGCAAGGGCCTTTGGGTGAGGAGGCTGTCTACACAATTATCACAGTTGGACAGTTCAGAGTTTGGAACTGTAGCCAAGAATGGGGCTTTGTAGGTATACGCACCACCCATACTCGTGCCTTTCATAACTTTAGAAGGCCTGGGAAAGATACTCCAAATATTAGCTGCTGAAAGAGTTATTTCAGCATGGGAAGATTGGCCACCAATTCAGCTAACACCTCTGTGTTGGACTTTGACAATGAACGTAACAGAAAAGCATGTTGTAATTAGCACTGGTTTTGAACAAAAGACGAATTATTTATTTCTTTCTTCAAATGAAGCATAACACTAAGGTATAAAGGGAGTATAAATAACATCTGATTGTGCTCCTAAGCTCCATGCTATAACTTTCTTGCAATGACATCCTTCAACAAATTAACTACATCATTACTGTTAAGTATTAATTGCACAAAACAGATACACAAAATATATGAGCTAGAAAGAGGACAACATTTGTCCATTATGACAAACAATTCTAACAAGAAATGGAAAAAAAACCCCAATAGATCTAGGCTTACACAGATGGCAACACTGAGAGTTTTAAGTCCTCTCCTTGAACACATTACATGTGATAAATAATATGCAAAATATTAAAAGAATTTTATTGTTGCTTACAGAAGATACTTAGCAAGCAAAGAGACAGTAGCATTCACTGTCTCATGTTTCATATCCCCATCATTCAATGCAGATTTTTACATTTCATGCAATAATCCTGAGCTTATTTTCAGTAACATTGAAATGTCATCTATGTTAATTACCAAATACATACAGAGCCCAGCTATGGGGTCTATTGTATTATTAAGGCATGAAAAAGAATAGCAGTTTATTACTCTGAATGCCACAAATACAGCATAGCAGTTAGAAGGCTCAAAAAAGCTCAGAAAGTACCAGTGATTTCTGTGCGAAGGTCCTCCCAGAACACAACTGAATCATCAGCTCCTGAAAAGGCACAGAATCAAATCCTTGCCTCACTGATGTCAGGGAGTTCTGCCATTGCCTTGACTGCTGGACCAAGCTTCAGAGCTATCAGGAGTGACTAAGACTCCTCTTCATATCCCCAAAAATTTGACAAACTTCCTCTCACTCAAGTCAAGTATGAATTTAAAAAAGAATACTTACATATTGTTTTCTCAATTAGTATTTTTAGCCTATGGAAAGGTTTCATTCATTATACAGTATGGTAATTAATAAAAAGTATTTTCAGAAAAAAAATTTGTCTGATCAGTTTATTAAAAGAAGGGGGAAGTGTCACGGAAATAACCTCTGTCAAGTCTATGCTCTATTTGTAATTTATATTTGATTTTACAATTAAAGACTTTGGTAGACCAAACCAAGGATATGTGATGTAATTCTAGACTCCATGGTGCAATGGCTGCTCTGAGAGACAAAGTGCACCATAGCCTTATCCATTCATCAGGTGAAGAACTCATCATTTGCGTAAGTTGTAAGGGACTAGCAGTATCTGGATTGTGCAGTTCTTCACAGTCTCTATTTCACTTTTGGGAAGTTCTTACAAAACGGCCTTTAGCAAGCGAGAATTAGTTCAGTTAACTAAGCCATTGAAACAAGGCCAAATTGCTGGCAAGACTTACTTCATACACATCTGCATTATATCCCATACTGGGAACTAAAATAGCAGATGGTCTCTTCTAACTCTGCAACTGCTATTGCCTAAGCCATGTTTAAGTACTGGCCTAGTTGAGCTCAGCGTTTATAGACGCAGTAGCCTTATCCTTTGTCTACAGGTGGACCATGGTCTACCATGGAAAGAATGCTGGTATGCAAGAGGGGAAGACTTTCCACATCGACAACCCCTTGCAGACATGAGCCACCCCTTAACCAAGGTGGTACTACTGGATTCTGTCACTGGAACGCTCTGAAAACTTTGCAGATGCACAAATCTGAATTAATTAATTTCACCTAAAACACAAAGTTATAATATTGAAATAAACTCTTTTTCAGACTAAAAGATTCATGAAACTCATTACTACCTCATTTGAGATTGAAGGAGAAAATTGTTGGTGATATTAGTTACTGGGTTAGAGTTTGTGTGAGTTTTGGTTCACTTCTCCTAGTAAATAATTTAAAGGCGGCTAAGGCTATAACTTGGTACTGTTTCATTTATAATACTCACTTAACTTCTCTTCTAAAAAACATGTTAAGGAAAAAGATGGCCAGAAGGATCACACGTTGCAAATTGTAATTTGGTTGTTAGGCTGTAAAAACCTAAAATATAAGTCATGCTGAGCACAGTGTAAGAAAAAAACCCCAGTTTTTAATGAACAACTTATTTACAAGTTCATAAAATCAATTGAACTGGAGTTCTGTTCTGTGTTTGTCACCAATATTTTATTGCAACTGGTAACTTGCGCACTTTTTAGTAGAACAAAAAGAAAATAAAGTTCACTATATACAGCCTTTGTACAGGCTACTTGACTATACTCAAGGCATAGTGATCATAACACAACCTAGTCTTCATAATAATTTGTGCACAAAAGGACATCAATCAGACATTATGTGAACATTACAGTGAAATGACATCACAAGTCCAGTGAAAATTCAGCATCATACAAAACATTGATCTACTGCAAATGACATCCTTTGAAACAGTAAGCCTTTATTCAGTAGTAACTTAACCAGAGTCTGATGCAGAAATTTGTGTAGTTATAAGTCTTTTAAGTGAAGCAACCTCCGCAGATAAATTTGCTATGCCCTGCTTCAAATAGAGATTCTCTGACTCAGAGACATTATAGATGTTGTCTTTTATTTCAACAACTCCAGTTTCGCAACCACTCTGAATTTTAACATTAAGCTCCTTCTGATGCCAGAGTTCTGGTTTAAGTGACCAGTCTTGGATGTTAGTCACTTGAACAGAGAAAGGAGTGTGAGAAGAATGCACCAAACTTTGTGCACCATGTTTTTCAAGCTCAAAATGTCTTTTTGAGGACATGTCAATGGGCGATGACAACTTCTGTGTTGCATCATAGTCATTATCCATTGCTTCCACTTTAACTTGCATGGCTTTGGCTTTAATTCGAAGCTTGTGAGGCAAAGCTGAAGAATTCACTTCTGGAACTTTAACTGTTGCATGAACATTTTTATGTTCAACTGGGGAATGAATTGGACCCTTAGGAACCTGCTGTTCATCTTCTCCATCAGATGACTTTCCAACTACACCATCATCAGTTTCTGATGTTCTTGGGGAATTACTGGAGGACCTATTAACTTGTAAGAGAGGAGGAGAATGTGAATACACATTAAAGGTAGCTCCCATGTAGTTTGGATATATGGATGCTTTATATGAACTTCTGTCATCTCTTGGCTCTCTCTCTAATTCCATGGGCTCCTGCTTTATAATCTGGAACTTATTTTCAGGACTTCTGCAGTTGCTTTGTATACGACTTGGCTGGGTATGCTCTACAGTTGATGTTTCAGACACATCAGATATTGAGCTTTGAGGAGAATGTTTAATGACAGAAATACAACTGCCACCAACTATAGATGGTTCATGCTCTTCTACAAATGAGTTAATATTTGATTTGGAATTTTGATAGTCTTGGAAATACACAGTTGTTGAGCTACTGAGTTTCTGTATCTCCTGGGCATAGGCTGCAGCACTAATTAAACCAAACTTCAGCTTCAAAGAAAGCAGCTCTGCCTTCAAAGTGGCATTCTCTTCTCCCAGTGCAATTAGTTTGTTCTCTAAGACAAGGTCATTCAGTCGACGTTTTTCACGAGATCTTTTGGCAGCTTCATTATTTTTCCGCCTTTTCTCCCAATACATAGCATCTTTCTTTTCATCTGGAATGAATTCTCGCTTTCTCCGGCAAGCTGAAGATTTGCTTTTTCCACTGCTTGCTTCAGTAAGTAGTATATCTTCATTTGTAGACAGTTCTTCAGATACTTCTGCTAATGTAGACTTAAGTACCATGATTTTGTCCACATTGCTACTTGTGTCAAGAGGTCCGTGCTCCTTTTTAAGGGTCTGCATTTTTCTCAGCTGCATCAGAAACAATTTGTAGGAGATATACAATAAGTAACAGAGCAAGCTATCTCCCCAGTAATTCTCACTCCAGAACTTGATAAATACAGTAATTTTAAATCCACACACATTCTTCCTTTTCTTTCATAATCTCAGACAGGACTGTCTGAACCAATTTTCTTAGATTCAATGGGAATCTTCTTAAAACCCTGGAATAAATAAAGAATTTTATTACTACTTAGGAATTGCTGGTTCAGGACATATAAAAGTAACTTTTGATAACTAGTTGGACTAGCATTTCGTTCATTAAACTTGCTATGATATGAAGACACCTCAAGACTGAAACAACTAATATGCTGAATTTTATGATACCTAGGTAGCAGATTTGCTTCCAAAACAAATGCAATATGATGCAAGGAAAAATCAATTACAAATATTTGCATTCTGGTCCTATGGTAATGCTGCCATAGAACTTTTCATTTTATCACTGACCACACTAAAGCCTCCAACACTTAACATTGGAAGGACACTAGTCATGTTGATAAGCAACACTGAAAAGTATCTGGTTTCCCATTAAAGCGTATCTTTTGGAAACAGCTGTGGTAAGTGACTTAGAAATGCAATATACAGTCGGCCCCCAAATACCATGGCCCTGCACAGCCCTCCGTCAGGGTAGAGTGGCAGCTCATTAATATGCAGATTTGGCCCTGGTTGCCCCACTCCCTCAGCTCCAGAGCAGCTGTGGGGCATTCCCAGAAGTTCCTTGCACATCCAGAGGAGTGAAGGGGGGGCTCCTCTGACCCGTCCCTGCCTGGAGAGTCCCCAGGAATTGTGACGAAGGGGTCTCTGAGCCCACACTGCCTCCCAAGTAAGTCCCAGGCTTTGGCCACCACCACTGTGGGAGCTGCAGCGGGCAGAGGAGGCACCGTGGGGCTCTGTGTACTTCATGCACGGCCAGCTTGCAGGCACTGGCCAAGCTTCCACTGCTCTCCTCCTCAAATGTTTCAATGACGCGTGCCTCCAGATAAAAAAAGAAAAATGGTTCAAACACAGGAATCCGGGAATTTTTTTTAATACAGAAGATGTTTGTGTAAAGATCTCCTCTGAGATGTGGGGACGCGCAAGGGGAAGAGACAGGACAAAGGAGATCCGAACAGGGCAGTAAAGGGCAGCAGTCAGAGCCAGAGAAGAGTCTGAGAAGGAGACCGCTCTCTCCCTCCTGCAAGCAGCCCGAGGCTGTCATGGGACTGTGAGGGATCGTGCCATGCCGTGCAGTGCCGCTGAAACCAAGCCCAGGACCTAGCGCTGGTCCTGGAAGCAGGGAGAGGGTAGAAGTGCTGCGATCCTTCCCTTTGGAGCTGCCACCTCACTTTTACATGCACTGCTGCAGCACACACATTTAAAGCGGAGTTTCAAAGCCTGTACTCCACAATCGGGCTTGCACCGGCGTCCCAAGGCTAGCTATACAACAGCCCAGCCTCATTGGCAAGGCAATGGTTGTGAGGCAGTGCTGGCCTCAGCCCCTGCCCCACTCCCACAGCGGCCAGCACAGCTTGTAGATTCAAATGTTAATCAGGGCAATTGTCTGAGTTAACATATGTTAAGAAAACCCAAGAAAGGTATACATACACTTTGTATTCTGTAATGTTTTAACTCGTTAATTGCAACAGTGGAGAAACAGAGCAGAGCAAGAACTTAAGAGAGAAAATTACAAGCAGTGGTGCCTTTGTCCCTCTGGGGACTGGCCAGGTGGGATGGGGGCTATCTTCACTGCATTCCCTGCCGCAGCTCTGTGGCTGCCCCTCCGCGCTCCGGCACTGTTTCAGCTACTCTTACTCAGACCAGGGCGGGCACTGGGGGGACATAATGTGGCCACCTCGCTCAGCGGAACGGGGCGGGCTGAGCACAGTGTGGACACAGCACCAGAGAAACTGCCTCGCTCAAAGCACAGTGGGATGGGCGCAGCGCAGGCAGAGCAGTGCACCCGTGGTCCATGTGGCACAGTGTGGGGGTTGATTTGAATATTCATGACTGTCAGTTCGCGCAGGTGCAGTCGCAAAATGGACCTCCCCAATCACGGAAAAAAACCCACTGCACAGTAGTGAAGCTGCAACATGGGAAGTGGAGAGGGCTGACTGTATTTGGGTCTTTCATGTGTTAAAAATAACATAAGCTGACTCAGAGAAGACGGAGTGCTTTCTATTGTTTCAAAATACAGAGAGCTCCCCCTTTTCACAGTGGACCAGGTCTGAGAAGAGGGCGCAACTCATGAAATCCGTGAGGATAGCAAACCGTGAATATTCAATTAAGCCATGCCCATAGCCATGCCCTCTCTCCTCTTGAGCTCTAGAGGGCATTTCTGGGACCACTCAGCGCCCTATGCCCCCTCAGTAGACCTAAGGGAATGCCTTCCCTGCCAGTAAGCCATCTTCAAATTCAACTCAAATGTGATGCAATACGATGAAGGCACTGAGCCGCATCAAGAAAACATTGGCTTGTGTCAGTCACCTGGGTGCTGCTCGACATGGCCATGCTCTGGTGAGGAGGGTGAGTGGCTGCTGTGAGAGGTGTCAGGGTGCAGCAGTGGCAAGCGTGGCCCTGAGGCTCCACCAGGTCCTGCTCGTGCGAGCTGCCGAGCTGCCCAACTCTGTGGGCACAGAGGAGGAGGGGGGGCATTGCAACTGTACTTCCTGACCCTCCACCAGGACCAGCCCAGCAAACAGGCTTTGTTATATTTAGTCCCTCTTAATGCAAAGATATTTATTCTCGTAAGAGCATTTGGTCTTGATCTGAGACACAGCTTCTCAGCATCTCATTTTTCACAGTCAGTCATGCTCCTGGTAAAATGAATATACAGTCAACCACCGGAACTTGCAGGGGGTCAGGTTTGCGCAGGTACTGTGAGTCAATAATCTGTGAAGATAGCGGACTTGGGAATATTCAAACAGGCCATGCCTATAGCCACGCCCCTCCTCTAATAAGGTCTGGAGGGTAGTCCTGGGAGCACAGCTTGCTATGTCGTGCCTCATGAAAGCGGAGGAAATGCCATTTGCCATTTCACAGCTGCAGAACTGTGGCTCCTGGAAGTGAGTTGTGTTTCTGAGTACAGAAACCCCACAGCACCTGGTGCAGCCGGAAGCCTTGAAGCCGGCACCCACCCCTGGAGTGGGTGGGGAGCCTCCTGCCATTGTCCTTTCCTTGCCATGTCTGTGCTAGGTTTTATCAGGGTTTCTGGTTGCTGGTGTATGTCTCTTGTACGTATCTTGTGTTCGAACACAGTGGAGGTGCCGTGCTGCTCCAGAGCAGGACCCTGGGGGAGGCTGAGAGCTGTGTGCCACCAGACCAACACTGCGGACTGAGGCGAGCTGATCATCGCTGCTTCTCCCCAGCTCACTGTCGGCTGCCCCATCCCCGGCAGGCAGCAGTCGGGGGTCAGCCTCCCTGCCTCTCACCAGGGCTATCTGTAGGAGCACGAGCCAGCGGCAGCTGTGCAGGGTGAAAGAGCGGTGATCTGCTCCTGCTTTTCAGAGATGTGTGGGATGGGGGTGGATAGGTGGGAGAAGTCAGTGCAGCACCAGAGGACAGAGGCATCCCATGCCAGGAGCGCCTGCAACCCTCTCCTCCCCTGTGCCTGCTGCCCGTAGTTTCCGCCCTCTCCTACCCTCCCTTCACCCCACACATCCTAGAAGAGACCCCTCGGGCCTGTCCCGTATCTACTGTTTCTGTGTTTCTGGCATGTCAATAAACATCTACAAAAAACCCACAGTACACGTACATACTCTCCTGCTGCCCAGAAGGAACCTTTTATTTTGGGCAGTGAGGTGGGGTTCAACTGCCAGGACTAAGGGGTGTACCCTGACATCAGGAGCCTGCAACACTTGCATCGGGACACAACGGGCCATGTTGCTCATGTCGCAGCCATGTGGGCAGACCTGAGGCACAGTGCCAAGTCAGTGGCTCCATTCACACCCACCTGGGGATTAAACCTCCTGTTTGCCACCACCCTGGGATCATCACTGATGATGGTAACCATCCCCGGCCACCCCCTGGTTCGCAGAGGTGCTGCTCCACAGTGCCCAGAAGTGCTGGCATGGCCCCGATGCCTCTGTGCTGGCCGCGCGGCATCGCTCCTGGCATCACGGAGATGGTAGCAGTTCCACTTCCCCCTTAAATGGTGAAAATTAAGGATGTATGGCAAGTCTGATGGGCGGTGATGGGGAGCAGGACCAATTATATATTCCTATGCTCATTATATATTTACGAGCTGACAGAGAGGGCCACAAGTCATGCTGTCCCCTGTTACTCTAAGCGCAGCCAGGGACTGACCCCGCCCTCCACCGCCCCAGGCACGTGTTACTGTTTCCATAGCTAAAGGCGGGGAAGGGAAGTGCCCCAGGAAAGTGGGGCTGGCCACAGGAGGCAGTGGGGCAAGCGCTATGTGCTGGGACAGAGCAGCAGCGCGACATGCTCACTCCGCTGCTGCAACTGCTGCCCGCCTGTGCCGCGTGGGTCTGGGATGCTGTGTGGAGCCGGGATGCCATGGGCAGGAGCACCAGGGCTGGGGCGGGGGAGCTGGGAGGGGAGCAGCAGTGCACGGTTTGGACTGTGAGCACACATGATCGCAGTAGCGCAGCCCTGGCTGCAGAAGCAGCAGGATTGCCGAAGAGAAGCCCAGGGATTCTTGCAGCGGTCTCCCCAGTCAGAAAGGGCTCAGAAATGGTTCCCTTTGCTCCCCTGTGCTGAGAGAGCCTGTGGGGAAGAACGGAAAAGTGTCCACAGTGCTTCAGAGTGGTGGGGGTGGAGCAATGGGTGTGGCCTGCATGCATATTAATGACCAGCACATTTGTGAATTTGATGTTCCACGAGAGCCCTGGCATGACTTGTTCCTCGCAAATGAGGTGGTATAACTGTATTGGGGATGTTTTCACAAAGACTGATGAAATTAGTTTTAAGATTACCAGTCAGGAAAGTTATAAAAGAATTGTATTCTTCTAGTTTCTCTTGCCTTTTCCAGAAGGTAAAGTGGAGTGAGTAATATCAATTACACATGTCCATAAAGACTAAGGTTTCAAGCTGTGTTCTGTTCCATCAAACCACGCCAACTCTTCTGTCATGAAAAAATTAACAAATGTAATCGAACAGCTAAGTAAAATATTCTAAAACACATGGTTAATTACTGACATGTAACTATTTGTCTTTGATAGTATAGCCTTAATGAAAAAAAATCAGAAATTAGCCACACCAAAGACAGCATCTAATATTTTAGTGCAAAAGCAGCACCACAAATTGCCATGTTTGAAAAGAAGAAATGTACACAAGCAGTTACACAGTTAGACCTTGATCCAAAATTCTAAATGGAGTCAAAGGGAGTTTTCTGTCAAGTTAAATAGGAGCTGGATCAGATTTAAAAAAATATAAGCAAAGTACCATCTATTTGTCCAAACTTTCAGTAAATTACATTTACCAAAGCAGCTGTATAGCTGTTTTGTTCATTTCACTGCTACATATAATCAATGGGTTAATTAATATGTATACAATTTTAAACCTACTGCAACACAGTACTTAAGCAAACATTACTGGATGCACAGAATTAAAAAAAAGAAAACCACTTGACCTTTTGTCACATTTGTAGGATATTCAGTCTCTGTAACATCGTTTTACACTACTAGAAAAATACTGGGGTTTTATTTCACTACCCTGTAGCACTGGGAGCACAGGGTTAGTGATTGTTTTCATATACTACCATCACTATGTTCACTTTTATCAGTAGCAACTACTGCATCTCTGAGGAACTGCACACGTCTCCTATGGCACACGGCAGAAAACAGTGTAACATATGCTGAATACCTATGAAACCATCACCTGTGTCTTAGCGTACAACTTGGCCAACTCTCACTTAAGAAGAGTTTGAAACAACTTCTGTGAAATTTCAGGTCCTCACCAATTCAGAGCTCTTGCTGATTTTAACAGTACTAGAGAACTAAACTCAAACCCAAATGCAAATACAGTCTTTTGCACTTCATGCCCCCCATATTGCGGCTTCAGATCTTAGCAGCATGATTTTTTAGCGATGAAGGAGGCCTGTTTTGCAACTGTGCATGTGCGACCATGGCAGCAGTGGTGGCGGCACGAGTGGCAGCAGTGGCGACGTGTGTGGCGGCAGGGACAGCGGCGCAGGAAGCAGCAGTGCAGCCGCCATTCAACACGGAAGTAGGACTTCACGGATCCCAATTAAGACCGCAGGTGCGCAATACAGAAGACTCGACTGTATTTGTTCTCCCAGAAAACAGACGCTAATATGTATACATCATTATTGCATATACATGCCATATATCCTAGAATACCTACACTTACTTGAAATGTTAGCAACAGCAACGAAATACTTATTGAATCATTGGATATTTTAGAAGAATGAAACAATACTACACTGATTTAATATAACTTCTGCCCACCCGCCCCCCTGCTTTATATTCTCATCTTCTATTTCCCCATGACATAAAAGCAGTATGTTTAGCCTTGAACAAGATTGTTTCAGGATAGGAATTCTGAATGTGTCTATGTGTAAGGCTCTCCAGTTCTAAGTGGTTCTACTTTGGTGTTTGTCCAACACTGTGGTCTAGGAAAAATACTAATAATGGTAATAATAATTAGAATACAGTGATCCCCCAGAATTCACTGGGGGTTGAGTCTGGGCAGGTCCCACGAGTTATAAAATCCGTGAAGATACCGAACCCATGAATATTCAACTACTCCCCGCTTATAGCCATGCACTCCCCACTAATAAGGTCTGGAGGGGCGGTCCTGGGAGTGTGGCTCACACTGTAGCACCTCACTGAAGTGGAGGAAGTGCCCTTCGGTGCTTCCTGGCCGTGAAATCTGGGGTCTGGGACATTCTGCACACATGTGTGGTCTCACAACGCACTGAAAATCCAACCACAATTAATTGAATCCGCAGACATGCAAGCCGCAAATATGCGGGGATCAGTGTAATCAGCAAACAATTTTAAGATTGGGAGAGGGGGGAAGGTGTTTCCTAGATGAATGCAGACTAATGCCATACTCATCAATATGACTGTCAATAGAAACTGTACCACATGCCCAAATACATCTGCAAGCCTAACACTAACACTGAGTTGCACTTCACAGAATTCACAGAATATTATGAATTGGAAGGGACCCATAAGGATCATCTAGTCCAACTCACCATCTAACACTTAGCCCAACAAGCTGCAGAGTTCTTGTCCCATGGAGCATCTGCACATTGGGCCATTCCAGCATACAATCTGCTCTACTGTAGCACTGATTACGCCTGTTTTGGCCCATCTCACAGAATCACAGAATCACAGAATAGTCTGAGTTGGAAGGGACCCACAAGGATCATCGAGTCCAACTCTTAACACTGCCTCCCTGGCGGGAATTGAACCCAAGTCTCCCGCACACCAGGTGGGGACACTTACCACTGTACTAAAGTGGATTTCATAATCTCCTGTACACATTGTTCCTGGCACAAACATATGGAACATAAGTAGCATGGAATCTACAGCAAATATTAAGCATACATCAAACCTACCATGCTTTTACATGTAGTGTTCAACTTCATAAAGCTGTCGAGACAGATGTGTAACTCACCGACATAGTCACACTAGTTTGCTATTTGTGTGCTTAGACCTAACACCACTACTTTAGTAAATTAACAAAACAATAGATCTTTTAACTCTTTCCATATCACGGTAACCTGAATTGCTGTTTTACAAACAGGCCTCAAAACCGTTGCTTATTAATACTTCTCCATGTGGATCAGCCCAATGCTGGGTCTGTAAACAAATCAAATTCCATCTGATGATAATGACAACATGCCCTCAGTGGAACCAGCCACTTCACTTTAATTTTATAATTCCACTGGAAAACACTGGTATTTACACATAAATTAATGAACTGTAATGACTCCTCTGACTATGTTTCAAATTCCAATATTTTCCCTTATGATTAATTTTTCAATTGCTTTATCACTTGCTCATAAACTGTTATAAAACTAACATTTGCTCCATTGATGATAATGGCATTGATGTTAATGGCATTGAGTGCCAATTCAACAATGTAATAGCACTTGACCCTATTAACTTAATTAGAGTGCCGGTTTGCTCCCACAGCAATTTTGCCATTGTTTTCAACAGAAGCAGAACACAATCCCAGATCCAGGTATTAACAAGATTATTGTGTAGGACTCATGCTCTTGAAGCAAGAAATTATGTATGCAAAAATCACAAGAACTTAGTTTATCCATGGAGTTAAATAAATACTGAAGTGACAACATTCAAGATCTGATCCTGGGGATTTATGTATCCACATTGTAATACCTAAAATGTCTCAAAGGTTGAAGGACAGACACACAATCTTTGCTCTCTCTCTTCTGTGTAATTTAATAACATAAATAACCTCTGCTTTAGAGAATGCATGTGGGCCTTCCCATGCATGTTATTATTTATACTTGGCAAAATAATTCATGCTATTTCAAAGGATAATTTTTCAAACATTCCCTAGAATAAAACAAGCATTTAATTCTACTGCTCTAATATTTTGATAGTGATTCCACGAAACTAAATAAAATCCCATTTCTAGCCTTGTATGCTCAAACACAATTTACTTTTTTATCACCATGTGATAAAAAAGTGAATTGTGAATTTATCACCATGTGATAAAAAAGAAATCCTTCAGTCCTTAAAAAAACAGAAGTAATAAATAAGTACAGCTTCTTGTTTTAGAAAAGAACAGTATGTGTATCACCATCACCATGACACACTATATGGCACACTCTAGAAAAACAACAAAAGCTTGTATAGATGTTTCTCCTTATTATTAGTTGATTTGCACAGGTATCTTTAACTATACTACTGCCACCTCTCTGCCACAGCGCACTGATCTTGAAAATCTGTCTACATACCAGAAAAGCTACTGTAGACATTCACAGATTCCAAAAACACCAGTTTGCAATCCATATTTTTAAAAACTAAAGGATATAGTTTGCACTTTATTTTGAAATGTTCTAAAAACAGTTGCTATTTCTCTGAATAGTTTTAGGAGGAACAGAAAAAATATCATTCTCTTTGCACAGTAGAGGCAGCTGAGGTTAAGCTTAGGTGGTGCATATGCACCCTGCCTAAATACCGCTGAAAAATTTTGGAGACACTCACTTTAGTGCTTTCCACAGACAAAAATTTTGCCATAAAATTCTGTACCTTTAGGGCTATCATAATTCAGAAATTCTCACCAACAAAGAGAATTTCCAATCTCTACTGAAATCCTTCAATATACTTCTTGCCCTTTATCTAGAACAGTTTGTAAAATTATGTTCCTGTTGAAGAAAAGCTTTATTGCTGGCCTCACTGAAAAAATAGTATTATTCCTAGGACAGATTTGTCAGCAAAATCTCTCAATGTAGAGCAAATGAAGTCAAGAGTTTTTGGAAAAAACCCTAGGTGATTGCATTTTATGCTATGATGGACAGGTTCTCCAAAGTCATAAAGGGGAAAAGCATCTACAGTACAAACATTACCACCAATTACTGCTGTTATATAGTAACTTGCATAAGGACTATGAATCCATTACAACAGCATGGAGCAACACAGAACCATTGATTCTGTACATATTTCCCTTTTCTTACAACTTCACCGACACCTTAAGTGCTTACTGTTTCAGGACCAATGTGTAATTAGGTCAGTGGAACACTGATGATGATAGCTTTGTACAAGATGACCCACTTTTGCTAAAATGTTGATCATCTTATGGAAAGAAAAATAACCTGGGATATTTCCACAAAATACAATCCATTGGGAACATTGCAAATAATTTATTATGACACCATTCAATCAAATGAAAGAAAAAATGGTTAAGAATTTGGAACTTGGAACACTACTGCACATTCGTATTACCCAACTCCATGCTGTACACCCAGAAAGTTGATGTCATATGTAACTTTTACAAAAGGCTTTAATTGTTAGAAAAATTACTTAACTAACTGTTTATCTTAATAACTACAAATTAACTCATTAAACTTCAGTGTGCTTACCAAAGGTAAATTACAAAAATTATGTAAATAAAATCATTACTTGGAGAGCACAAAACATTTATTAAGGGTGGCGGTTGTTCAAAAGGTCAAACTTAATAGGTGCAAATTTGCCCTATATTTTCTTCTC
>WEKX01026805.1:93398-107657 GCA_013390025.1 Pitta sordida | reverse complement strand
CACTTATGCATTTGAATTTCCCCTTATTTCATGTGATAATGACCCAGAGAGCCTCAGTTCTTTATGCAGGATAAAAAAAAAATCTGAGTAGGGGATTGAAGTGATAGACATTAAGATGCAGATTTTCAGTAGTATCCAGTTATCTATTTTTGTAAATCTCATCAAGCACGTATTTGCATTTTTTGCAGATACATACTTCTGTAAATCTGTTCCTTGATTTATAATATAAATATGTATCGTCACTTTCTACACATACAATATTTCTGAATTTTCTTTTTTTTTTTCTGTATTTTGGACCCTCACTTTACAGTCTTTCCTTTGAGTTACATGTACAGAAGGAAAGAAGTAAGAATTGTTGAAGTGTCTTTGGAAGAATGCCAGGTCAGTAAGTCACAGATATCAGAAGCAGACAAAAAAGTCCTTTGGGTCACCAAGTCTGCCCTTTGCATTCTGCAGTATTATTCATACAACATACTCAATAACCTCCTAATCTAACCTTCTTTTGGTGGTTTGTAATTCCAAGTCACTAAAGGTGGGAAATGCAATTTCTTTCGACTTGAATATTAGTAAGGCAGGAGGATAGGGATTGTTAAAAAAATGGATGTCCAGACCTGTACTATTAAGATTTTTATATTTTTGTTTAATTTCGGTGTTTTCTCTTTAGGTACAATTTTCTCTTCGAATTTACATCCTTAGATAGTCTAATTTACAAGCTTACAGCCAGAAATGCATTATGATAAACTTTTAGTCCACACTCATAAGTAAAACAGACCATAGAGTTTCATCCAGTGATTCCTTCACTGACGAGAATTATTCTTTACATCCATAGAAGTTTATTCCCTTCCTTCATTATTTCTGAAGAAAATATTTCTAGATTGCAGTCTTAATCTTCCCTATTTCAGGGCCTATGCTTTTCAATACTACATAAAATTATGCTGTCTTCTTGAATCTTTCATACTGTTTTATTTTCCTGTGTTTGTATTTTCTGGAAGAGATCTCCAGAAATTGCTAGATTCGTAAAACTAGTGAGATTTCTATTCTTACTTCAGTAAATGTACTTGTCTTCCTCCAGCTGGAATATAAAAATGGATAAAGAACAATGCAGTATAAAAACTGATTTTCCAATTAAAAAAAGACATGAGTGACAGAATTCTAAAAAAGTGAGGAACTGATATAATTCCTCAGAAGTAATTTGTCAATAATATGAAATGTTAAATAATAATAATTCCTATCCAGAAAATCACAAAGGGGCAATGGAAAAAAAAACCAGTAATCCAGGAATAGTAAAAAAGAAGAGGATAACAATTTTAATAAGTCTTTTATCTCGTCAAGGCCTTACATATGCTTTGACTGAAATTTAACATACAGGCTAGCATATGAGGAGTTTCATGTTTAGTCTTGTATTTCCTTTCCAAATACGTACATCTTCCAAATTTATAACATATATTATTATTTATTAATATTGTTAACTATATAGTTGCTATCCTATAAGACTCTGTTTTCTTTATTTTGTGTTCTCTCTGCTCACTCAATTTTTCAAGTTTTCAAGTGAGAGCAGAAACTCTCTGGTACATGAACCAAGTCTCCACTTTATGTAGTGGTGAGTGTCCCCGCCTGTGATGTGGTAGGGCAGAGGTTCGATTCCCTCCCTGATGGGAGGCAGTGGTGCCATTTAAGAGTTGGACTCCATAATCCTTGTGGGTCCCTTCCAATTCAGAATATTCTGTGAAATCTGTGAAGAGAAAGGTCTGAATTTACAACCATATACATGGTATATTATAGTGTCTAGCACACTATCTGTATAGATTAAAATAAAGTTTCTTGAAATGAGGCTGTTACGGTTTTTTAGTTGTTGCTAAGCCATATTTATCTCCAGAGTTAAAATTATGTAAAATGTAAATAAACATACACAGATAAAGCACCATGTCTCTAACACTTGCTCCTCATGATTGGTCTTAATTAATAAATTCAGATAACAGAATCTTTGTCAGTTCAGAACTCTGAATTATCTTTATAATTGTTCCAATATTAATAATGAATTATAATAGTTATATTCTAAATTAGAAATTACAATTGTTACAATAAATCATTATGGTAGTTTATAATTGTCTCTGCAGGAGATAGTGCAAGCCTGATATTTCTGTGAGAAAATGTGTTTGTTTTTATTTTGAGTGCAGACAAGAGCCCATAATGAGTCCTTGGAGATACGTGGTACTAATAGTTGACTTATTGAGGAAATTAATAAAATCAGCTATTTGGTTTTGGGTTTTTTTTCCCCAAATATTGAAAACATAAATTTGTGAGGAAATAATTTCACAGGTTTAAATTTCAGCTATCGAGATGACTGCTGTACTTGTTATTTTCCAGCTGATGCAAGCGCAAAAACATTGTGTCTAAGTACACTTCAGAATCAAGTTGAAATTATCAACATATCTTGATCCCCAGGCTGGAAAGCCACATAAAATATGAAATCAAAGGCACACAATGCTGAAACACAGATTATTCTGTCAAAATATGTGGTTTGAGCAGCTGCTCATGCACACATGATGTCTGGCACAAACCCATTAAAACAAGATATTCAAACTATACTTACTTAATCTTACAATTTATCTATTCTTCATATATCTTCTTTCAACAATATCCATTTTATTTCTATCCCATGTGACTCATCCTTCAAACAGCATGCCTCCTTCTGTTTTTCTTATTTTGCCTCTCTGCATATGCCTCTTTTCATACTGCTAGTCATTGAAAAATATTTGGTTGGAGGAAGAGACCATAGCATGGTTAAGTAATGTTCAGCAGGCTATCAAATGTGCACTGGAAATCTGAAAAACTTGGGAGAGCATAGCAAAGTCTCTGGTGTTTAATACATTGTTGTATTAACTTGTGCTGATTTTAGCTTGGGTAGAATTAATTTCCTTCACAGTGGCTAGCACAGGGCTATGTTTTGGATTTCTCCTGAACACAGAGTTGATAATATACAGATGTTTTTTTTATTGCTGAGCAGGGCTTACATGGAGTCAAAGCCTTTTCTACTTTTTGTACAGCCACACTGGTGAGGGGGCTACGGGTGCATGGGAAGCTGGGACATGACAAGTGACCCAAACTGACCACAGGGATATTCTATTCATGTGACATCATGCTCAGTATACAAAGTGGGAGGAAGAAGGACTGTGAGAGATGTTTGGAGTGATGGCATTTGTCTTCTGAAGACTCTGTTATACATGATAGAGCCCTGCTGTCCTGGAGATGGCTGAACACCTGCTTGTCCATGGGAAGCAGTTAATTAATTCTTCATTTTGCTTTGTTTTTGTGTGTGGCTTTTGCTTCCCCTGATGCCTAAAAAAAGGGGAAAAAACCGCTTTCTTGACAAGGATAAAATGAAGAGCTGATCTTTAATGGAAATTTCCAGGTCCACAATGGACAGAGGACTAAGATGATTCTCTCCATAGCATTAGTACCCCTTTTCAATATTAATAAATTATCCTATCTAATAGGTACATCCAATCCCAAAATTGTTTGTCCCCTGTCCTGCCCTGGTCTGCCCCTTGGAGCTTCTCCAGCGGATTTTGGGCCTTTTATCTTGCTTTGTCTATCCTGTACCTTGTTATTTCCCTCCAGTTTCATGTCCCAGATAGGATGTCCTTGCTAGAACTTTTTTTCTTGTAAAGAGCATTAAACATGTCACGGACTGTAAGAGGTTTTCTCCCATCCTGAATGTGAGAACCCATCCAGCTATGCTAAAATCCACCCATGCATCTACGCTAAAATCCAGAAATATAAAGAATATAAGAAATCTTCAGGCATCACCCTGTTAAACGGTGTTTATCTTAACCCATGAGTTTTCTAGCTTTTACCCTTCCAGTTGTCTTTCTGGCACTGCTGGTGGGGCAATGAGTGAGTGGCCGTGGGGTGTTTGGTTGCCAGCTGGGGTAAAACCAAGACACCATTAAATTCTGCTTTGTTTTGAGAAGAAAATAATTGGTTTTTACTGAAGTGATTAGATATAGATAGATTAGATATACAGAATTAGATGTCTGGATGGTAGTGTTACTTGTGCCTGCAATATATGCCAGCAGCAGCAGCAGAACCTCAAGAAAGTCAGGAATGATATGTAGTTGGTGGTTACCCAGACAATTCACAGTTCTGGGAGCTCTTAGGGATCCAGGAAGTCACAGAGCAGTGTTTTGAGGTTCTGCCACCAGAAGGTGATAAAACACGAAGCAGAAGAGGGAAAAAGTTGACACAGTGGGTCTGATTGAAAGAAGGCAGCCATTCTATCTACCTCCAGACCCATTCTCTTGTGTGCTTTGGGACATGTACATTTTGAGGATGGCAGAATGAGAACTCCATAGGGTTTAACTTTGCAAAAGCTGCCTCTTTGATCCTATGAAATGTTATTGCAGACCCTGTTGAAAATCTATAATAAAAATATTAGAAAAGATGAAAGGATTGATGGAGCTGGAAGGGAACAGGACAGTGAAAAAGAACTTGGGGTTGAAAAAAACCCAGGGAATTCAAGCTGTAGAGATTAGTAAAGTGTGAAATACTTTAGGTTAAGGAAATTAGGGAAAGTGGGGAGAAGGGAGTTGATTAAGGACTTGGTTGCTCTGGAAAAGCTTTTGAAGTTTGTCTCTTGCTATTTGCAATGTGCGTCACTTACTTGCCACATTATTTAGAACACTATAAAATGTTTGCAGTGTTATCTAATTACAGTCCCACATTCCTTTGCTTTCTTTATTTTTGCATTCATTTGCATTTTTAGTGAAACTTTGTTATGGTAAAAATACTCGTTTGTGCCTTTCAATGTCTGAAAAACATTTGCTACTTATCTTGCTCGTTTTGTAAATGTTCTCAGATTTGCTAATCTGATATTTTTATTCATTTATAAATCACTTTGGAATATATGCATATTAGTACTGGTTTCTAAGACATTTGAATCATATTTGGGATGTTATTTATTACCCATAATAAGCATCCAGTTTGTGTAAGCAAATGACATACAACAGAGTGAATACGGACCTAGAGCTCCAGTTAACAGTCTTTTGAAAAGCTCATAGGATTAAAAAAAAATAAATTAAAAAACATTGTCTCTGTGAATTTTACATTTTGGCTGACACCCAGTCTTGCAGTTTCAAAGAAACAAAGACGGGTTTAATATATTTGAGATTTATACAGTTATACCTCCTCCTTCACGAGGAAAGGGACAGGCCAAGGCCGTCGCGAAACACTAAACTCGCAAAGAAGTGCAGGTCGTTAATATGCATGCAGGCCACACCCATTGCTCCACCCCCCAGCACTCCGAAGGGCTGCGGACAATTCTCTGCTCCTTCCCATAGTCTGTCTCAGCACAGGTGAGCAAATGGAGCCGTTTCTGAGCGGCTGCTGTGACCGTGTGTGCTCGCAGCCCAAACCCTGCACTGCTCCCCCCCCCAGCCCCCTGGCCCGGCCTGGCCCCAGTGCTTGTGCCATCCCCAGGGGCCCTGCGCCAGCCCACGAATGCTCGCCCCGCCTCCACAGCGGGGAAGGTGTGTCCTTGAGCTCTGGTCGGCATTCTTGGAGCCTGGAAAAACCTTAACTTTGCAACACTGCAACACCCCGTGCACTTATGGTGGAGGGGAGGCGTTGGTATGGGATTTTCTTTCCCTTTAACATCCACCAGTCCCAGCAGAGGCAGCGCTGCCCAGTCTTTGACTGGGCTTTGAGTAACAAGGAATGGCATGTCTTGTGGTGGTGCTGTGCTGGGTCTCAACGGAGCACACAGGACCGGGGCAGGGCTCTAAACACCACTGTGAGCTGCAGTAAATCATGCGCTCCAGCCCCCGCTGTGCACTCTAGCCCCACTGCGGGGCTGCCGGCACAGGAACAATCACTGGGGGCGGGGGGGGAAGCAGCGCGGGATTTAGGCTGTGGGAGTGACCGCAGCAGCCCAGAGAAGCCCATAGGGGGGCAGGGGTGGGGAGGTCAGGTTTCTTTCCCTTTAACACCCACCAGTCCCATGAGAGAGGGGCAGTGCTGCGCATATGGTCCCAGACAGAAGCCTCCCCCTGGCACAGCGACAGCTGTGCCCTCCCAGCACACAGCTTGCCTCACTTTCGTGGGGCAGTTTCTTGGGTCAGGGACGGGGCACGGTGCCGCCACTGTGAGCCCCCTCCTCGCAGGGCGGGGTGAGTCCTGCCCCACAGGCACTGTGGCACTGCCCCTCGGCAGGGCAGATTGACTGCACATGCGTCAGGCAGCTGAGCTTGCGGACTGCTGAATCATAATTGCGAAAAATTTGCTTCTCAAATGGGCGGGGTCGTAAAGATTACACTGTAAATATGAAAAGTCTCCCTTGAGTTTTTAAGAGAGAGATTATTAGAAAAGTACTTTCACTTTGGAAAATGTTTTTATGTGTAATGACAAGGTCCCTTGCATTCCTCAAATTAAATTTAACATACTTGGTGCCTTCACAACCAAGAGGAAGAGGAAAGCATTCAGTCCTGAGAAAGACTCACTTCAGGGGCAAAAATCAACATTTTGTTACCAGTATACACCACTAAAAGATAGTCAAGAATGTTGTAAATACATGAAATGTCTACATCTGTGTGTTTGAATGAAGGTATATGACTTTTGGTGGGTGTGATAAAAACCTGTCAGTTTCTCTGTTTATCCCAAGGCTAAAAATTTTCTTAGTGTATTATTTACCCTGAGCCCCTATCCCACTCTAAAGGAATCAATTTCCTTTCCACCAGGCTCTTGTTTATTTTACAAAAATTTGTAGATCTGGGGTGACAAACAAAAAAAAAAACCCAAACCCAACCAAACAAAAAACACCCACAAACAAACAAATGAAAATTATTTGTTTAACCAAACCCTGTATGTTTTCCATGACTGCTTGAAACCCTTGCAGAAAATATTAAGCTTACTTTCACATCCACCTTTAGGGAAGGTTTATTCTCCTTTCTTTGCTCAGACCACAAGTTTAGGGACTGCAACCTGAGAAAACAAAACTCATAACAATCGTGGCTGCAAAAACCAACGTACACAACGCACTAAAAAAATTATAAAATGAAATACACGTTAAATTTTCTTTTATGTCATATTCCTCCAATGCTTTCTCAAGTCATCTTTGTAGTGACTCATTCATACCATATGACATACTGACAGACATCCAGGACGAATCAAGAATATGTGAATGCTCCTGTAACACGTTCAATTCATAATTATTAGTGTCTATTTTGCTGTCTCTCTAAAGGCTTGTGGGGAAAAGGAGGTTAGGACTTTGGGAGACAATTCTTCTGTTAGATTTCATTTCCATGTGTAGTAGAACATGGTTAACGTACAGAATTTAGACCTAGAATAAAAAGTGTTCAGTTCATAGGTCTAATTCTTAAGTATTTTTTTTCTTAGAATGCTCCTTCTTGAGAATGTTGCTTTTATGAAATTTAATTTATAAATGCTTTGCTTTTTAAAGAGTACAGTCAGCCCTCTTGCACTTCATGCCCCCCATATTGTGGCTTCAGATTTTTAGCTGGGCTTATAGTAACAGGGGACAGTGTGACTTGTGGCGGTGCTGTGCTGGGTCTTAATGCCCGCCCGGGACATACCACGGTGTAAACCTTCCGCGATAGGGACCAGGCATGGAGACACACAGGAGCGGGACAGGGACTGCAGCATGGCACCACGGGACTATAAACGCCAGGGTGAGTGGGAGGAACCGTGCGCCCTCCCTGCGGAGCCGGGCCTGCCTCAGAGTGAGCGCTGGTGCCACCCCTTGGCGAAGCAGAGGCACTGTGCGTCAACTGGGAAGCTCCATGAATCACTGAGGCAGATTCATGGGGGAAGTTTCTTGCGAACCAGTGAGTTCACAATGGAGAAGTCACAATGCACCAAGGCATGACTATAGCTAGTTTTTGTGGAGCTATGTTGAAATGGACTTGTTTTTGCCGTGCACCTGGGTTGTTAAGAGAATGATACCTAGCTGGGAGAACAGTGATTGCTTTGTTTTTCTCTATAAACTCTCAGATTTGGTGCTTCTTTGCCATCTGCTTGTGTGAGGGTTTGCAGAGAGAGCATAAAACCCCTGGTTTAAAACAATGAAATATCTTCAGTTTGCTTTCGGTTCACTGGAGTCCGAGTTTCAATACACTGTAAATGGATGTCACAGTTTTATGTGACCCTTTATGCTGACAAACTAATACTATAAATATATAACTATACTACACACATAATTATGTAGTAATAAGTATGTTATTATTTCATTGTCTTAACGGAAGAAATCATGTCTCTGTCTCTCAAGTACCTGGCAAATAATTGTGGATAAATATTCAGGATTTGACATTAGGTGGAATGAGCTTCTTCAAATATGTGTTATTTTATGCAAGACACAATCTACTAGACTTACTGTAGATGAGGTACTCTTAATAAAATAAATAGAAAAAAAGTAATTTGCAAAGTTGAATAGGATTTTAAGTAGCAGACACCCAACCTTGTCAAAATGAGGGCAATCTTGGAGAAACATAAATTTTAATGCTGAAGACCCAAGTCCACAGAGGTTTAAAGTGCCTTCAGAGTAAAACAACAGCAAACTTATTGTTTTTTAGGTTCACAGTTCTTTATTTGTGTGCCTAAAATGTGAGATTGATATAACACACAACTAATTTGTTCTGTGGATTTAGTTCTACCTCAATTCCAAAGTATTAATTGACCTGTAAGAGCTGTCTTGGTGAATGAGATTCATGCCCTTAATGAACTTCGAACTGCACTCAGATAAAGCCCACAGGCCACAGTTTTTACACACTCTTCATACCGTTCTCAGAAACTGGTTTTGATATCTTTCAATAGGAAGATGTATGGTATTGCCAAATGACTGATCTAATATTAAGTCCTCTCCAGTTATTTTCAATAAAAAAGCCCCAATAAATGCAGCTATATCTCTCAAAATATTTCTAGGAAAAAAAGTGTGTTCTCACTGAGAAACATGATAGAAACCCTCAGAGTCATTCGTCATATTCTCTACTGTTTCTATTCTACTCCTGCCATCCCTTTTTTCTATATCTAGCCATGGATTTTTACCTATTACGTACTTTAGTGACTTCAGAAAAGTTCAGAATATATGGAACAATTGCTTTTTCATAGTTAGGTATAAGGATTTTTTTAGTTGTTCTTTCTAGCAGTTTCAATAGTCTAAAATATTACCTACTCTGTTTATAGTTTGGACCTTCTCATATGATGAGTGATTTTTTCTGTTTGTTAACAGATGAGTATTTATTATTTCTATCTGTATTTATTAGTTTTGTAAAATAAAGATGACAGTGACTAAAACAAAACCAAAGGTAATGAAATTTAAAGTTTTAAAAAATATTTCTAGAGTATTATAAAATTTGAATATTTGTACAACCATTGAAAAATTTACAAGTGTCTCTTTTTATTTAACCAAACCATAACAGATGTGCATAGTATTTGGAACAAGCTATGAAAATACTTCAAAACACAATCACTATTAGTTGAATTTGGCAGAGTAGAGTAGATGTGCCCACCTGTTAAGAGACTAGGCTATGAGCACTGGGTATGCAAGATGTGATTGAAGCCTATAATGGAAGTTATTTAGGAATGCATCCAGGTTAGCAGGAGCTAACAGAGATTCTGATTACTGTAGCATTCCACTTTTCCCCAAAGCAATCAATGACTTGAATTAGGCAAACAGAATAGTACACCCAGGACCACTGAAGGGGGATGGGTATCCCACACTATGTGAAAATAGTGAAGAAATTAAACCTGGTTTTCATAACAATGAAAGAGAGAGCAGGAGGTTCTACAAGGGCTGCAGAATACAGTGGACTCCAGTAACGTGCACTCATTTTGTTTAAATCTGACATCCTGAAAAAGAAGTAAAACTGTTGATTCCACCACTGCTATAGCAATGTCAGCAAGTAATTTTAAAAGTAATTTTGATAAGTAATAATCATCTCAAAGCATACCTAATGCACAAAATATCAGAGAATATCATCAAAATATTCATTTGAATGTGAATTTTGTTCATCCAGGATTGGAAATTAATTCTGTTTCCTTGTATTTCTTAATAAAGAACAGAAGCATGTGGTAAAAGAGATACAGATCAAAACCAGATTATAGACAGCAAAATGCAAAGGGAACGAGACAGGTATTGTGGCAGGTTTGTATTTTCATGAGAAAAGAATGGCTTGGGGCTTTTTTTGTTGTAGTTGCCAAAAAAAACTTCTTACCACTTCTGTTTTGCCAACTCATATCTTCTGATTACTTCTGACTATTTCGTACCTTTGGTGTTCTCTTATGCTATAAATCCTTTACTCTGCAGAAAAATAAACTACAGATGTGTTCAACTTCTGGGATTTTAAATGTTGCTCTAATTTGGTGTCATCGTTGATGATGAGGTGTGAAGCAGGAAAGATGTGGGTTGATTTTCAGATGCTGGTTTAGTGACATAATTGTTAATAATGAAAATTCTGATTTTGATTTTCTGAGCTGATATAAGTCTTATGCAGATACCAGCGAGAAAGAACATTTATTCCACTGTTCTTAATATTTAAATATTTTCTTACTAAGATTGCTGTCTATGGCTTGTGCTATTCATCATACCTGATGTTAAATTTAACAGGTATCAAAAAATTAATTTTATACATTATGAGAAAAATACTTAGAAATGCTGCATGACTATGGTAGACTTGTCATTGAAGAATCAGAAATGCAAGAAAATCTCTGGGTTCTTAAAGTTACAACAATCACTCCATTCAACCTCATATATTTGTTATTTTGAGACTAGAAGACCACATAAAGATCTCAGACCAGGATGCAGAAATACACAAACAAAAAAGAAGGTATTTGAGAGAATCACAGAATCACAGAATTTATAAGGTTGGAAAAGACCATAGAGATCATTGAGTCCAACCTATTACCTATTACCAACCTATTGCCAACCTAAAACACCATCCCATTATCTAAATCATGTCAGATCATCCAATACTTTCTTAAACACCTCCAGGGACTGCGATTCCACCACCTTCTTGGGCAGTCCATTCCACTGAGAAATCACTCTTTCTGTGAAAAAGTTCTTCCTATTATCTAGTCTAAACCTCTCCTGGTATGGCTTAAGACCATGCCTGAGAGAAGAGACCTACTCTCACCTAACTACAACCTCCTTTAAGTTAGTAGTAGGGAGTAATAAGGTCTTCCCCGAGCCTGCTCTTTTCCAGACTGAACAACCCCAGCTCCCCATAGGGCTTGTTCTCCAGTCCTTTCATCATCCTTGTTGCCCTTCTCTGGACACATTCAAGCTACTCAATATCTTTCTTAAATTGAGGGGCCCAGAACTGGACACAATACTCAAGGTGCAGCCTTACCAGTGCAGACTAAAGGGGAAGAATGACTTCCCTAGTCCTACTGGCCACACTATTGATACAGGTCAGGATGCCATTGGCTTTCTTAGCCACCTGTGCACACTGCTGGCTTGTATTTAGTTTCCCGTCTACCAAGACTCCCAAATGCCTCTCCATTTCACCACTCTCCAGCCACTCAGCCCCCCAGCCGATAGCAATGCATGGGGTTATTATGTCCAAACTGAGGAACTCAGAACTTGGACTTGTTAAATCTCATACTATTAGAATCAGCCCATCTCTCTAGTCTGTCAAGGTCCCTCTGAAGGGCCCTTCTACCCTCTGGCAGATCAACATTTGCTCCTAACTTGGTGTCATATGCACACTTGCTAATGATGGACTGAACTCTGCCATCCATATCATCAATAAAGATATTAAACAGGATCAGACTCAACACCGATCCCTGGGGGACACCATAAGTGACTGAACACCAGCGGGATACGACACCATTTACCAACACTTTCTGGGCTTCTCCATCCGACCAATTCCTAACTCAGCACAGGAAATCCTGGTGTATCATGTTTTTTTGGCCAGAGTTAGAAAATACAAGGTGTTTCCTATATAGGTCTTTTCACATGGAATTATTTGATTAGTTTTCAATTTATTATTTAGCATGAGATTATACATTTTTACCTTTTTCTTGATAGCTGATGAAACGTTATCAGAGACCAGTCTTTAACTTTGACATTTCTGGAAGCATCACAGTGTATCCATCAGCTGGAATGAGAAATGTTGAGCTTTATGTTAAATTGAAATCAGGAAAAAGATTGACAGTTCTTGCATTAAAATTGTTACTTTGGTTTGTCCCATTGTGGTTACTTTTTTAGTGTGTTTTATAGTATGTTCAAATAGACCTCACACCTTGTCAGGAGGCATTATACATATATGAGCAATTGTCAGCCCCTTTTTATGTAAGCTGTAAAAGTAAAAAGTGATCCAACAAAGAAAGATTGCTTTTAATCTCAAACTTTGCCATAATTATTGTATGGTTCCTGAATCTTAATTCTTGCTTTAAGAAATAATCTATTTTCTTGGGAAGATAAATTAAGGCAATATGCATCTAATATTGTATTTCCTAATCTTCCTAACCATTTAAATTTTGATTTATAAGCATTCTTTAATCATTGGGATGGAATGGTTAAGTAGAGATAGATTGCTACTTTGATTGACATGACAATATGAAATGGTGCAAAGATACATTTTCTAATTAGAAAACACTTTCCAGATTAAAAATGTTATTTCATATCAGAATTAATCTTTAAATTACCAATGGTAAATCTTTTATAATAGATAATTTTAAGAAGGTTATTAAGGTTTCATATTGGTTTTTTTCTGGAACAAACTGGAAAAACTTTCTTTTTACAAGTTCTTTGCTCTTTCCTCGGAAGACACTTTCAGGTGTGATGATCTGGACTGAGGGATTCCATGCATTTTTTAGCTAGCATTCACGTGGGATAAGCATGAAACTACAAAATCTGACCTCATGTTAATCAGAATGAAACCAAACCCAAGTCCAGCATAAAAATCAATGAATCAGAATTGATAATTTTTAGTTTCAGAACTAAATGCAGTGTAAATGAGTGGATAATATAAGGAACTAGAAAACAAACTAAAAATCTTTTTTTCTTTATTCATAGGTTTTTGGCTATGATCACTTTAATCAGAACAGTTGAAAGACTTTTGAGCCAGAACACTAAGCACACTTCAGGCCTGTGGGTCCAAATGCTGACTTTCTGCTGTTGACAAGGATGTAAAGCTGCCAAAGGAGGTGGTGGAGTGACTGTCCCTAGAGGTGATTAACCAAAGGTTGCATGCTGTACTGAGCAGCATGACCTAGATATTAGGGTAGTTTTTTATAGGTAGGATGGGTGTTGGTAGCAGGATGACTACAGGTTAGGTAACAGGTGATAGGCTGGACTTGATGATCTCTATGGTCTTTTCCAACCTTACTAATTCTGTGATTCTGTAAAAAAGCTGCTTTTAGTAATGTTTTATCTATTGTTGGAATGAATAAAGATGTGGTTGCAAACACAGCTGAAAGAGAGAATGGGTTTTGAATACTTTTGTTCCTGCTGAGCCATTACCAACACCTGCAGTTAAAATAATTATTTCAAATGTTTTTCTTTTTAAAAGAAGGAATAGTTATCAGTAGACCTGTCTTGTTATGGAAAATTAACATGTGCACTTAATATGATTCCCCTTGGTTGCAAACATCCTGAATTAAACCTTGTTATCTCTTTTAGAAAGTATTTTTTATGTTTTTACTTGTTTTGTACAGAGATAATTAAACATTTCACTGAAATACAGTTTGGATGACTATAATCTTATTTCAGCCATCACAGAAATTATGAAATATTTTTATAGCAAATATTGTGAGTATTTAATTAAACCCTGTTCTGAAATAAAGTAAGCATAACCAGTGAAGATAGTAAAATGAATTAGAAGTTCTGAGATTGAAGAGCAGATAAGAGCTGAATATAATATTTGTGTATTTTATTATTTTTATAAGAAAATATTTTCTTAATTGTAAAAACAAATATTAAAACACACTGAATTGTAGAGATAAATATGAAACCCAGGAACTGATATGGAAGAAACAAGATAGCTCTGTGCCTTATTTTTGCCTAAGATTTTTGCTGTAATTAATGAACGCAGTCTTGGTTTTTATCATCAAAGTATCTGAAAAGATCGCTTTTTCTACATGCAAATTCTCTAGAAATATTAGGAATTGAAAAATTTATTTTAGAATGTTATAACTTAAAGATATTTATTTATATTTTATTTTATTATGCTCTCTCTTTTGTCATGGGGAGAGACCTTTTGTTCTATTGTAAAACTTCTCTCCTTTTTGCTGGAACAGACAATA
>WEKX01026805.1:74967-87580 GCA_013390025.1 Pitta sordida | reverse complement strand
TGACCATCCTCGTTGCCCTTCTCTAGACATGTTCTTGGATTTCAATATCCCTTTTAAACTGAGGAGCCCAGAACTGAGCACAATACTCGAGATGAGGTCTCACCAGTGCTGTGTAGAGTGCGAGAATAACGTCCTTATTCCTGTTGGCCACGCTGTTCCTGATACAGGCCTGGATGCCACTGGCTTTTCTGGCAGCTTGGGCACACTGGTGGCTCATGTTAAGCTTTCTATCCACCAGCACTCCCATATTCCTTTCCTCCTGCTCATCCCGGAGCCACTCATCTCCCAGACTGTAGCTTTGCATGGGGTTGTTATAACCAAAGTGCAGGACCCGACACTTAGACTTGTTAAACCCCATGCCATTAGATTTAGCTCACTTGTCCAGCCTATCAAGGTCCCTCTGCAGGGCTCTCCTGCCCTCTATGAGATCTACATTAATCCCAAGCTTGGTATCATCTACGAACTTGCTGATGAAGGATTCTAAGCAATCATCAAAAACATCAACAAAGATATTAAACAAGATTGGTCCCAACACCGAGCCCTGGCGGACTCCACTTGAAACCAACTTCCAGATGGACATTTCACTATTGACCACCACCCTCTGAGCTCGATTATCTAACCAATTCTCAATCCAACAGAGTGTGAACTTATCCAGACCACGATCCCTTAGCTTCATTAGGAGTTTGTTGTGAGATACTGTGTCAAAAACTTTGCTAAAATCAAGATATACCACATCAACTGCCTTTCCCTCGTCAACCAGGCGTGTTACCTGATTGTAAAAGGACATGAGGTTGGTTAGGCAGGACCTTCCTTTCCTAAAGCCATGCTGACTAGGTTTAATGTCATTCCCCTCTTGGAGGTGCAACATAACTTTCCTAGAGATTAATTGCTTCATGATTTTGCCTGGCACTGAAATTAGGCTAACAGGTCTATAGTTACCTGGGTCCTCCTTGCTACCCTTCTTACAGATGGGAGTCACATTGGCCAATTTCCAGTCTTCAGGGACCTTCAAATCTCTTCCTTACTGTCTAAAGTGTAGAAAATCTGCTTTTTCCTCAGGGAAGCAGAAATGTCTAAAACTCTTTCCTACCTTTTAGTCCAAGACTGCAGGAAGCATATGGGTTTATTGTACAGTTGGAGCATCATATTATGAGTAACAGTTGCCAGTGTTTCAAGATTCTGGATAAAAATTGGATTGTGTACAGAGAAGGAAAAAGGGCCAAGGACTAGTCAAGGGGTTTGCCTTCTACTTAGCATTAACCAATGCAAAGGTGAACAATCTATCAAATCAGATCAGATTTATCTTCTGGACAATCTATCATATAAGGTTTTTCCAATTCATGGGCAATAAGTACTCACTTCAACAGTGACTATAGTGGTTCCTAATGGTTTAGGAAGGTTAAGTATTAGCTCTCAGTTATGAGAGCTGATGAAAGAGCTTGGATCATGGTGAAGACCTAGTTCACATCTAGAAAGATGTGCATTAACTGGGGTTTTCTTGATAGTCAGATATACAGGATGCACAAATATTCTTACACTTTGTAACAAATAGAGGTTTTGTACATGTCATGGTTTTGGAATAACTCTCTGGTTATGGGGGGTACATGTTTTTTTGTTGTTTAAAAATCCTTTTCATTTCTTTGGCTCTCCTGGCTGGAGTGGGGCGGAGGGCGAGCTGCCACCCCTTCTGGCTCGGAGCTGGTATGGTGCTGGAAGAGGCGGTGAGGGCAACAGCCTTGGTGTTGGGGCTGGGACCTTGTGAGCGGGCGGTGGCGAAGCTCAGTGGGGCCCCCTCCAGGGCTGCCTGGCTGCTGCCTGCAGTGTTGGCCAGGCAGATGGTGATAGCAGTGGCCTGGCAGCGGGGAATCCCGTGGGCTGGGAGCGGCACAGTGGTGGCTTGTGTGTGCATGCTGGCCCTGCAACTGCCAGTGAGAGGCTCTGCACTTCTGTGGCGGCGCTGCTGGAGCCAAAGCATACGGCTGCGGCTGGCGGCTCTTCCATTTTCTTGTTGGAAGTTGCCAGAAACTCTTTTGTGTTTCTGGCCGTGACAACTCTACTTGGTTGCTGATTGGTGGAAGAGGGAGAGTGGAAGCAGGGCTGGGTAGTGAGGCTTTTTAAAACTCGGTGCATGGTGGACTCTTTCTCTTCTTCCCTTCGTAACAGGGAAAGCTGAGACGTGTACTCACTGCGGCCGCTACCTGCCAGCAGATGCAGCAGCAGCTTCCAGCAGCAAGCTTGACACCTGTTGGAGAAAAGCTAGAACTGCGGAGATCAAAGTGATGACCCAATATGGGTTAACAGCTAAAATCCGTTTATTAAGGGTTCAAGCAGATAATATATCACATTTTTACATCTGTGCACGCGACTAATTATCCCAGGTGATTAGTTTATTGCTATTGTTCATGCGAACTAATTAGTGTTTTATTGGCTAAGCGAAGAGATACACACGAAAGCCACATTCTGCTATGTCATGCCTATAAAGAAAGTTCTACTTTTTAACAGCCGGCGGACACCTGCTGTTTTTCTAAGAAATTATTATCAAAATATTCTTCTATTTCTGTTGTTCAAGGACATTAAGAAAAGAATAAGGACAAAGCCTCAAGCCTTTGCTTGTGAAGTTTCTTAAAAGGACCATGCACTTTAGATTCTAACCATCTCTCTACGGGCACCCATTTACCTCCTCCACATATCTGTCAGGAAAGCGCAGTCTTAAAACAATTTTCCTTTCCTCCCCCTAGTTTTTTTTTGGTTTGTTCCTTTCCTTTTAATTTTTTCTTTCTCTCTTCCTTTCTTTTTCCCTCCCTTTCAATTTTCCACTCTCTCCCTCTCTTCCTGATTGGGAGGGGGTGGGAAATATCTACATATATATTTATATAGATAGGGGAAAAAAAAATTTTTTTTCCTCAATCCATCCTGCCTAGCATTTTATTTTATATAATTTTAAAATAATGGTTTACAGAAAACTTAATATGAGCCAACAATGTGCCCAGGTGGCTAAGAGGGCCAGTGGTATCCTGGCCTGTATCAGGAACAGTGTGGTCAGTAGGACTAGGGAAGTTATTCTTCCCCTATACTCGGCACTGGTCAGACCACATCTTGAGTACTGTGTCCAGTTTTGGGCACCTCAGTTTAAGGAAAAGGTTGAACTGCGAGAGGGTCCAGAGAAGGGTGACAAGGATGGTGAAGGGACTAGAGAACAAGCCCTGTGAGGAGCGGCTGCCAGAGTTGGGAATGTTTAGCCTGGAGAAAAGGAAGCTCAGAGGTGACCTCATTGCTGTTTACAACTACCTGAAGGGAGGCTGCAGTCGGCTGGATGTAAATCTCTTCTCTCAGGCTGCCAGCACCAGAATAAGAGGACATGGCCTTAAGCTACGCCAGGGGGATTTTAGACTGGATGTTAGGAAGAGCTTTTTCACAGAGAGAGTGACCCCACAGTGGATTGGTCTACCCAGGGAGGCGGTGGAGTCACCATCCCTGGAGGTGTTCACAGGTCATCCCTGTGTGGGAGTAGCTTGGGAGATGGACTAGATGACCGTTGTGGGTCCCTTCCAAGTCAGAATAACCTGTGAACCTGTAACTGTCTTCTATAAACAAAGACAGTACCAAATCAATTTCCAACAGTAAAAATTTTAAAAGGGTCACAAATAACCTTGTAGTCCAACAAAATAATTTTTCTATCATTTTGCTGAGGAGGTGTGATGACTGAGTACCAGCACCATGCTGCTAAGTTTCTTTTTGCTTAGTTTCCTAAACTTCTATGGAATCACAGAATTAACAAGGTTGGAAAAGACCATCAAGTCCAACCTCTGACCTAACACCACCTCATCAAACAAACCGTGGCACAAAGTGCCACCTCCAGACCTACAAACTGCCCCCCCCTTAACCCTCGTAAGGCTCTGGTGGCCCCACAGGACCCCCCCAACCCCCTCCAGATCCTAACAGTCACTAACATGGATAAATGAACTGCAAAAAGGCAGTTTACTCTGTTTCTAAGTAAATACGTGCAGAAATGGAAAACTGGTAGGGGAATGGTCTCAAGCTGCTGAGGTATTAAATTTATAACATTTTATTAATTTGATGGCAGGTAAATTATTTATTATAAAAGATGATGTGGTGTCTCTAGGTTTCATGAACGTTTGAGAGTATTATGAAAAGAAGCCCTGTGAATGTTTAGTATGGACAATGCCTAGTTTTTGCACTTTCAGAAATCTATGGCCTATCTATTCCACATCACATTTTCTGTGTCATGGTTAAAATCAACACATATATTCACATTAATGACTCCAGAATTAAACCTAGGTGCAAACCCACATATAAAATAATGTAAGTAATACATGGAGATCTGCATGGGAAATGGGAAAGTGTCTAGGAATATATATATATATATCTGTTTGAATAAATTATAGAAATTAGTTTTGATAATGCATTTATTTAGCAATTGACACAAGTTTTCAGAAAATATTGATATAATAACAGGCTTTCACTTCAAAGTTTGTGAAGTCCTCTCATGTACATATCAATCTCCTCTGAATTTTTCACGTCTTCAATATTT
This sequence comes from Pitta sordida, assembly GCA_013390025.1. NCBI lineage: Eukaryota > Metazoa > Chordata > Aves > Passeriformes > Pittidae > Pitta > Pitta sordida. The sequence goes on along the minus strand of WEKX01026805.1, from coordinate 83,028 downwards.
CAAAAATAATGACAGACAGGATACAATATCTCAATATCACCACCTTCATATATGGAAGTAAAATGTCATCTGTTTGGCTACTAACTAGTTTCTTATTCATTCACTGGTGGCTTGTAATAAAGTCTTGCTTGCAACATCACAATTTGAGGTCAGTTATTCACCACAGACTTCAAATCCTGAAATTACTTCATCAAGATAGCTTCCCTCCATTCCTACCTGTAAAGGTACAACTTCAGTACTTTTTAAGGAGGTTTTTGACCTTGACATGGCCTTTAGTGTAGAATGACATCTACTATGAATATGAATAATTTTCTATTGAAGTCTTCAGTTTTCATATACTCTTCATTATTGAAGTCAATTTTTTTGTATGTCAAGGTATATTAATTAATGTCTTATTCAAGGATTGTATTAGTGCAATATCTGGCAATTAGGAAATATCAGGCAGAGTAAACATCCTTTGTGAACTTGAGTTGCTCATTAGTCATTGTTCTTCAACACTTTATAGGGTTTTGTGGAATAGTTTTGGACTTTGGCATACTCAACATTTCATTTTGCTGCACATATTATGGGAACAGCATAATTTGGTCACTTCACATTTCAGAACTCCCCTATATTGGTTCATTTTCTCTGACTTTCTGTATCCTGATCGTCCAAAAATGTGCATCTAGGCTAAATTTTTTCACATTGTGAGTAGTTCCTTTAATATGCTTGCACTCTGCTGACTTTACATGGTGGCAGATTTGGCTAAACGAGCGTATAACTGAGGATGGATAGAGGAGAAATTTCCTAAGCATTTCAATGTCTTCATTTTATTCACCTTTTCTGCTTGTAGTGGATTTATAAAAGGTGATCAATACCTCATGAACTTATAAGCTTTCATTAATTTTCTTTTCTTGTACAGAAAAAAGTAGTTATACCTTCTCATTTGGGACAAATGGGTCATGTCACAGCTCTCGTGAAATGTCAAATTCTCAAACATGCACAGATCATTAATATGCATAGAGACCATGCCCATCACTCCAACCCCAGCCAATCAGGAGCGCTGGGAGCCTTTTTGACTCCTCCCCATGAGCTCTCGCAGCACAGGGGAGGAAAGAGAAGCATTTCTGCTCCTCTCTACCTCGGGAGACTGCACCCAAGAGCTCCTGGACTTCTCTTTGGCCACGCTGCCGCTTCCGCATCTACAGCCAGGGCCAGTCTACTGTGACCATATGTGTTCACACTGCCCCATCAGCAGTGCAAACCTCGTGCCGCTCCTCCCCCACTCCTTGTCCCTGGTGGCAGTCCCCATGCTGTCTGGGCACCACGTTGTCCCAGCCCCATGTCGTCCCAGCCCGCTGGGCCTGTCAGCGCGGTGCGGCCATGGGGTGGGCATATCCTGGAGATGCATTATCCCAGCCACTTCTGCAGCTGCTGCTAGGCTGCTGCCACAGCGCATGCTCACACTGACTCCACGATGAGGAAGGGGTGTCCCTGGGCTCTGGTTGGCATTCTTGAAGCCTGGGGAACCTTAACTTTGCAACACTGTGACACACAGTGCCCCTTATGGCAGGAGGGGGTGTTAGTATCAGAGTTTCTTTCCCTTTAACATCCACCAGTCCCGGGAGAGACACTGCTGCCCCTACGGTCCCAGCAGAACACCGCTTCCGCCTGCTGCAGCAAGGGGAGGACGGGGGAACAGAAGCCTCCTCCTGACGCAACAGCAGCGGTGTGGGAACGTCCCACAGCTGCCCCATCCCAGCACACAGTGCTTGCCCTATCTCACTTGCCTCACTTTTGTGGGGCAGTTTCCCTGAGACTACGTCATCCAGAAGTGCGCCAGCCAGCAGTCCCCGGGCACAGACCACATGCCTTTCCTGCCTGTAGCCAGGGAAACAGTAACACAGACACATGCACACAAGCAGACACTCCGCACACACAGGCAGGCGACACTCAAGGACTGGCCTGAATTAAGCGTAGGCAGGTGGAACACTCACCATCACCTGGCACCTCACGGCACACAGGGCCCACCTGGGCTTAGATTAACAAGGAATGGCATGTCTTGTGGCGGTGCTGCACTGTGTCTCAGCAGCCGCCTGGGACATACTGCGATGTGACCCTTCCACTGTAGGGACTGGGCACGGAAACACACAGGACTAGGTCAGGGACTGGGGCGCGGTGCCACAGGGCTCTAAATGCCACGGCGAGCCGGAGAAATTGCGCACCCTCACCGCGGGGCTGGGACAGTCCCACCTCACAGGGTGCACCGGTGCCGCTCCTTGGTGTAGAAGGGGCACTGTGCATGTGNGGGGAACCTTAACTTTGCAACACTGTGACACACAGTGCCCCTTATGGCAGGAGGGGGTGTTAGTATCAGAGTTTCTTTCCCTTTAACATCCACCAGTCCCGGGAGAGACACTGCTGCCCCTACGGTCCCAGCAGAACACCGCTTCCGCCTGCTGCAGCAAGGGGAGGACGGGGGAACAGAAGCCTCCTCCTGACGCAACAGCAGCGGTGTGGGAACGTCCCACAGCTGCCCCATCCCAGCACACAGTGCTTGCCCTATCTCACTTNAAGATGCACTTGTAAGTGTTTCAGTATTACAGTGATCCCCCGTTACTTGCAGGCTGTTGAGTCTGGTCCGCCTCACACGAGTCGTGAAATCCGCAAAGATAGCAAACCCACTACGTAGTCGAGTATGCCATGCCCGTAGCCACGGTCCCTCCCCTAATAAGGTTTGGAGGACGGTCCTGAGAGCAGGGCTTGTTTCAGATGTCTGGCTGTGCTCCATCGGGGTGGGGGGCGAGTGGTGAGTGGAGGAGTTCCGGCGCCACGGCAGCAGGAAGAGCCCTGGCACTGCGGCTTGTCCCTGCGCCATGGCTTGTCCTGGCGGCTCACGAGTGGCGGGGCCAGCGGCTGATCAGACTGAGGTCGCAGTAGGTTCTGTGTATGCGCCAAAGTTACACAGTTCATGGAAAAATCACCCACAAATACTGGATCTTGCAAATACCAGATTGCGAATATGCGGGGACTCGTATTTTAAATATATATTTCACAAGGTTTTCATAATGAATGGAAAGTCTTCTCAAATTTTGAATACAGTCAGATCTCCTATACCACCATACTGCAGGTCTTCCCCACTACCCGCGAAGCCCTCCTTCCGTGTTGATTGGCAGCTCATTAATATGCAAATTTGCCCCCATCCTCACATGGCCCCCCCGGCACTCCGGCACTGATTTGGCACTGCCCTGCTGTGTATTGGTGTTTGTGTCAGTGNTCCCCTAATAAGGTTTGGAGGACGGTCCTGAGAGCAGGGCTTGTTTCAGATGTCTGGCTGTGCTCCATCGGGGTGGGGGGCGAGTGGTGAGTGGAGGAGTTCCGGCGCCACGGCAGCAGGAAGAGCCCTGGCACTGCGGCTTGTCCCTGCGCCATGGCTTGTCCTGGCGGCTCACGAGTGGCGGGGCCAGCGGCTGATCAGACTGAGGTCGCAGTAGGTTCTGTGCATGCGCCAAAGTTGCACAGTTCATGGAAAAATCACCCACAAATACTGGATCTTGCAAATACCAGATTGCGAATATGCGGGGACTCGTATTTTAAATATATATTTCACAAGGTTTTCATAATGAATGGAAAGTCTTCTCAAATTTTGAATACAGTCAGATCTCCTATACCACCATACTGCAGGTCTTCCCCACTACCCGCGAAGCCCTCCTTCCGTGTTGATTGGCAGCTCATTAATATGCAAATTTGCCCCCATCCTCACATGGCCCCCCCGGCACTCCGGCACTGATTTGGCACTGCCCTGCTGTGTATTGGTGTTTGTGTCAGTGTTTCCCAGTGCCCACAGCCACCTCCTGCCGGGAAAAACCCCTTTTCTGCTCAGCTGGGGACAATGGTGCGGGGGACCTGCCTGCGCCACTGTCCCAGTGTCTCTCCAGGTGGGTAGATGTGGTCTCTCCATACTCGGGGTAGACAAGTATGTCTTGGAGAGTCATTCGAGAAAGTCTCGGACACCACGTCTAACCTGAGAGGGTGTAAATCTTTCATAACTGCACGCCTCCTCTTTCGGACTGGGGTAGGTGCCCAGCTGTGTTGGGAGAGGAGCCACCACCGCACCCGCCCTGCCCGTCCTGTCAGGATTGGAGCCGGGAGCCGGGAGCCTCTGTGTCCCCCCCACCCACCTCGGCGGGAGTGGATCTGCTGCCGCCGTGGTGGCTGTGCCAGGAGTGGAGGAGACACCGCCACTGCTGCATCTGTGCTGGGAGTGGAGGAGCCGCCACAGCGGCTGTGTGGGTTGATCTGCAAATTCATGACTACCTAATCTGAATATTCCTGCATGTCAGGTCGTGCATGTGGAGTTGCAAAATGGGTCTCCTTAATTACTGAAAAATCATTCCGCTAAGATGTGAAGCTGCACTATGGGGGGTGTGAAGTCGAAGACAGTTGACTGTAACAGTATTCTGCTTAATAAGAGTTAAAATCCTCATTTTCTTGCTTCAAAACACACAGGATGACACCAGCTGTTGCAGGAAACACTGTTCAGTTCATGCAGTTTAAATCAAATCATGACCAAAGTGTTTTATTGATTCATCAATGACAAGGTGGCTAAGAGGGCTTCTTCCCTGGCTTTCTTGGAGTGGTAGGTGCTCCTGCTCTCTGTTCCACATCAAAGACCCTCTCAACAGGGACACCTGGGTCTGTATCCCTTCCTACTGCCCCCTCACTGCATTTGCTCTGAGCTGGCTGCTGCCAGTGCTCCACTGGAAGACTGCTTGGCCTGGCTCTGCAGGGTGGCTGTCAGGATGCTGCATCACTCCTCCAGTTTCTGCTCCAAGGTATCTTTCCACTGTTATAAATTTTCAGTTTTCATGCTTTTGAAGTTGATTTCTTTTTGGTTTCAAAAGTCTCTGTGAAATTCCCCAGTTATGTTTTAATTCAATGAATGGTTCTTTACCTTGATCAATATTGAAGAAATTATGTCTCAGACATTGTGGGGTGCTCCATTTATGTACTCTGCTCACACTCATGTTTCTGCCTCAGCAGCTGGTCTTATCTGGGTTATAAAAAATAATTTTGGGTTGTGCCAGTGCTTCCATGGTCAGTTAAGAACGGAGACAAAATACTCAAATGCGTAGGACAAGGATAAATTGTCAGCATTGGACTAACATGGCAGAATCGATTTATCTGTTTTAATGAGCATTAACTGAGAGGCCATCAAGTATGAAACCAGTGATGTGCAAATTAAAAAAGACTATTACCTGCAGAAAAAATGGTCAGGATCAAGAAATCTCTTAAAATAATAACTGATCCAAACAAATGTAATTTGACAGATCCGCTTGTCATCTAGTTGAAATCATTATAGTTTCTATGGATTATAAGAAAAGAAAAAGGAAAGATTTACTATATTATTTGTATGGAAATTATCTTGAACTTATGAAGTGGAAATAAAGTTTTGTCATTGCATAAACAGTAAGTAGCCACTCTAGTCTGTTATCTTTGTTTCTTTTCATTCTGAGTATTTAATATTTTCTAGCACTTGTTCTAATAAAAGGTCTTTTTTTAAAGCAATCAAAATTTTTGTTCAGAACTGCTTTTATTTTATCAGAGGAATACTTTGTTAGTGAACTACAAGACAATAACTAAAGATCAGTAACTGAGCTTATGTTTGTATTCAAGTTTTAAGGAAAAAAGTATAATTTTTTCATTATTCACTATACTGGAAGAACTAGAATTGGACAACAATTTTTGATAAAACATAATTGCATTAGAAAAATTTGATTTGTGGATTTTTTCCCACGTGTGTATTTGAATTAAAACAAAAAAATCTGATGGTACTGGAATCTCCTGCCAAGGATGAAATTTCTTATAAAATATTTGAGGTATACCCATGTCAGTATTACCGGTTAGTCAAATAAGTGCCAAACACAAGACATTAACTCCTTTCTTCAAAGCAATGACCATTGTACAGTGTCCACAGCTGTCCAGTTTTATGGCCTATAAAAATCCCACAACATTGTGTTTACTTTGTAGTGGTCAAGTGTTGCAGAGATTGGAGGAAAGCAAATCAAGTCAGCCGTTGGAAGGATCAGAGGCAGCTCGGCAGGAATGGGGAGGAGAGTAGTTTTGTGACCAGTGATGTCCTGTTCATGCACACTGCATATGCACTGCACTGCTATTAGACAGGTGGTTTCCATGTAACATCCACCTAGCCCTACTGAAATCTGCAAATGACTATACCACTGCATACACATCTCAGGAAAATAAGTATTAATAGATGAGATGAACCTGATGCTGCTTCTTCCTAAATGCAGGGACAGGTATTGTTAATTGTATTGTTGTTTCAAAGAATTAAAATTAGAAGCTGTATTACAAATTAAACCCAAAACAGATCCTTTCAACTGTTTTCAAGTTATATTTCAGGAAGCAAGATTTTACGTTAATAACTGAGATACGGATTTGATAACTATTTCAATGTGTTGAAAAACAAAGGTATTTGAAAGAAGAGAAAAATGTTTTTTAAATGTTGTTTCTTTGAAGCATGAAAAACTAGATATAAATATTATAATAGTTATTCAAATAATTACTAAACTATAGTATTATGATTTTCTTAACCCATAAAAGCTTTTTTATTTTTTGTGAAGAGAAAAATTACTTTCTTATTTTTAAGGTTTTAATTCTTATTTCTTTTTTTTTTAAATGTTAGTTGAGTAAAATAGGAATCTGAATGCTGATATAACTAAGTCAGGACAATATAGTCAAGTGCTTGAAATTACGTTTTAACTTTAAGAGAGCATTCCTGCAGCCTCCATACTACCAAACCTTAAAATCCCAAGCTTAATATCTTCTGAAAGTACGAGCAAATTTTGTACCTGATTCTGCACAATACCCATTGATATAGAGAAAGACTAATCAAGTATGGTGAGTAAACATGTTGAGTAGTATGTTTACAATAAATCAGTGCAAATGCACAAAACCCGTTACTGCTAGACATAATTCTTTGTGCCCATTTGCACAATATGTACTTTTGTACATATTATTTTGTNCAGAGTAGGCTAATGAATTATTGTACCTCATTCCAAGAATATTAATAACATCCAACAACATCCTTTATCTCTGCAGTTCAGGAGTCAATATTATCCTTTATATCAGTGACATTGACAAGTAAGTCTCAGGCTAGTCTTTAGTACCTACTCAAAAAGAATCCTGATTCTGTTCCTACATGTGTATTCTCTCTCCTTTTTCACACTTATTAAATCTGTGTATATTTAATTCTTCCTCTGCATTTGTGGTAATGAAATTTACAGGATAACCTTATCTGTTTTGGAAATCTGACACTGGAGAAGTTGACAGAAAGAACATAGAGCATGTAAATACTAAATCATATTTTCAGAGCAGTGAAAATGGAACATATATGAAACTGCTGCCCCAACTCCTACCTTCTGGAGAGAGATTTTTAAAAAGCAAAAATTGACTTTCATACAGTATATGTTTCTGGTTTTCAATGTATCTCAGAAATGTTCCTTTTAAAATATTGCTTGATATAGCTAAAAGTATTAAAAAAACCCTGAAGGAACAAAAGTATCAAAATGTCTTTGTCTCTTACTCTTGAAAGTGAAATAAAGCCTGGACCATACTACCTTCAACCTGCAGGACGAACTGTATTTCAGAGGGTTAATAAAAGGCTTATATGGAGGGTAAGGAAAGTAAGGCCTGAGCATAGCTGTTTTCACATATTGAATAATTGCTTTAGTATTAAGCTACAGTCAGTTCTCCCAGTCTCGCGGGACTTAGACCCCTGTACTCCAGGGCACAGGCTGTCTCACTTGATACCTTTCCTGTCTCAGATTGACCCATGCTTTCTCTACAGGGGTGGAAATGGTAGAGATGTGACAAGGTAACTGGCCACTGTCACCTCATAGTGAAATCACAGTGAAGGCCACATGTCTGCAGTCTTCTTTTTGATATAGCTGGTGTCAACACTTCTCACTGCTAGTCTATCTCTTTTAAAACTGCAATACCTGGCCTCCCTGAAGACCTGCAGCAAGGTAGCTAATGCATGTATTACAGTATAATACCACTTTT
>WEKX01026805.1:51519-74931 GCA_013390025.1 Pitta sordida | reverse complement strand
TTTTTTTTTTTTTTTTTTTTTGACAGCAGAGACAGCTTGGAAAGTATCTGTTTAAGGAAGTAGAAGACATTTGAACTTCTGTCCTTTTGGAAAGGTTTTCCTAAAGCAAAGGATCATTCATTTTGTAGCCAGTTTTGAGAATCCTTTGGTAAAGACTGTCAGGAAGTTAATTTTCAGCTAGTGGTCATGCAGTGAATCTGGCTCTGTAATGAGAAAATATCTGTATAGCTTGCTGTTTCTTTTACAAAAATATTTATAGGCAAAAGTTGTTTTTCATTCAGAACAAATCTGCTCTTTCCATTTTGTGATCAATTGACATCATAAACCACTAAGATGCATCACAATTTTTAATTAAGGAAAAAAAATTATACTTATCATTCTTTCAAACTTGAGAAAGAGATAAAAATGCAGGAGAAATAATTTTTAGAGAACAGAAATATTCACTCTGCTGCAAATACTTTGGGACTTTCCAGGTAACTACGGTAACGACCTTGAATCCAGCTAAAGAAGCTAACAAAGATAAGTTAGGTGAAGTATGTGGAAACTGCATCTGTCTGCCCTCAGAGGATGTTCCAATGAAAGAGCGAGCTAAAGCTAATGGACGTAGTGTAGAACCAATGTTAGAATAGTATCACGTGTGTGATAGGCTTGTGTGATGTGTGCACTAGAACATTGAGGGGATAAAAGGGATAGTTTGTTTGCAATAAATGAGCTTTCACCATACTTCTATGAAGATTTGCGATTGACTTCTACCTGGCTCATACTTCAAAAAAATACTAAGCTATGAATTTGTGCAGGATTTTTTACAAGCATTTTTTTTGAGTGCCCTGTGAAACATGAACTGCTTGTTTGTGTTACTCAAGGACGGATGTGCCAATAGACTAACACTTACCAAGATGGAAAAAGATCCAAGCTATGTTAATGTTTATTCATTCTTGTTGACTTTAAAAAACCTGACAGTCATGTCACATGTCATGTAAGGAGACATTATTTTGCTTTGAATGGGGGGGTAAAAGTCACCACTGCCTCCAGATTTTCTCCTGTGAGAAATGCCTTCCTCCCAACATTTGAAATACATTGAAAGTTCCATGATTTTCTTGTTTTACTAATTCCTTGTGTTTCACCAGATCAAGTTGCAGTTGGTAATGATGTAGTTGAGACTCTTTGCGAAAGGACTCAGGGACAAATGCAGTAGATATCATTGTGGCACTTTATTATATGTCACTTAGCCAGGATGATGTCACTGATGAATTATTCTTCAAGGAACAAATGGGTACCTCTAAATCACCTGTCCATATCCTTATTGGGGACTTCCACTTGCCAGATATAAGCTGTGAATACTACACAGCTGTACAAATAGGTCCAGAAGATTTCTAAAACACATCAAAGTATCACAGTATCAGCAAGGTTGGAAGAGACCTTGGAGATCATGGTCCAACCTGTAACCCAACACCAACACATTATCTAAACCACTGCACTACCCACAGGACCATCCAGTTCAACTCCACACCTACAAGACCCTGTCACTGAGCTCCTCATCGAGTCCTCTCTTAAACACCTGCAGGGATGGCGACTCCACCACCTCCCTGGGCAGACCATTCCAATGAGAGATCATTCTCTCTGTGAAAAAACTCTTCCTAACATTCAGTCTAAACCTCCCCTGGCATAGCTTAAGGCCATGTCCTCTTGTTCTGGTGTCATCAGCCTGAGAGAAGAGATCTACACCCACCTGGCTGCAACTTCCCCTCAGGTAGATGTAAACAGCAATGAGGTCACCTCTGAGCCTCCTCTNTCAATCCAACCAGTTCCTAACCCAACATAAAATGCTTCTATCCAGTCCATGCTCTAAGGTTTTCTCCTGAAGCTTATTATGGGAAACTATGTCAAAGGCTTTGCTAAGGTCCAAGTTGACAACATCCACGGCCTTTTTCTCATCAACGAGGCGAGTCACCAGATGATAAAAGGAGATTAGGTTGGTCAAGCAAGACCTGCCTCTCTGAAATCCATGCTGAATATTTCTAATGTCATGGTCGTTTGGCAGTTGCTGCATAATAGCACACAGGACTATCTGTTCCATGACTTTGCCCGGCATCTGAAAGGGTGGTGGTGGACAGGAGAGTGATGCCTTACCCCCATGGGGGGAGACCTGCTCCCACTCCCCCTCATCCTCAATGTTTCTTTCTCCGACCTCGTAGTGAGGAATGTGAGGTGCATGTGGATGCTTGGGCTCCCAAGAGTCCCCAGAGGTTGGGAGCAAACTGTCCCCCAATGCTACTTCCCGTGCGTTACCTTGATAATTTCTCAGCCTTTCCACCTCTTCCTTTAGGTCTGTTATCATTGAGAGCAGGTAATTTACCAGCTCACACTGGACACAGGTGTTTTGCAGGCTGTGCTCCTGGTCAACAGTCAGGCTCAGGCATTCCCTGCAGCCAGGAGTCTAGTCAACCACATCCACTGACACAAGGGTAGTTTGGGTCTGAGCCTCCCTTGTGGCTTTGGCCGTGGCTTTCATCCGTCTGGTTCTGGCCATGACTGACAGAGAGAGGAAGGAGAGACAGCACCTGCCAGGATCGTGTCTGCTATCCTGCCCGCTTGCCCTGCCTGCATGAACTGCCACGCAAACTGCCTCTTAATTGCTTATTTACGAGCCCCCCACAGTTGTCCATGCCCCCTGTAGTTGCCCAAGCCTCCCACAGTTGCCCAGTTCATTTTTTTATTATACTGTTTATATGCTTTTCTAATACCCCCATGAGAAACTAATATAGTCTTTTTAGTGTGCTGTAAATTCACACCCGAGCTTAATTTGCAGTAATATGACTAAGGATAAAATCCAGTAAAAACTTAAGATTTTTTCACCAAAGTTTTAACTTTAAACCATGGCTATTCTTTCTGATTCCTTTGGCTGTATCAAAATAGCTGGTTTTCATCAGACATATGCTTTAGACTGTCTTAGGTTACCCATATGATATGTGTGGTAAATGCATCTTGATACTTTTGTATTCCATATTGCTATTTTAAAACAACAATGTCTGTAACACCCCTCTTCCCCGCCCCCTCCCCTTGCCCTGTTCAATGGTAAATCCTGGAATACTCAGGCCACAGCTGCAGAGCTTTTGGGCTTGTTAACACTCTCTCCACAGCTGCAGTATATAAAGCTTAAGAACAGCCCCTCTGGTGTGCGTGGGGGTGTTCTAGTCTGGTCAGAGTGTCTGGAATCTGGGGCATTTTGACTGAGGGGCATTTTGACTGAGGGGCATTTTGACTGAGGGGCATTTTGACTGAGGGGCATTTTGACTGAGGGGCATTTTGACTGAGGGGCATTTTGACTGGGAGGGAGAGCAGTTTCAGGAGGAATGGGAGCAGTAGCAGGTGGTGGATTGCAGCAGCTCTTCTTGAGACTCTGAGGAGCTGAACTTATCTCCTATGGACACATCTGAGCTGAAACTAAGAATCTCAGCTATCTGCATCAGAGAGTTCCACATCTAACCAGGGACAAGGTTTTTGGCCCTTTACTTCCCTTCCCCCTCACCCCCGGGGGAGGAGAGTACTGGACAGTGTTGGGCTGGAAACAACAGGCTTTTTTCCTCTCTTGCTGTTTCTTAACTCCTTGGAGGAGAGTCCTTTTTTAGTTATAGTTTTGTGTACTTTAGTTAATAAATAACTGTTTTTTCTTTCATTTTGTTCTTCACTTCCCTTTGAGAAGAGGAAGATCTCTCTCTAAACCACAACATAGACATATGATAGTTTAGGTATGATTGGAATGGAAAGCTGACCGTGAATTTAAATAATTTTTCCTTGTTATTTTATTATATCAACTCAGTGTTTACTAGCAGGTAGTCTCCCATTAAAAAAAGTTGGTATACTACTGAAATATACAGCACTTAAATATATGCATCTTGATCTGAGTGTTTTATTGATATTTAGATATATGACTTATAGTGTGACTAATGCAGACTTAATGAGGAAATTTGAATATTTATGTTTTTTATAATTCAGGCTGTATCTCCTCCTGTCCATGAGGACTACCAGGATTTGAGTCTGGAAGACGTTTTCTTCATGTGTGAGTACACTGACAAGTGTAGTGAAGCCCTGATAACTGATATGTCCCAATAATCTTTTCTAATTGACATCTTGGATATTTTTGAGTTTTCACATTGCCAGCTGATTTGACAAAGCGTTGCTAAATGATAATATGCAAAACTTATTTCCAGACCTCAGATGAAATAAATAGTCTGTGCTCTGGAGTACAGTGTGTGAGGAATAAGGTCTTACTCAGCCATAGAATGCTGAAACTCTGATGTTTTCAGTATTGGATAGGGAAAAATAACAGGTGGGGCCATGCATTCGTATGTCTATTTCTGGAATTGTATAGTCCTTTAAAAAAAGTATATCCAAAGAAAAACAATCCCCACTCATCCATTCAGTAAACTGCAGAAATAATAATTCTAATTACAATCAACAGGTGTCCAAATGTCCTGAATTGTCCATCATTGCAACATTTCTGGCTCCTCTCTTTCCCCTCTACTACTCTCAGTGTGGGAGTGTGAATAGCCTAGAATAATGAGCTCCCTTTTTTTTTTTTTAATGTTTTCATAGATAAGTAACATTCTAGGATGAAATCAAGCTGCAAAATTATAAAAGAAGAATGAGACAAAAATTAGATCAAGTATATCCTTCTACTTGGCTTCAAATAGGAAATACTGTGTTTGTGCTGCACATAGATTTTAGGAACATTACTCAGCTTTTTCTAGCGTCATGGATGTATTCCAGCATACTTGGTGGAATAGTTGTTCTACCTGTTAAAAAGTTCAAGAAAGAGTAGAGCATTAATAGGATTACTGCAATGAGGATTGAGCAGAGCTTGTAGAAGGCAAAATACTTAAAAACTTTATAGCCTCAGTATTGATCCTTACTTCATACTTAACTTCTCTGTGTCTGATACCCAATTCAGGCCCCTCTGAGGTCAATATAAAATTGCTATGGACAAGAATAGGGTTTCCTTTATATTCAAAAATTATATTTAATAAAATACAAGTAAGAGATGCATTCAGCTATAAAGTGAATTTCAATTGTAAAAGTAAACAGGTCAATGTATCTTTGAAAATTCAGTCCTGAGAAAATAACTGCAAAAAATCTCAAAAAATGACATAAATTGTATTTATTGTGATTAAAGTATATTATCAGAGACAGATTAAAATAGTAAGAGTAATATAACATGAAACTGATCAGAACTAAATATGTCTAGAGAGATCAAAGTGAAAAGGTCACTTTTTCTCTGTTTGCTTTTTCACTTTAATTTCTAAAGATAGGAGTACAATTTCTGATTATTTTAAATACAGTGATGTCACTAAAATTATAACACAAAAACCTCAATAAACCCCCTGAAAGTGTCTAAGTAAACAAAATTATAAAAGCAAAACAGCGAAATTGTCAGGTGAGAAATATAGATATAAAAAATACAGCAAAATATAAATTTTGCTATATCAGATCACTTTTTGGACTTGGAAAAACCAAAAGAAATCATAAAAGAATGGAAAATATCTGGATGTGCAGTAATAGAATAATAGTAGTAAACCCATTAGACATGATAAGTCACAAGAAATAGTTTCAAGCAATAAGATTAATGAGAAATATTGTATAAATAAAGTGAAACAACTTATCAAATAGTGAACAACACAGTGCAGACATATGTATGGAGTTCTTTTTCTTAAGTATTTATAAATAAATCTATGGTTTTAAAATTAAAATACACTAAACCCACATTACTTTCCGGTTCTACTATCATGGGTTCACTTCATGATTTTTTTCTCTGCAAAGACAGCTCTTTGTTTTTGGTGCATTAACAACTGCACATGTATTAACTGACAGTCATGAATATGCAAAGATAGACAGTAATGAATACGCAAATTATCCCCACCCTTTGCACTGCCAGTGCACAAACTGCTGGCACACCACTCCACCGGCCTGTAACATGCCGGACTCACGGCATAGACTGCTGGCCACAGCTGCGCTGGCCTGCACCACAGTGGACTCACGGCACTGCCTTGTGTTATTGGCCTGGGAGATCACCAATGGGAGTTCAGCTTGTGGGGAGGAGCTGGAATGCCTCCCCACTCAAGTGAAATGAGGCGATGTACCAGCACTGAGACCATTTGCAAGCACAGTGCCAGATTCCTGATGGGAAGTCAGGCTGGGTTCCCTGCTGGCTGTGGAGCACAGCCTTGGGGGGCAGGGAAAAGCAGCTTGTTACTACTCATCACTGATATTGGAGTACAGTTTGTCCACTGCGCCAACAACCCTCAACAACAGCTTTGCCAGCGCCGATATGGGCCAGTCCATGCTGCGAGTCCAGCGTGGCGTGGGTTGGCAGAGTGCTCTGAAGCTGATGGATGGAGGGGATGGGCGGGGCTAATTTGCATATTCATAAGCTGCCTATCTTCATGGAGCGAGGGCTTCATGGTGGACTCGGAGACCCACGGCTCCGCGAGAATCGAGGGTCGACTGTAGTACTTTTGAAGGTTGTAGAAAGTATGGAAATAGAAAATAGAAATAGAAAAAGAGTGGATTAAATGAAATATAGGTAAGTAAAATGATTTATGAGACACTACCTATGGTGACTTTCAGTAATGGGACTTTGGGTCAGGTTGATTCTGAATTGATCACAAGTGGAAAAATAAAGACTTGATCTTCTCATGTCTGGTGTTATGTCACAAGGCAAAAGCAACTTAGCAAATGAGCAGCCAAAATTTCTACCACCAGTAGTTTTCTTTCAGTATTTTGGTTTATTATCTGTTTTGACTATTACACATAGAAACTTTCTCAGGGAAATATGTTTTCCTAGATGCAGTCTTATTGGTGTTTCCCTCTTGTAGTATTTAGTTTGTAATATCATAAATATGGTATTACATGGCACAGAGATCTCTTGATAGCAAGTAAGGTAGTAGCTTTACCTAAGTACTGAAACAAACCTCTGAATAGGACAACTGGATCTTAGTTTCAGGTTATGAACTGAGTAATAAAGGACTAGTAGTCAGAAAAATGCCCAGAGTATAGAAAGTCTTGTTTATGGTCAATGAAGAAATAGATCAAATCTAGACAAATGAACTAAGATGGCAAAAGTCCCCAGTATCCTCTTCAATTTAATTTGAATCTTATTATTGTGTTCTCATACTGTAAAATCATGTCTTGTATCTGAATGACAGGTATAATGAGTGTAGTAACGCACCTGTGATACTTCATCCACTTCCCAAAGGAAGAACATCAACAACAAATTATGCTTTGGGATGTGTTTATTGTTGTATTTCTATACATATGTGGAACTGGACAAAAATCCTATTAATTACAGTTATAAACTGGAAACAACTAATGATCAAAGAATGTATTTGGAACATGATTTCTTGTGTACTCCCACTACACTATACCATGCTTAGAGACTGAAGATACAGATCTATTATATTAATGCAATGAACTTTATTAATGCAGTTTGCCCTTTACTGCCGTTACTTGTAGATCTTGAGACCACATTTCAGAATCTACCTCTCAGTGGATTCCTTCTAGACATTGTACAGATATTAATTTTTAGTTGGTGATAATTGTGCTTCTTCAGAATAATCCTAATATTCTGACACCTTTCTTACAGTGACTGAAAAAGGATTACAAAGCATTTGTCATATGTGAAATAATTTTTTGTTTAATCATGTTAAGATAAAATAATATGATGCCCCCCTGCCTTGCCCAAATATCAATTTATTTCTTTGCTTATGCAAGATTCATCAATGTAGTATCTGTATGCACAAACAAGTCAATGTCTCTGTTAATTATTTTGCCCAGTTCCAGCTGACTCGTGTTCTATTCAATGCTAATCTGTGTTTCAATATTTCCCCAATCCATTTCTATTCTTTTATTCTGTTGTTTATTATGTGTAGTAGACATTTTATACATGAGTTCTTGTATTACTCTTTGCATTAAGTGAGGTAGGAGTTTACAACAGTATGTTTTCCAGTGGTTGAATTTTATCTTTAAATTTGATCTTCAGGGAAAATGTATTCAAAATAGTTCTTTAGTGACAGAACCCACCTAATTAAATGTGAAATAGTTATTATTTCTCTTTACTAATGTCATACTTTAGCATAAAACTGAGTATGTACTTACATTTGCTTCTGGTAGATAGTCAAAATAAGTCATATATAACAACTAATATAAAATTTTAACTTGAATAGTACATATTTACATACTACAGGAAAAAAGACCTCTCAGGTTCCTGATCTCCTATCATTTAGTCGCCTTTAAGCCCACAGGACTGTTCTAGTAACCAAATATTTTATAAGAAATTCTTTTAGGACCTTTAACTGCCAAGCAGGTGAAATCTGTCAATGATTGCAGTAAAAAGCACTGGAAATCTGTCAAATCAAGAATCCAATAACAGCTATTTTACCTGTATACCTATACTGCATTGATTTTTGAACATATATATATATATACACTGATAAGACTTAAGATATATCAGCCTCTGTGGAAGTATTTTTTCTGTTCTTACAAGCTGCCTGAGTTTAGGTTGATTAGACTCAAAGGAAGAGTAGAGAATTTAATGTTAATATTTTTCTTGCAATTGTCAAAACTACTGTAAACCAATTTACCCACACAATACAAAGAATCTGAAAAAAACCTGTTGTGAGCCATCTTAAATTTAGTGCATCGAGGAGTGAATGAATTAGGGTGTTGAGCTGTTTTCTGTCTTGCAGTTGTGGAGTTTGGTTTTTGTGTGGGGTTTTTTTTAGTTTCAGCATATTAAATTCTGAGGGATCATCCTGTCAGCCTCAGATCTGTGGCCTGGATTTGGTTGAATCAATCCTAATTGAAATTCTGCACAGGTCTGGTATTCTGTGGAGATTGAAGATGAATGACAGTGCAGTGGCAGGAAAGATAAATATGCTAGCAAATGAGATCCAGACTCTCCACAGAGGATGGAATAAATTACTTACCAATACAGTGGAGGTAATATGCTGGAGAAAGTGAAATCAGAGCTAGTTTAATACAAGGCTTGTTAAAATATATATATAAAAAGAAACAAACAATATGGTTAAAATTTAGGTAAAATACAGATGTGTTATATGCACTGCATTTAGGTACTTCTATTCTAAATAATGATCAATGCATACACTTTAATTTCATTTATGCAAACAGCAGCTTGCATAATTTAAATTCGTGCAGCATCGTGTGTGTAACTTGAGGCTTAGTAGTAACTGTGGTATGGCATATTGATTAGTAATTTGATAAATATATAAAATGGCACAGTGAGTTTAAGATGCTTCATGCAAAATGTATTTAAATGACCTTGCCTAATTACTGTGAATAGCTTTAAGGCACTCCTGCCTGAATGAAAGACATTTTTAAAGTCCAGAGATTTAAGAGATTTCGTGACTGGATGAGCA
Source organism: Pitta sordida (assembly GCA_013390025.1). Taxonomy (NCBI): domain Eukaryota; kingdom Metazoa; phylum Chordata; class Aves; order Passeriformes; family Pittidae; genus Pitta; species Pitta sordida. The sequence continues at coordinate 65,500 of WEKX01026805.1, read as the reverse complement.
AAACTAAACCAAAGAAAAAGAGCAAACATTAATTTTCAGATAAATTAAGGTGAATTAGATGACCTGATAAAACTATTTTCCTATTTTCTTTTTCTGTACTGTTCCTCTCGGCATACTACCTGTTACTTTTTTCCGTCTAATTGCTAAGTTTCTTAAATAACTAGGATTTCAGTACTTTCTTAAAAAGATTATACTGAAGTCTAATAGATCAGAAAGTATTTTCTAATATACATGCCAAATTATCCTTTTCTTAATGTAAGCTATTACTTCTTAGACTGAATGTAAGGAAGATGTTTTTCACAGAGAAAGTGATCGCTCATTGGAATGGACTGCCCAGGGAGGTGGTGGAGTTGCTGTCCCTGAGGTGTTGAAGAGAAGACTGGATGAGGAGCTTAGTGACATGGTCTAGCTGGGGTGGTGTTGGGCTGGATGGTCCTGTGGGTCTCTTCCGGCTCGGAGGGGCCTGTGAGGGAACTAGGTTTATGTTCACAGCCCTGGGGTGTGGGTTCGGTCTTTGTATGGGCATTAGCTGGGGAGCTGGACTAGATGATCCTTGTGGTTCCCTTCCAACTCGTAGGATTCTGTGATTCTTTAGGTAGTTAGTCTGTTGTGCTTCTTGAAGTAATTCACAGGTTATTCTGAGTTAGAAGGGACCCATATTCCTTTCCTCCTCTGTGCTTATATACATCTATAATATGTAGGTAATCACTTAGCAAAATTATATGAATATGCACCTTTTATTAATTTTTTTTCCATTACCTAATACTATTTTGTCTTTTCTTGAGCTAGTTTGTGCATAATGGTGATGTGTCACAGTGATCCAGACTAAAGTTCTAATCTAGGCTAAAATAAACCTTGCCACATGTAAATTCTGATATTGATAGCCAATTTTCACTGACCATTTTCAATCTGGTGTTTAATTTTGCAGCTGAATTTGCTTTCAAATTGCACTCAAACCCTCCTTTTATCACTACTGTTTTCTTCCCAGTGAAATTAGTTTTAATCTTTAATTTCACTGGAAGTGCTAGTTTATGCTCCTCTGAGTTCAGTCTCACTTTATTTTCTGTCTATATTATAAAAAATGTGTTCAGAGGTAATTTGTTGTAGATCCCAGGGAGCATGATCCAGTGAAATCACTGTAGACTGTTCCACTAATAAGGGAAGTACATATTACACAGCAAGTAGAGGAAAGTTTTCTGGAATAAAAGCAAGAATGGTAACTTATTTGAGCAGTCATTTGTGAAGGGAAGGAAATATAATCTGCCTTGTGGTGGGTAGTGAATAGGTACAGCTCCATAGATATTTCCAGAAATCAACACGACCACTTGCATCTGGGGTGGTCAGATAAGAAGAATTCTCTTCCAGCACAATTGGATAAAATTTCATTAGTTTTTAGTTCTCACCTCAACTAAAGTACTATTTATCCCATTTAAGGAGATTTCATGACCTGAGCTAGGTTTTTTATTCTTGTGCAATACAGTCATACTTCCATTCTTGCAGGTTTCAGGTCTCCTTGGGGTCCTGCAAATCATCTAATGGGCAAATATGTGTGGGTAATTAATATGCATACAGGCCACGCCCATCACTCTGCCTCCCACCACTCTGGAGTGCTGGGGAGCATTTTCCGCACCTTCTCACAGCACAGGGGAGCAAAGGGAACTGTTTCTGAGCCCTCTCTGCCTGGGGAGAACCCCCAAAGGATCCCTGGTCTTCTCTTTGGCCATGCTGTTGCTTTCACCACTGCTGGGCAGCTGCCACTGCTCATGCTTGCTCTGCCTCCATGGTGGGAAAGCTCGTCTCGGGGCCATGGGGGTCAGTGTGTCTCCCTGAGCTCGGGTCGTGCTCTTGGAACTTGGGGGACCTTAACTTTGAAACACTGCAACACCCTCTTATGGCAGCGGGATGGTGGTGGTGTCAGTGTTGGAGGGTTTTTTAAATTTAATTATGGCAGCTATGATGCATCCGCTGGTTCTGAGTGTGGCAGCGGTGGCTATAAAGACCCAGCAGAACACTGCCTCCCTATGCCATGGAGTGGGGGGAGGGCATGGTGGAACAGAAACCTCCTCCTGGTGTAGCAGCCCCATGGCAGTACACAGAGCTTGGCCCACCACTGCCATGGCCCGCCCAGCCCCACTTTTGTGGGGCACCTTCCCTGGGGCTACATCATCACACACCATCCCTGGGCACACACCATGCTCGGCGCATGGCTTCTGCCGCTATCAGTATTGCTCCCCCGTCTGTAGCCATGGAAACAGTGTCCCCACTTGCAGTTCGCAGGTGGTCCCTGAAAAGGTGCTGACAGGGACAAAGGGACAAATGCTTGAAAGCACATAGGAGTGGGTGGGGCAGAAGGGGAAGCCAGCACTGATGCATCCCTGTGTGGGGCCCTGTGTGCCCTGAGGCATGCTGCAGAGTTGGAAAAAAAAAAAGGCCATATAAAACTCTTCCCTGATAGGGACGAGCCAGAGACACACAGGAGCAGGGAAGGCACCATGGCATGGGACTGCACCATCTCAGAGTGCTGCGGGACTTATAAACACCACGTAACCACCACAACACTTTTAAAGGACTGATCTGTGGCTGTTGACAGTGAGTGAGAGGTTCTGCCCGCCCCACTGGGCCATGCCAGTCCTTCCCTATGGGAAGTGCCAGCGTTTGCCCCTCTGCGAAGGAGAGGCACTGTGCATGAGTCCACTGGGAAGCGCTGTGAGTCACTGAGGCAGATTTGAGGGAAAAAAATCTGTGAGTTGATGAGGTTGTGAGTATGACAGCGTGACTTACCAAGGCATGACTGTATTTTATTTCTGCTCTGGCACTTATCTGTTAACTGGTTGAAATTATTAGCACAAACTGTACTTCTAATTGTTTCTAAATGAGTTTTTAAGAAGAATTATTAGAATATTTCACTGGATAAGACAGCTGTTGGAAGGTCTGATAGTAACAAGAATAAAATGATTTTTCAATCATAACAAGGTTTTTTAATTAATTACTTTTTAAAGGAAATATTCTGTACAGAACACACTGAAGAAAATTTTGAAGTGAAATCCAGTGATATTGAAACAATTACAGAATCACAGAATATTATGAGTTGGAAGGGACCCACAAGGATCATCTAGTCCAACTCACCACCTAACACCCGTACAGAGACCGAGAGCACATCCCAGAGCGTAACACCAGCCTAGATCCCTCACAGTCTAGCAGGCCACTCTGAGCCGGAAGGGGCCCAGGGTCATCCAGCCCTACACCCCCCAGCTAGACCATGTCACTAAGCTCGTCGTCCAGTCTTCTCTTAAACACCTCCAGGGATGGCGACTCCAGCACCTCCCTGGGCAGACCATTCCCATATGCAATTGCTCTGTCTGTGAAAAACCGCTTCCTAACGTTAAGATTGAACCTCCCCTGGCGTAGCTTGAGGCCGTGCCCTCTCGTTCTGGTGTCGTCAGCCTGGAAGAAGAGGTCTACACCCATCTGGCTGCAACCTCCCTGCAGGTAGTTGTAAACAGCAATGAGGTTCCCTCTGAGCCTCCTCTTTTCCAGACTGAACAGTCCCAGTTCCTGTAGTCGCTCCTCATAGGGCCTGCCCTCCAGTCCCTTCACCATCCTCGTTTTCCTTCTCTGGACCCTCTCAAGCAGCTCCACATCCCTCTTGAACTGGGGAGCCCAGAACTGCACACAGTACTCAAGATGAGGTTGCTTCTTAATGACTTTCTGTTTCAATTGGTTTTTCTTTAAACTAATTTTAATCCATATTTTCAAAGTTTTGCTAGAGAATGAAAGTAGGTGCAATGTTAAATAATTATTATTCTTCTGCTCATTTTAGCTTGTTGGCTGGAAGTAGCACCCTTACTTTGTCACCGTTCTGTTCTGTTTTTTGATTCTTATGGTAACATGTCCATTCACAACTTTCCGAAACTGAGTACTCCAATTTAGAACAATAATGGACTAAAATTGCTGTGCTACTCTTTCGTTTCTGTTGATTCTGTGTCCAGAGTTAAATAGTATATATATTAAAATCCACTTTATTATAGTAGTGAGTGTCCCCACCTCTCACACGGGAGACTGGGGTCCGATTCCCTGCTGGGGAGGTGTTTCTTGTGGGTCACTTCCAACTCTGAATATTCTGTGATTCTTGGATTCTGTGATTTCTTTCCCCCTCCAAAGCTATCTTGTGAAATTTTGATTCTTTGAGGAGACTATTTCTTAATAATAGGAAATAGATAGCATTGAGAGACAAGCCATAATTAGTTTGTTTTTCACTATGGGTGAAACTGAAAATAAAACAGCCACTTGGAAAGTCATAGTAACTTTTTAATGATAATTTATAGGTAAGCATTATGCTATATTCTCTGTTGGTCATGTACTTTGTGTGAATACTGATGGCCTTCCTCTAAAATGTGTATTTGCATCTGTGTTGTTTGGCTTTTGGTAAAAAACCCACACTAAACCCTAAAAAACCTAAAATATCTATACTTCCACAAAATCTTGGCTTTGTGGTCTATGAACTTGAGGAACAAAAATTCTCTTATCTTCTAGTAGAATTAAAATTATGCAGGTGAATTTGAAAACTTACATAACTATGTTACTTTCACTGTATTGAAAGTTTGAATAAAGCTTATCTGGTTGGTACATTTTCATTTTCTACAGAGGGCTGCGGGCCAGGAGCAGCACAATGGCAGCATGTGTGCGTGTAGCGGCCCTGCTGCTCCCGGTGTGTAGCTCTGCACTCCTAGGAGCAAAGCAGCTGGAGCCAGACCACTGACCACATGGACTGTACATGATGGTGAACATCTTGCTGGTGGCTGCTTTTGTTTTTGCTGGAAGTCGCCACAAAGAAATCCACTTTAGTACAGTGGTAAGTGTCCCCACGTGACGTGTGGTAGACTCGGGTTCAATTCCTGCCAGGGAGACAGTGTTAAGAGTTGGACTCGATGATCCTTGTGGGTCCCTTCCAACTCAGAATATTCTGTGATTCTGTGAAACTCTTTTGTGTTTCTGGCCGTGACAACCCTACTCAGCTGCTGACTGGTGGAAGGGGGAGAGCAGAAGCAGAGTGGGGGGCAAGGTTTTATAAAAGCAGCATGTGGCAAGCTCCTGTTCTATTTCTTCCCTTCCTGATGGAGAAAGCTGAGACACTGACCTTTCCGCGGCTGTTCCCTGTCAGCAGCCACAGCAGCGACATGGCAGCTTCCAGTAGCGTGCTCGGCATCTATCCACCTCCTTCACATACCCATTGGGAAAAGGGAAGTTTTAAAATAATTTGTTTTCCATTATCCTCATCAGTTTGCTTTATTCCCTATGGTTTTATTATTATTCTTTTCCCTTCTCCTTTTTTTGGTCCCTTTCCTCTTCCTCTCTATCTTCTCGGTTATGAGGGAGTGGGAAACATTTACATATACATATATATATATATATAAATATATATAGGTAGATAAAATGCAAGTTTATTTTTTTTCCCCACTATCCATCCTGTGTGGCATTGTATTTTATAGAATCTAAAAATAAATCTTAACTGTCTTCTATAAAATGGAGACAGGGTACGCAAGGGTCAGATGGATATGACTGGATCATTTTCTTCTTTCTTTTTGGACCTGCAAACCATCATTAAAGTACCTTCGCTTTCCCTTAACCTCCATTATCTTTGGAATTATTTTGTTTTTCCTTTCTCTCCCTGAATTTAGGCAACACCATGAATCAATCCACTTTCAGTTTAAAACCACTGCTCTTTGTCCTGTCATGACAGATCTTGGTAAAATGTCTCTCTACTTTTCCTTATAAGCAACTTTTATGTATTAGTCTGCCTGGAGCTTTCTCTTTTCCAGTCTGGGAGAACTTGTGGTGAATCTCTCATCCTCAGCTTTTATAGGAAAGTTGTTCCAGATTGATTTTGGTGGTTCTCCACTGGACTTGTACTAACAGCTACATATTTTTCTTGCACTGGGGACCCCAGAGCTGGATGAAATACATGAGGTTGGGTCTTACAAGAGAAGAGTGGAGAGAGAGAATAACCTCCCTTGACCTATTGGCCATAGTCCACAGACTTTCATGGAGATACTTCACAGCATATCCATAGTATGTGACAGAGCAGGAGCTTGGTCATTTGATCAGTGGGGCAGGAATGCAGGTATTTTTTTCCTCTGTTCCTGTAGTGGCAGATTTGGACCCTGAAAGGAACAGGAGGATTCTTGTTATTAATAAATGGCTTAGGGGCTGGTGCCACCAGAAAAAGATTGGGTTTTATGATCATGAGGTGTCCTTAGCCAAACCAGAGCTGTTAGACTCTGGAGGGCAGAATCTATCAAATAAGGGCAAAAGGGTATTGGCCCATGGGCTGGCAAGACTAATTGACAGGGCTTTAAACTAGGTTTGAAGGAGGAAGGGGATCTGGCAGTCACTCGAAGATGCTGAAACTGGTAAAAATGAGTAAAAAACATATTCATCAACCCAGTTGAAGTGCATGTATACTAATGCAAAGAGTCTGGAAATGGCCTTTGGAAAAAGGGGAGGTAAGTCAGGGTGTGTTTAAGGAGGCTGTCAAGAAACACAAGAGAAAAATTAGAGAGGCAAAAGCCCAGATGGAACTCAAACTAGCTGTTTCTGTAAAGGACAAAAAGAAATGTTTCTTGTGACTGTTAGAGGCCAATGCATGTGGTAATTAACTGGCAAGAGACTAGCCAGAGGTCAGAACACCAACTTTATTAGTGTATATTGAAAATTGGATGTGTGGTGGTTAATGAAAGTCAAGGACGAGAACCAGGGCAAAAAAAAAAAAAAAGAAGGTAAACCAGTCACATATAAATCAGTAACAACAATAATCCCTTATTTTTTCCAACCCTGCGGTCTTTTCCCCTTGAATGTGATGTTTCAGGTGTTGTACCACCGGGATGCAACAGGGGGCGCTGTATTGGGGAGGAGCTGTAGAGGCTCTCCTCTGGCCGGCAGATGGTGCTGGGGAGCCCCGCGGCTGCAGTGGCTGTCCTCTGGCCGGCAGGTGGCACTGGGGAGCAACACAGCTGAAGTACCGCTCTCTCGCTCTCTGGAGGGGGGGGTGCTCCCGAGCAAGGGGGTGAGAACAAAGGCTCAAACACGTGCAAAATGGTAAGGTTTTTTTCCAAAATACGAGCCAGCCAGGAAGAGAAAAAAAAAAATACGCTGAATGCAAAGGGAGAGTGAGCAAAAAAACCACGCAGACACCAAGGTGGGGGCTGGGGGTGGAGACGGGGTGCTCTTGCAGTTAGGGAGGGGAAAATGAGAAATGAGGGCTGGGGGGAGAGGGGGAAGGAAACCAGTGGGGGCACAGGGACTTACTGGCGAGACCCCCTAAGGGGGAGAGGGAAAGAAGGTGGGGGAGAAATAAACCTGTTTTGTAAGGCCACTGGTGTCCAGAAGCTTCTGCTGCAACAGTTTTTCCTTCCTGCACTGAGAGCCAGAGAGCTGTCCCCTCTCCCAAGCCCTGCAAAAAGCCTCCAAAACCCCGCCTCCCTCCTCCTCCCCCTTCCTTTCCAGGGGAGTGGTTTTGCTACCCCTTTCTGCACCACACAGAATAAAACAAAACAAGAAGAGAGAGAGAGAGAGAGAGAAATGAAAGAATAAAAAAAACCCCAGGAGAGTTTTTTTCCTTTTCTATAAATTGTCCATTTCAACACCATAAGAAACTATGACATTCTACAAATACATTAATAGTAAAAAGAGAGGCTGCAACAACCTTCACTCTTAATTTGATACAGATGGGAATATAGTAACTAGAGATGAAAAAAAGGCAGAAATACTTAATACCTTCTTTGCCTCTGTTTTAACAGAAAAACAGATTGCCTGCAGGACAACTGGACTTCTGGACTGAAGGAAGGAGTAGGGGTGCAGTATAACTCCCCCTGTAATACAGGAGCAAGTAGTTAGAGACATACTGAGTGGCTTGGATCCTCACAAGTCCATGGGACCAGATGGAATCCCTCCTAGGGAGATGAAAGAACTAGCTGATGAACTCGCCAAGCACTCTCTATAATTTACCAACAGTCCTGGCTTACTGGTGATGTACCGGAAGACTGGAAATTGGCTAATGTGACACCCATCCACAAGAAGGGCAGGAAAGATGATCTGANAGTCCACCATTAGCAAGTTTGCGGATGATACCAAGCTGGGGGCAAATGTTGAATTGCCAGAGGGTACAAGAGCTCTTCAGAGGGACCTTGATAGGCTAGAGAAATGGGCAGACTCCAATGATATGAGATTTAACAAATCTAAGTGCTGGGTTCTTCATTTTGGACATAACAACCCCATGCAGTGCTATTGGCTGGGGGATGAGTGGCTGGAGAGTGGTGAAATGGAGAGGGATTTAGGAGTAATGATTGACAGAAAACTTAATATGTGCCTGCAGTGTGCCCAGGTGGCTAAGAAGGCCAATGGCATCCTGGCCTGTATTAGGAACAGTATGGTCAGTCAGACTAGGGAAGTTATTCTTCCTCTGTACTTGGTGCTGGTCAGACCACATCTTGAGTACTGTGTCCAGTTCTGGGCTCCCCAGTTTAAGAAGGATGTTGAACTGCTTGAGAGGGTCCAGAGAAGGGTGACAAGGATGGTGAAAGGACTGGGGAACAAGCCCTATGGGGAGAGACTGTGGCAGCGGAGTTTTTCATCCTGGAGAAGAGGAGACTCAGAGGTGACCTGATTGCTGTTTACAACTACCTGAAGGGAGCTGGTAGCTGAGTGGGTGCAAATCTCTTCTCTCAGACTGTCAGCACCAGAACAAGAGGACATAGCCCTAAACTATGCCAGGGGAGGTTTAGACTGGATGTTAGGAAGAGGTTTTTCACAGAGAGAGTGATCTCTCATTGGAATGGTCTGCCCAGGGTGGTGGTGGAGTTGCCATTCCTGGAGGAGTTTAAGAAAAGACTGGATGAGCAACTCATTGACATGGCCTAGATGATGGGAGGCTTGGATGGATGGTGCATGGTGCCCATGTTTCCACACTTGTGGGTTCGATCCCTGGATGGGTCCTTGCTGGGAGTTGGACTAGATGATCCTTGTGGGTCCCTTCCAACTCAGAATAACCTGTGAACCGTTGATTAGAATTTTCATGACTGATTAATTTGAATATTCATGCGTGTCACGTTGTGCATACACAGTTGTGAAATAGGCCTCCTTAATTACTGAAAAATCACACTGCTAAGATGTGAAGCCGCAATATGGGATGTGCGAAGTGGAAGAGTTGACTGTCGGTGTTTCTGCTCTCCAGAAAGGAAAACTGTATTTGGTGAATGTCAAGATAGAGAACTGAAGTTCTCTATCAGAGAAGGCAGAGTCAGAAGGCAGTAAATAAACTTCAGATTAGAAGTTTCAACTTAATATCTTCACCATTGGGTAGAGGTTGATGATACAGAATGACCGTAAGAAATATCTACTCTTTTAACAAATATGTTGTGCTAACAGGATAGTCCAAATCTCTCATAGCATACTTCAATTAGGCCAATATATCCCCAAAAGACTGACTGCTACACATATGAAAGAACTTGTGGAAATATCTGTTGATTAGGTGCTACAATATGATAGTGTATTGAGCAGCCTCCAAGTTTTAATAGCACTTGTTATCAAAGTGGTGCTGCTAATATTTGTAATGACGTCTCACAGAAGGTTCATTCACTTTTACTGACAAACAGGGTAGCCAAATAAGCTGTCCCTCTCCTGGCGTTTGTGCCATGTGGCAATGATGTGACCGATCTGTTAGCAGGCAGCATGCCATCCCAACAGATGGGTATCAATGCAACTAGCCAAGGATGTTTTCATTCTATGTGTAGCAGATGTACGTGCCTATTAAAAATGTTGCTCCCTACTGAGAAACTCAAAACAGTAGTTTGCCTTGAACCTATTTTTAGAGTTGGTAATATATGACACAACTAACCCAGCTCTGAACTTGATTGACACGGAGTATCATGAAATACTATGCAGAGAGGGCAGGGAGTTCAAAGTAGTCTCCTGTACTGTCCTTATTTAGTTCTTCAGGAATTTTTAATTTTTTTGATAGACATTATGCCAATAACATGCAACAGAAAAGCCATAGAGCTAACAGCCTAACCTCTATGACTAACTGTATTAACCTCTATGACTAACTGTAAAAGTTGCACTTGCAGCACAGCACTGAAAAAAATATTTCTCTTCTGTGTGAAAATTAATTATAGTCATTACTTTAATGATCAAAGCCCATAGAGGACGACAAAAGCCAGCATTTTATAAGTAACAGAATATTTCATTTCCACTGTTAATTGTATATTTTGAACCAGAGTACTACACCAATAAAAATGGGATAATAGAAAACACAGGCTATTTTCCTCAAAATTATTTTTAATTAACCATAAAGACAGTATAGAGATTAATGACTTTCAGATAGTAGCCTTTTGGGAACATCTAAATTTTTGTTATCTCAAAATCAAAACAGTAAAGAAACACAATTTCAGGTAATTTCATGAGCATTTCAATGCTCATATTCTAACAAATTCCCCCCCTTTTAACTGTTTGTATTTAAAATACTTCCATTAGTGCTATTATGAATTTACTTTGAAAGAATTTGCTGAGAAGTGGGATGAAATGAGACTTTGTGTAAATCATGATGCTCTATACCAAATAACCTCTGTTTTTAAGATGGGGAGGACAGCTATTCAAGGGGCAGGGCAGAATCTGAATGCCTTGTCGTTTAGACGTAGCCTTAACTGCTATTATATAAAGGATTTTCACCCTCTATTTAGGACTTGTGCAAAAAAAGGGAAGCATTTCAGTACATTCAAAATGCTGTATTACCCATCCCAGAAAAAAACAAATGGTAGAAATTTTGCTTGTACTGAAGTTTTAGTTTCAGACCTTCAACTACTGAGGAATCAAAAATCTGTAACCTGGCTTAAACCTAGTTCACATTCAGGAATCAGCACACAACATCACTGCCTCTCTGGAATGTGCTTGCTCCCTGGGATATCATCTTCTCCCTGTAAGCGTAAATAAGTTCTGCAGGAACGTTAACTCCTCTCAATTTACCTGATTTCTACCATTTTGTAAAAAGTAAGAACCTTAGTTTAATGCAGTTGATTACTACCTTGTTTAATCCATAAGAATATGCGTTGTAAAGCTGATAATGGCTACTCTCCTCATTCATAATCAATCATACAGTGTCAAATGTTATGTCATGGTTTCTCATGGTGCTGAAATGGGTTACTCATGGAAACGAAAAAAACCCTCTTCTGTTTTTCATTCTTCTCTCTCTCCCTCTCCCTGCTTGTTTGGTTTATTCTTTCTGGTGCCGCTGGGACAGGGTAGCAAACCAATCCCCCAGAAAGGAAGGGGGTGGAGGAGGGGGGCGGGCCCTGGGGCTTCGGACAGGGACTGGTTCTTCATCTGGTGCTCAGAGCAGGAAGAAAACCAGTTGCAACAAAAGCTTCAGGATGCCAGCAGCCTTGCAAGCAGGTTTTCTCCCTCACCTTCCTTCCCTCTCCCTGACGGGGGTTTTGCCTGCGTGGCCCAGCAAGTCCCGGTGCCCCACTGGTTTCCTTCCCCCTCCTTCCCTCCTCCCTGCCCCATTTCTCATTTTCCCCTCCCTAACTGCAAGAGCACCCTGTTTTTCACCCACCCCTGCCCCCCCGGTGTCCACGTGGCTTTTTTTGCTCTGACTCTCTCTTTGCATCCAGTGCCTTTCTCTCCCTGGCTGGCCCGGGAAAAGCCACCATTTTGCACGTGTTTGAGCCTTTGTTCTCATCCTCCTGGCTTGGGAGTTTCCTCCTACCTGGTGGCCAGAGAGCAGTACTGCAGCCGCGGGGCTCCCCAGCACCACCTGCCGGCCAGAGGAGAGCCACTGCAACTCCTGTCCACTACAGCGCCCCCTGCTGCATTCCGGTGATACAACACCTGGAACATCATTTTCAAGGGGAAAAGACCCCGGGGTTGGGAAAATTAGGGATTGTTGTTGTTACTGATTTGTATGTGTCTGGTTTACCTTTACTTTCCTTTATCCTGGTTCTCTTCCTCGACATTTATTAACCACCACACATTCAGTTTTCAATATACATTAATAAAGTTGGTGTTTCAATCTCTGGCTAGTCTCTTGCCAATTAATAACCACACTTTTTGGCCTCTAACAGTCGCATGTTACTAAAATTTGCTGGTAGCAAAACTAAACTAGATTTGCTTGCATGAAAGTCATGAGGATTTAGAACATAATAGTAAATCCAATGTTTTATTTTTAAATGGTCTTTACATCTTGTATTTCTAACACTTTTCCCTCTTCCATACTGATTAAGTTCTGTCCTTAGATCCTGCTGAGATACGATCTGATGGAAAACTTCCTGTAGTGAAAATACTCTTTGCAGTTTAAACCCCCAACCTAAGCAGAACAAAATTAGGAAGTGTCTTTATCTGCTGCATCCTGATTCTGATCCTTTCCAGAATTTTTAGACTTTTACTCTGTATGGAAACAGATGCATATCTAAAATCAACTAAAATCTATGTTATCTTTTTATCACTACTTCCCATTCGGGAACTAGGCAAGTAAAATAGATATTCAAATGCTTTCGCACATGTCAATGATTTATGAAAATCTAGGTTTATTTGTTTCTTGGTTGTTTGTTTCTTGGTTGGTTGTGTTTCTTTGTTGAACACTCTCAGAGTAGAAATTTTAGTTTTTTAATTCAGGGGATTATGGTATGCCAAGTTTTTTAGTAGGTATTAATTATCTACAATGCAATTGTTGAAACTATGGTGATCTAAACTATGATTTCTTATTAATTAATATTTGGGACATACGACAATTAGAATGAAGGAAATATTTTTTTATGTTTTACAGGGTTGTAAATCTAATAATTCAACAGGGTTGTAATTTTATAAGTAAATTTAATAATTTAATAAGTTGTACAATAAGTCCAGCAGTAAAGAGAAAATCTTATGTTACTCTTTTATACAGTTCTAAGATGTTCCTCTCAGTTTCAATCTGCCTTGCTAAGAAAGTAAACTAGCAGGTTGTATTTCTACATATATGTGTAGACTTATGTCTATGTCTTAGACTTAATAAAGATTTTTTCTTTATGCATAGTTTCAGACAAATACATCAAATATCTGAAATGATGGTGATTTCTATATGTTTTGGGAGAATAAGTGTCTAAACAGAAAAAGGTGCTTAGTGATGGTCTTCTGAGGATATGAATGGGGGAAATTAATCTGTTCTTTGGTATCAAAAAATTCATACAGGGACGCCACTGACACATTAATCCCTTAGTAAAAGGGTTGGTTTCATATAGTGCCACTATTCTCAGAACTGATAGTTTAATATTTTAATGTCTGAGATCAGGTCTACATGCAGACTGTCAAGGTGTGAAATCAATACATACAAACTAAATTGTGTTGTAGTCTAGAGGCAACCATGAGGAACAAGTTGCCTTACTTCAGCAGCTAAATCTTTTCACTCTCATACATGGACAAACCTTGTATCTACTCTCACTGGACAGTTGTGAAATTGTCTATTACTGCTCTGAGTTGACATATCTAAAGTCATGTTCATAGAATGGGTTGGGGGATAAGAAAACCTTTTAGATAATTATGACAGAAAAGTAATGTATGATTTCGAGCAACCAAGAGATTTACTTGAAACAAGCATTGAGTAATCCACATCTTGAAACTAAAAATCCAGAGAAAAATAAGATAGAAACTTAATATAATTACTGTAAAAAGTAGCAGCTTCAGAATTCTATGAAAGTTATTAGACAGCCGGCAAAGCATTGAAATTGACATGGCATTAGTTAGAAGAGTACTACTGCCTCCTAATTGTAGTTAGTTACACTTTAAAAAATGAAAAACTTCAGTCAAACTGTTCATTTCAATGTGTTTCCATGCAGAGTTTGTAGTGTCAAGTGGTATAATTCTGTTTTGTAAGATTTATAAACAGATGTCATTTTTGTTAAAGCCTAGTCAAATTCATAAAATCATTTATAGAAGTAAAAATTATAAATTTTTTAAT
>WEKX01026805.1:40615-51503 GCA_013390025.1 Pitta sordida | reverse complement strand
ATAATATATTTTATAAATTTATAAATTATAACTTATATTCATTGAGGAAGCATGTTACCAGAAAAAAACCCTTTTAATTAAAGTTTATTATATAAACTTTTATCACAAATTTTTGAATTTTCTTGAAATGTTCTGAGTTTTAGTTGGAAAATATAAGAGGACATATTTTTGTTTTGCATGTCATTTTTAACAGCAAATTTTCAAGTGTGAATCCCCTTTTCAATAAAATAATGGTACTTTTCCTTAGGCAAAGGAGAAGGAAAAAACACCCTGAAAGCCATACTCAAATTCCTGCCCAAATAGAAGTGTTATTACTAGGAGTAAAACAGCAAATATAATTATTCAATAACCTTTCACTTTTCTTTTTTTTTTTTTTTAACTTTCTGAAGATATTTTGAACTTATATGATCCATTTACACACTTAGAATGTAATAGTTTTAGGCTTTGAAAATGTCTGAACAACATCAAAGTTGTTTATTATGGAATAGGCCTTTTAAATTTTAATTTATAATATCAGGTTTTCTCTCTGAACAAAATAATTTTATACAGATTAACATTTTTGATCAAAATCTATATCTTTTCTTACTGTAACTTTGAACAAAGCCACCAATGTTTGGCAGGTCCTGAAGTAACTGTAACATTTTTCTCACTCAGAAGAAAGTTACAAGCTTTCAGGTTCAGCACGTGAAGTAATGGTGCCAATTGCATTTTCCAGCAGATTCATGGGAAATATGTGATGTGCTTCTGTCACAAGAAACAATTTATTACAGATTACACAGCAAACAATTTAGAAATCAGAGTTCTACACTATCTATTTATTTACAATTAGACAAAGAAGAATTTACCACTGGGGGATTAAAAAAAAAGTTAATAATCCATTTGCATATTTCAAATGGAACATTTAAACTATAACACCTCCCTAAAATATTGTTCCAGGACTGCATTATAGTCATACGATCATAGATTGATTAAAAATCCATAAGGGAGTATTTCTTTCCCATGTATATGCATAAAAAGACTTCTTATCCTTGCAATTTGACTTTCATCCACTCAAACAATTTTGTTCATAACACACTTGCGTGGAAGATAACACACTTGTGTGCATCTAAAAAAATGATCCGTATTTTCTGGTCCAGGACATCTCATTATCCTAAAGTTTAAGAAGGATGTTGAGCTGCTTGAGAGGGTGCAGAGAAGGGTGACAAGAATGGTGAAAGGACAGGAGGACAAGCCCTATAGGGAGCGGCTATGGGAACTGGGGTTGTTCAGCCTGGAGAAGAGAAGGATCAGAGGTGATCTCATTGCCATTTACAACTACTTGAGGAGAGGTTGCCGCCAGGTGGGTGTGGACCTCTTCTTTTAGGCTGACGACACCAGAATGAGAGGACATGGCCTTAAGCTACGCCAGGGGAAGTTTAGACTGAATGTAAGGAAGAGGTTTTTCACCGAGAGAGTGATCGCTCATTGGAATGGACTGCCCAGGGAGGTGGTGGAGTCACCGTCCCTGGAGGTGTTTAAGAGAAGACTGGATGAGGAGCTTAGTGACATGGTCTGGCTGGGGTGGTGTTGGGCTGGATGGTCCTGTGGGTGCCTTCTGGCTCGGAGTGGCCTGTGAGCCTGTGAGGGAACTAGGTTTATGTTTACCACTCTGGGATGTCTGTTCGGTCTCTGTACGGGTGTTAGCTGGTGAGTTGGACTAGATGATCCTTGTGGTTCCCTTTCAACTCGTAGTATTCTGTGATTCTGTGATTTTGTGAAAAGCTCTTTCATTATATCCCTTATATTGTGAAAGCAAGGGATATCCTAGTTGTCATATAGCCTGAGGGCAATGTACATGGTTGTAACAAATGGTGAAAATGCCTATATGTGTGTGGGCATGTGGTGGTACTTCTCTTTGCCCTTTTATTAAAGCAGTGAAACATGACAAGTTGTGAGTGAACAAAACTGAAGCAAAGGAAAAATTGCTGAAGTTATTTTCCTCTCTATTTTTGCACTTTTCTGTCAAAGTTCACTAATGGAAAACATATTCTGAATTCAGTTCTCACTTCGAGATTTATGTGGAATACGTGGACCAGTTCCTAAACTCTGGAAGAAAGAAGGTGCTTGCTTACTCCAATGAGATTCTGATCCAGTATGCTAGAAGTGTGGTATGATTTAGGCAGACTTAGCCTTCCCACTATTTTAAATGTTCCCTGACAAATTTATAGGAATATATGGTGCAGCCTAAAAGCCATGAGTGTGAAATATTCTAAACTTCCCAGACGCCCTTTAAACTTGCATGATCTGCAGCACTGATCAGGCAGTGCATATATGGACCTGTCTAGAACATAAAGAAATCTAAAGAAATGCCTACTGTTCCCCCCCACCCCCCGCATCCATATTATTATTTATTTAAAAAAATTGAAATCTGCAGTTATCTATGCTGGGAAATGCATAATGCATACATGTAATGAGCAATGGGATGGTGGGCCAAAACTTGAGATAATAAGCACTAATGGGATCACAACAATCTTGATCACAACAATCACAAGCGATCAAATCTAAAATCTCTGTTGACAGGAGGAAAAGTGCCAGCAAAACTCATCTCTGGACAGGAGAAGAGCAGGCCTCAGGCTGTTCAGGGAATTGGTAAGTAAGGTCCCCATGGAAAACATTTCTGCAGGTGCTGGGGTCCACCAGTGCTTGTCACTATTTAAATATCATCTCCTAAGGACACAGGAGCAGGAAACTCTCAAATGTCAGAAGTCAAGCTGGTGAGGCAGAAGGCCAGCTTGGCTGAACAGGAATCCTTTCTTGGAGATAAGACAAAAAAGAAGGTGTATGCCCAGTGGATGCAAAATGAGGTGTCATGGAAAGAATTCAGAGATGCTGTTTGCCAGTGTAGGGAGAAAATTCATGCAGCCGAAGTTCAGTTGGAGTTGAAACCGGGCGTAAATGTGGGGGGCAATAAAAAGAGGTTTTTGAAATACATTAATGGCAATAGGCAGTATATATATATCATTGTCTCTTTACAGGATGAGGATGGTCACCTCACAAACAGGGCCAGAGACAAGGCAGAGATGTTTAGTGTTTTTGTTGTCTCTGTCTTTAACAAGGATGATGGATCAAGGGGATCTTAGTGCCCTGAGCTGGAGGACTATGACTGAAAGAATGATCACCTCCCAGCTGACACTGAAATTGCATGGGATCTGATGCTCCAGCTGGATCCCTACAAATCTATGGGGCCTGATAAGATTCGTCCCAGAATCTTCAAAGAGCTGGCTGATGTCACTGCGAAACCTTTGATCTTGGGAACCTGGAGAGGTCCCAGCTGACTGGAAGTTTGGGTATGTTGTCCCAATTTTTGAGAAAGGCAAGAACAAGGACGCTGGAAACTACAGGCCTGTCAGTCCCACTTCGGTGGCTGGTACAATTATGGAAAAGATTATTCTGGGAACTACAGTGAACCCCCGTTACTCGTGGGCTGTTGGGTCTTGTCTGCCTCACGCGAGTGGTGAAATCTGCAAAGATAGCGAACCAACTATGTAGTCGAGTACGCCACGGCTGTAGCCACGCCCCCTCCCCATATAAGGATGAGAGGACAGTCCTGAGAGCAGGGCTTGTTTCTGATGTCTGGCTGGGCTCCACCGGGGGGCGGGGCAAGTGGTGAGCGCTTGCCCCCATGCCACGGCTTGTCCTGGAGGCTCGTGAGCGGCGGGACCGGCGGCCGATCAGATTGAGGTCGTGGTAGGTTCTGCGCATGTGCCAAGGTCGCGGAAAAATCACCCGCAAATACTGAATCTCGCAAATACCAGATTGCGAATATGCAGGGGCTCACTGTATTGAAAAACAACTGAAAGACAACATTGTCATCAGTCACTAGCCTTAAGCTACGCCAGGGCAGGTTTAGACTGAATGTTAAGAAGAGGTTTTTCACAGAGAGAGTGATCTGTCAGTGCAATGGTCTGCCCAGGGAGGTGGTGGAGTCGCCATCTCTGGAGATGTTTAAGAGAAGATTCGATGAGGAGCTCAGTGACATGATCTAGTTGGTGGGAGGCTTGGTGCTCATGGTTCCACACTTGTGGTCCTGATCCCTGGGTGGATGTTTGCTTGGGAGTTGGACTAGATGATCCTGAGTGTCCCTTCCAACTCAGAATAACCTGTGAACCTGTAAAAGTCCTTCTTATCAAACCTAATTTCTTTTTATTGCAAGGTAACCCACCTAGCTGACCAAGGGAAGCCAGTGGATGTAATATTTTTGGATTTCTGTCAAGATGTTGGTATTATCTCTTATAAAATTCTCCTGGACAAAATGTCCAGCACACAGCTGGATAAACACTTCATGGGGTGGGTGAGCAATTGAGCTCATGGGTCAAACAGAAAGGGTAATAGTGAATGAGGTGACATCATTCTGGAGACTTCTCACTAGTGGGGTTCTTCAGGGCTTCATCTGGAAGATATATTAACAAGTTTTCAGATGACACAAAACTGATTCCCTCAAAGGCAGGTAGGCCCTGCAGGGAGTTCTTGACAGATTAGAGGACCAGGTAATCACCAGCCATATGAAGTTCAATACAGAAAATTTCCAGATTCTGTAGCTGGGATGGGGCAACCCTGGATCTGTACAGACTGGGGAATGAGGTGCTGGAACGCAGTGCTGCAGAAAGGGATGTAGGGGTTCCCAGTCAGTGGCAAATTAAATATGAGTCAGCAGTGCCCTGGCAACCAGGAGGACCAACTATGTCCTGGCATCAGGCCATCTATGTTGAGGGAGGTGACTGTTCTGCTCTGCTCTGCACTGGTGTGGCCTCACCTTGAATATTGTGGCAATCTTGGGCACTGCAATATAGGAAAGATATCACACTATTAGAGAGTGTCCAAAGATGGGCAATGAAGACGTTAAAGGGTCTAGATGGGTATCGTATGAGGAGAGGATGAAGTCACTTATTCTATTCAGCCTGAAGGAGACTAAGGGGAGACCTCATAATATTCGAAAACTTCCTCATGAGGGAAAGGAGAGGGACAGCCACCATTCTCTTCTCTGTGGCCACCAGTGATAGGATCCATGGGAATGGCCTGATGTTGCATCAGGAGAGGTTTAAGTTAGGTATTAGAAAAAGTTTCTTCACTCAGTGGGTGGTTGGATGATGGAAAAATCTCCCCAGGGAAGTGGTCATAGAACGAAGCCAGACAGAGTTCAAACTGCATTTGAACAATACTCTTGGGCACATTGTATGATCCTTGATGATGACCATGTACAGGGCCAAGAGCTGAATTCTTGTGAGTCATTTCTAACTCTGCACCATATTCTATGAATCTATAATTCCATGATTCTATACAGGCTAACAATAACAGATGTTACTCTTGTATTTTTATAAGATTCTGATGTAATCTACAGCTCTGTTTTGTACGATTTCAAAATTTCATTGTATTACTCCAGGAACACTCTTGGGCAAGTAAAGATAGTTTCCTTATTTTTTCAGTTTTTGAAATGCATATCAAATATAAAAGTAGTCTAATCCAGACCAACATGAAAGTAGTAGCTAAAGATCTCTGAAGGAAATGTCTACTATTGTGGGAGATGCTGAACTTTTTTTGAGACAAGTAAGACCACCTGAAATGTTTTATTTCATGGATGGTAATGTTTCAACATTTATCTGAGAGCCTTCTCAGATATAGCACAGCTTGAGCACAGAATTCTGTTTACCTTGATTTTCTCTTTTTCATTTTGTTCTTTGACATGCTTAATAAGAATCTCTTACAGGTCAGACACGAGTGAACTCTGCTGAGAAAAGAAATGAACGCTACATAATGTACAAAGGCAAGTTGAGCCTATTTTCTAGGTTACTTGTCTGTCCACAGATAACCCCACTTCATGACTAGGCTTTGTCATACACACTGCTTAGTTTTATAGGTCATATAGGTGTTGTGAACTGCTGGTTGCTGGTGAAAAAATTAGTTGACCAAGGTCTGGGATTTGGGATGTAAAAGAAACTGTAATTAGACTAGATGAGGTATTTCAGATTTGTGTAGTCCATGGCTGGTCTTAAATCTACTTTGTCCTTATGGTCCTTTTAATTTTCTAGTATGCTGTAGTAATTGTGTTAATTTACTACTCATGCTGAATGTAAGGTCACAGTGTCTCACTTTTGTCTGTACTTGATGGCTTATCACCTATTCAGGAGTGTAATTTCTATTTACTATGTGTTTTTGATTACTGGTCCTCAGTAAGTCCCTCTGAAGGAACACTGAACAGGTTTTCTTTTTTCTCTCTAACAGTTACTCAGTAAATTCACAAGACGTAATGTAAATGTATTCATGAAGCAAAGTGAGTCCCTCTCAGCTAATGTTAGTTGTGCTCATGGATGTGTTCACCAGTCTGTTGAATGCATTCTGCAATTATTTCTTTTTAAAGCAAGAATGCAAATAGAAGACCATATAATGAAAAACTTGGGCATTTTTTTTCTGTTTCTGAACCTCTTTTTCTCTTACATACAATATATGTGTTGATTCCAATGGAACACATGTGGCAACATTCCCCGTACTATTTCAATATTTCAGGAGATGATTTTGTGAACATCCATTTATGTTCAAGCCCAGTGCACTGCTCCTCCCTGGCCATTATTGTTAGCAGACATTCAGTAAGATATTGAAATAGTCCAGTCATACACAGTGGAAGAGATTTCTTTTTTCATAAAATATTCTGTAAAAGCATTTGAATTCTTATCTTCAGTACTTATGTGGGAAAATGAAACTGATCTAGAATTTTAAAATATATTTTATTTTTATAACTTATAGAATGACAAGGGAGAGAACATGCCAGATGGACTATTTGGCTTAAAGTTCTAACAAAAATGGAAACAGAAGATTACAATAATCAGACAAATATTACAGAATGAGTGAAAATTCCCACAGCAGTTTGGTTTAAAAGTATTGGAAAAGTTACACGGCCAGTTTGCAAGCATTTCAAATCATCAAGAATTAACAATTTTTGCTTCAAAATACTTTGTCCAATGAAGCTGTCTATTTGTGGATCATGCTTGATTTTTTCTATTGGTGATTTTCTGCTTTGCATTAAATAGTTACAACATTTATTTAGGGAGATAGAATATGTAATGGTTCGTGACTAAGATAACAGTACAGTGGTTAGGGCACTGACCTAGGAGTAAGGATGCTCTTAAGGGCACAGGAATGAGTGGTGGTGTAGTGAAGGTGCAAATTCTTCTTCTCTATTTGTGAAAATAGTGACACTTTTAAAACAGAAGTTAATATTCTTGGCATTTCAGAGGTAATTTTTTAAAAAAAGTAATTATCAGAAATAGTGCATGTTCGGAGAAATTGATGGAGCTCCTTTTTTCATGTATGAAATGTTCTTGTCAATAAACATTCTGCTTCAAATTTCCTTGAAAAGCCACATACACTTTTTGGGAAAATACATCTCAAACTTCCATATGTCAAACTAAAGTGCATAAATATGTCATCTAAGACTCACATTTTTGGGAAAAAGATGCAGAAGACATAATATTCTAGAAAGTCCACCTCTGACTGCAGGATGTCTTTCCGTATCCTCAATATAATTATTCTTCATTTTCATTAATGTAATTGAGAGTGATAAAAATTAGTTGATTTGTGTGCAACATTGATGTTAGAATCAAATAAATGTCTTTCATGATAATGATTGTTTGAAAGATAAATATTTGATGTTGCTGAGTGAAATAGAAATTGTTATATAGTTATTTTTTCTCCCTCATACATGTCTTATATATTTTAAATTAAATTGGGTAACATATTGGTTCTTTTTTAGTTACCCCTATAATGTTTATGTTCAAAGTAGACACTTGCAATGTACATCAAATACATTCTTGACTTTTTATGTACTATTTTCATATATCTTTAACCCATGGTATTTATCTGTTTGCTACATTGTGATTGTAGTATTCTCTTCTTTGCCAAAATACTAAAATAAGTATTTGAAAATAATGTTAGTATTCATGTAGCCAAGGTTTACTTCGAAGATCATGCTAGTAGCTTCCCACAGAAAACACCCTTTTCTAAAAAAAAGAATGAGTATATAAATCGCTTTTGACACATCCAGTGAATAACGCTGACATTATTTAAAATGATCTCTATTTACTCAATAGGGAAATAAATAGGAGGGAATAGGAGGGAAAGAATGGGATAGGATGTTGCAAGTAGGAGACAGAGATTTATACAAATGTACTTGAGAGTAGAATGAAATATTATTGAGTAGTTTTCAAATACTTAGCATTTTCAAGCTGTCATGTTATTTTCTGCACCTTTTTCACATGTGGAAAAATGTCTGAAGTTAAATATTTTTCGTATGTGACAGCTAAACTGGCTTTCAGAGTAAATGCCCTGGACAAGTAGTTCTGTAGTTAATTGAAACTGCTAAAAATTACTATATAATTTACAAATTAAATTTACAAAGCTGCAAATTTCTTGCAGCTCAGTCTATCTCAGAACTTAATTTTTTAAGGACAGATCTAATAGGCACTTCAATGTTAGATTTCCCCTAAACTAAAATTTTCAAAATGGATTCTTCATTACAAAATTAAAAATTCTAAGTTTTCCACTGATATCTTAGTTCTTCAGAAAGAAATGTAGTAACTGGTGATATAGATGATCAGGGAAGCAGATATTTAGTACATAGTGCCTGACTTGGAGTCTAGAAACTATGGATATAAATGCAGAGAGCTGATTTTCATGTTCTCAGGTCTGGTTATACATATAATATGAAAAAAATTTGAAGTAACTTGAAGAAAACAGAACTCCCCTCTCCTGTTTCTGTTCAACTCTATAGAAACATTTAAGCAGAAAGTCATACCCATTCTTGCTGGTTTGGGCAATTGTTGAGCTTTATTGCAGACTAGAGAATTTTGGACAACTTCAAATAGAAAGATAAATACTTCTTGATTTCACTCAAACCAGGACACCTTGATGGCTCTAACATTCTTGTGGATGAGGAGTTTTCCTGTTTCTGATAACAACATGAGAAAAGAAGGGATTTCTGCTGTTCGAAAGAGAAAGGGAGATTAAAATGACCTGTAGTCAGATTAAAAATGACCACATTAAGAGAATGTCATGTGTTGATTTCAACTATTCGAGATTAGGAAAGTGACAATTCACTCAATTGTCTCTCAATAGGAGAAATCACAATTTCTCCAGCTGCAGAGTCTCAGTACTTCCAGCATCAGAGAATCAATCCACAAAGTTTTCTTCACAGAATCACAGAATATTCTGAGTTGGAAGGGACCCACAAGGAACATCGAGTCCAACTCTTAAATGGCACCACTGTCTCCCTGGTGGGAATCAGGCCCCAGTTTTCCCCATGTGGGGTGGGGACACCACTGTACTAAAGTGGATTTTTCCCAAGAAATACCAGAGCATTATTTCTTGTTCTCAATTTATCTTCACTCTCCTTTTTTAATAAGACCCTAAGATCTTACAATTTACTTAAAGCATCAACCTGATGCTTGTTTCTGCCAGACATTTCAAAATTAAGTCAGAAATGGCAGCATCTAGAGAGTTTATGAGCTTGAGTTCAGCAGAGGTTTTGAGACTGCATCACTGGAAACCTACCTGAGACATTTTTTCCCGCCAATTTACTATTTTGGTACTGAAAATATTTCCCTTTGATAATATATATAAAAGATAGCTAGGTCTAAAACACACGGAACAAAAATCCCATATTCTTTCTTAATAATAAATTATTAGTGGAAAAATTATTACTACATGAGTGGAGATTAGCTCTTGCACCTACTTCACAACATTCAGACTTCTATGTGTGACTTTCTTTTTCCCATTATAGTTTTCAACTCTACCAGGGAAGTAGAATTTTATATATTATTTGGAATGAATAAATTTTAATTAATATTAATTTTAATTAATATGATAGTGAATGAAAATATTTATTGGTCCTCATAGTAAAGATTAGCATAAAAAGAACATGACTGAAAGTATGCTGAAATAGACTTTTATTTCATTTGTATTTTTCCTGAAACTTAAGATCTTTCTTGAATAAATTGCTATCCGATCCTTCTTCATTTATTCTTTAGATTTCTATCTACTGTCTTTTACCTGGCAGATCTGTGTACATGCATTCCTAAGGGAGGAATAGAAGAAGAGAGTGGAAGGAGGAGGATTTAAAGCTGCAATCAATTAATCTGTTGCTAGGAAACTGTCAGCTGCCCACTCCAAAAAGAGCAATCATCCAGCTGAAGTCAGCAGGATATAAAATGGAATTGTAAAGCATTCTAATTCCCTTTCTTGTTTTTAATTTTTGTTATTTAAGTTTTGTTTTAAAAGTGGTATATTTTTTTAGGAGGAGGGAGGAGAAGTTTGATAGCAAGGGTCAAAATATCATAAATGTTTCACTCTTAGTTGAGGCTCTTAATTAACTGGTAGCAGGAATTTGTGTTTGTGTTTGGCTGTCTTTTTTAACCAATATGAACTAGAGTGCTGCAGTATGTAGAAATATATTACAGAAAAGCTCATTTGACCACATCAGGTTAGCCTGATGTGGTTTGATCTGGAAACACTTTGAAAATAGGCATTTTATGGAATGTCAGTTAATTCAAGATAATGTATTTGAAAGACTGAGTTGTGGTTGGCAGAGATAAAAGATAAGCCTGCCTGATACATATGGAAGAAGAAGATTTTATTTTACTGAATTAGAGCTCACTCAAGTAAGTGAGGGATTGCAGACTTGAAAATGAATGTAAACCATCAGCCTGCGTGCTCTGTGTATACCTTATACACTACAACTTTTTATGATTTGATATAAGTAAATGTGACATAGAACACAAAATGGCTGTGATTTGGGGATTCAGAAAATTATACATTTTAGTGAGCTAGGTAGGGGCTTAGAGATTTAAGGATTTTAGTGAAT
>WEKX01026805.1:30036-40522 GCA_013390025.1 Pitta sordida | reverse complement strand
AAAAATAAAATTGGGACATACCAGAACTGGCTATATTTCCTAATCTCAAAAACAGAAAGAATTTTCTCTGTTATAGGAATGAAAATTGCATAATTTTGTTTATTTTTCTTTATTTACTTGCTCTTTGTAGTGATAGAACTCTGTATTCTGTAAGGAGTTGAAAAATGTCTTCTGAAAATGAACATGGAGTTGGGACAAACTTTGCAGCACCAGAAATGGGTGATCATGATCATCTGCTGCCCCCATAACTTGGTATCTGTTCATAACTTACTCTGCTCTTGCCAAAATAGAACTGAATTCAGGTTCCTAAGTGTAGGAATGTGGCATTACAGATTCAATGGAGGTTAAAGGGGAGTACCCTTATCTTGTAGTATCTGGTCTCTTCCTTTGATAGTGTGGCCTTTAAATATGTATCCTAGGTGGACCTTGGCACAAATCAGAGCAGAGAGTGCAGGGATGGAGTTGTGATTGTTCATACCTAGTACATCACAATGTGTGAATTCACTTTGGTGAAGCACTGAAGGAAGAAGGGATCACATTTGTCACTATGCCAGTGCAGACCGGACTCTACTCTAAACAGCAACTGCATTTATGAGACACTTTATTTTACTTGAGGCTTTGCATTTTAAAGATTTATCATTTTATGCCCTATGTAACTGTCTATTTTGCTTGTGTCTGAAGTCACCTTGAGGTCTGGGAATCAGCTGAGATGAAGCACGGTAATTGGGTACATATACTAGTACAGAATATAGGAGAAGCAAGAATAAAGGTTTAATCTGGAAGTTATTTTTATCTCCTTAGGGACTATAAAGAGTTCACCATCTCTGGTGAACAGGAAAATTTTGAAATTTCAAGGCTGAATAATCTTTGACTGTAGTAATTTGCAGATTTATTAAGTCAGAAAAATCTGTTATCTAAATTTTAAAGTTCGTATTAGAATAAGGAATTCTGGAACTATGGCTTCTGTATGATTTTTCTTGTGACATCTACCTGGGTTTTTTACCTCTTGTAGCCAGGTTTTTGTGAAATGTCATAGGGGTATGCAAATGACTAATAATGATATTTTATTGATTTCTAATGTTTAGATTTTTTTTATGTCATGCTTCAACTCTATCTAGTAAAAATTCATTCTAGGTGAAAAAAATCAACATATTAATTATAAGCTAATTTTAGTTTTGTTTTATATTCAAATTAAGTATTTCTAAAGGAAAATTTACATGCTGGATCCACATACTCACTGTAGTTATTGATTTTTAAAGTGTGACTAAGAGGAAGCCCATAAATACGCACTGTATTTATTCCTTGAGTGCACACAGTATTGGAATGAAGAGGGAGATTAATTATGTTACATTACAGATTGTCTTGAAATGACTAGAGTTACTTAGTATCAGACCACTTCCAGGTGAACTTGACTCCTTGGGGCAGACTTCACACATTTCTTATCCTAGGTTTAGCAAAATAGACCTGCATTACATTGCAAAATAATATCAGGAAATTTACTTTCTTGATTAAATATAAACTGAGTTTTCTTTTAACAGAAATAAAAACTTAGCCAAATATGACAAGTTACTAAAATGGAGGGTGGTGGTGAAATTCCAAAACAAAACCTGTAACCATATTGTCTCCTGTAGTTTCACTCCTGGAGGTTATGCAGTCTCAACACAAAATGAGACAGAGAATGTTCATTGTCTCTCCAGTTTTGTCTCCTTAATAATATCACAAAGAACACACAAATTGCTTTAAGAGCAATATAATGTAAACAATGAATTGGTTTTTTTAAGAAAAATATTGTGCATAAATAACCTATCAACATTTGCTATGTGATAGTTGAAGGTGAATCTTCTGTAAGTTTTATGTAGGAAAGAGGATATGAAGTCTCAGAGGAATCTTGACTATGGTGATCTTGTAATGATGGAATTCAGAATCCTGAGAGGAAAGAGTAAGGGAAGTAGCAGGATCACAACTGTGGATTTAGGAGAACTGACTTTTACCTGTTGCTTGGGAGATACAGATTATGGTTCTGGAGCGAAGATGGTCCAGGAGAGCCAATGCTTTCCAGGGATTACTTTCTCTGAGCAAAATAATCCTTACCTACGTGGTAAATCAAACAAAGGTGTCAGGAAGCCTGCATGGTTGAGCAAAGAGTTCCTGAGTAACCTCAAACATACAAATGAACTGTGCAAGCAGTGTTACATGACCTACTACAAATGTGTGACTGAAAGACTGGGGATGAGGTTAGGAAAGACAAAGTCTAACTGGAGTTGAAACTAGGAAAGAGTAAATAAGGCAGCTAGGAGCTAAACAAAGACTAGAAAAATGTGCATATGCTGACAAAGGGAGCAAGGATTTCTGGAGACAGAAGACATGGAAAATATGAAGGAATTTGACACCTTTTCTGAAGATCAGGGAACTACGTACTGGGCATCCTCACTTGGATACATGAGAAAATAATGGATCAAATAATCCTGGAAACCATTTCCAAACATAAAACCAGAAAGTAGTTTGGAGTAGTTGATTTAGACTTATAAGAACTTGACCAACCTCACAGTCTTGTACAATGAGGTCACTGTCTTGGGGCAGCAGTGGATGTTTTGTGTCTTCAGCAAGGCTTTCAACAGGTAACTTGCATAAAAAAACTGATGAAGTATGTCTTGCATGAGTGGAAAATGAGGCTAAGTGAAAACTGGTTGAACTACTGGGCTCCAGGGATTGAGGTCAGTGGCACAATTTGGACTTCAGTAATGTACCTCAGGGAGGAGTGATTGATACATCATTTGATAGTGCTGTCATTCAGAAGGACTGTGACAGACTGGAGAAATGGGCCAACAGTTAGAAAGGCTTAAAGTCCTGTGCCTGGTGAGGGAACAACCCCATACAACAAGGTGGAGTGGTGACCTACAGACTGGAAAGTGACTTTCAGAAAAGGAGCTGAGTGCTGTAAAATGACGAGTTCACTGCAACAAAGGTCAACAGCATCCTGGGCTGCATTAGGAACATTGTTTCCAACAGGGCAAGAGAGGTGATTCTCCTCCTCTGCTCAGGATGGCTGGGATCACATATCAGGTGGTGTTCAGCAACAGACACAGATTGAAATATGGAAAATTCTGTTTTCATCTACGAATCAACTTTTTAATTCTGAGGGTGGTCAAAGACTGGAACAGGTTGATGAGAGAGAGGTGGTGGAGTCTCTTAGCATCCCTGGAGATAGTTTAAAACTGCCTGGACATGGTCCTGAGCAGCCAGCCATAATGGACCTTGTTCTGAGAATAGAACTAAGACTAGCTGATCTCCAGAGGTCCCTTTTGACATCAGTGGTGCTTTGGAAATCATTAAGGCCGCAATTTATTTTTTGATCGTATAAAAATTTTTTTTGGTTGGATACCAAGGGAACATTGAAGTTCCAAATCTTTTATTATTCAATTGAACTGAATTTTCATTGTCTCTATTGGCAGCAACTACAGTTTGCCATAATTTTTCCTTTCTTTTCAGTTACATAGGTTATATCAGTGCAGTTATAGAGAGAAAATAAAGACAGGTACTACCCAGATACATGAATGGCTGCAAATGCCAACTTCATTGCTATAGGAAAATAACTTGTGCAGCAAAGAGGCTAATATGAATGCTGACAGACGTGTTGGTGGAAACTTTTTCTGCAGTGATGCCTGTGTAGTAGTTTTCCTACTTATAATCTTGTTTCTAAGATCATTTTACTAAGATATCTAAAAACACATGTAAAAAAAAAATCTTTCTTTGTACATTCTTCAGTAGAAACTATTGACTTTGATTACTGTCAAATAATGGACAGAGTTTATTTTTGAGGGGGAATTGTATTAACCAGTTTGATGAACTAGGAAATTCAAGGTGCTCAGGAGGCAGGTGAGTCCTCGTATTTTTAGAAAAGGTAGAAATTATATATTTTCCTTAGCTATTACAAAATGAATTCCAAATAAAATAAATAACAGTATTATTGAAAATCTAAAGCATTTGAGGGCTACAGGGATTTCATGGTACCTGAACATGAATGCAGAATTCTTTATGTATCTAGTTCAAAATCACTGATTTGGAAACTTACACAACATGATGGCAAATAATTATCAATCTCCTGCATCCAGTATAATGTAGTACATTTACCACTTTATGCCATTGCAGAGTAACTGACACTTTCAGCTCTATCAGCAAACTCTTAATTGGTTGCAATGTAAAAATATTAAGATGTCAACAAATCATTTTTGATTTTTTAATATTCACAGAATAAAATCACAGAATACTATGAGTTGGAAGGAACCCACAAGGATCATCTAGTCCAACTCAACATCTAATGCTCGTACAGAGACCGAACGCACACCCCAGAGTGGTAAACATAAACCTAGTTCCCTCACAGGCTAACAGGCCACTCTGAGCCAGAAGGGACCCACAGGAGCATCCAGCCCTACACGCCCCAGGTAGACCATGTCATTGAGCTCCTCATCAAGTCTTCTCTTAAACACCTCCAGGGACGGTGACTCCACCACCTCCCTGGGCAGTCCATTCCAATGAGCGATCACTCTCTCTGTGAAAAACTGCTTCCTAACATTACGTTTAAAGCTCCCCTGGCATAGCTTGAGGCCATGCCCTCTCGTTCTGGTGTTGTCGGCCTGAAAGAAGAGGTCCACACCCACCTGGCAGCAACCTCTCCTCAGGTAGTTGTAAACAGCAATGAGGTCACCTCTGAGCCTCCTCTTCTCCAGGCTGAACAACCCCAGTGCCCATAGTCACTCCCCGTAGGGCTTGTCACAGATTCACATATTCACAGAATATTATGAGTTGGAAGGGACCCACAAGGATCATCTAGTCCAACTCATCATCTAACACCCNNNNTGTTGCACCATTCACCAGCACCCTCTGAGCTCGTCCTTCCAACCAGTTCCTAACCCAACATAAAATGTTTCCATCCTGTCCGTGCTTTACTAGTTTCTCCTGAAGCTCTATTACAGTTAAACTCCATCCTTCGCGAGGAATGGGACAGGCTACAGCCCTTGCAAAACACTAAACTCGCAAAGAAGTGCAGGTCGTTAATACGCATGCAGACCACGCCCATTGCCCCACACCCAGGCACTCTGGAGTGCTGTGGGAACTTTTCTGCTTCTCCCCTCGGACTGTGTGAGCACGGGGGAGTTAATAGAACCATTTCTGAGCCCCCTGTGACTTGGGAGCCCCCCTCTCCCAACCTTGAGAATCCGCGGGGCCGCTGCGACCAAATCCCGTGACACTGCTCCCGCCCCCTCCCCAGCCTCTGTGCTCATGCCCGCTGTGCACCGCTCGCTGTCTGCCCTGCACCCTGCCGGTCCTGCGCCCCGCCGGCACTGCCACGCAGCATGGGGGGTTCAGCTGCGGCAGTGGAGTGAGCATGTCCCACTGGCCGCCGTGGCCAGCGCCTTTCCTGGGGCACTTCCCTTCCCCGTCTGTAGCCGTGGAAACAGTAACATGCACCCGGGGGGGAGTCAGTTCCCCAGCTGTGCTTAGAGTAACAGGGGACAGCGTGACTCATGGCCCTCCCCGTGGGGCCGGGGTGACACCGCCCCACAGGGAGCTCTGGCACCGTCCCTCAGTGGAGCAGAGGCACTGCGCATGCGTGAGCCACATAAATTCACAAATGGTGGATTAAAAACTGCGATAAATTCACCTCGCAAATGCGCGGGGTCGTAATGCAGAGGTCGCAATAGAGCAGGGATTCACTGTATATTAAATGTACAGTTCTGACAGAGAAAGGTAAATATCAGTTATTATTTATTTTTTTAAGTACAGGAGGAAGCACTGAATAAGTAAAATAAGCATTTTCTGTCTGTAGTCATGGTTGTCTTCTGCGTGGCAAAGAACGTTATAAGTCAGATAATACTGCTGTTGTCATCTTTAGTGTTGAGCTGTGTACAGCCTTAAAAATATGAGATAACATTTTCTGAGTCAATGTCTTGATCTATATATCATTAAA
Source organism: Pitta sordida (assembly GCA_013390025.1). Taxonomy (NCBI): domain Eukaryota; kingdom Metazoa; phylum Chordata; class Aves; order Passeriformes; family Pittidae; genus Pitta; species Pitta sordida. The sequence goes on along the minus strand of WEKX01026805.1, from coordinate 34,554 downwards.
TCCAATTTTTTCTAAAGTATTATGGCATATTTTCCATAACTCGTAATAGCCTCAGATATATTTGAAAGAGAATTGAAGTTATACTTCTTAGTGAAAGGGAAGATAATTAGCAATATTCTTTACTGCTTGAGATTTCATATGAGATACAGTTACTAAAAGTTCCAGTTCTGAAAATGGGCAGCTGATAACTAAATTTGTTTGTGTATTTGATATTTGAGTAATTGATCTGGATTGCTGTGTAAATGGGAGTTGACTCATGTAATAGTAAAAAAAATCAAAGCACTCAAAACCTCAGAGAAATCACCTGAAAATGATGAACAAGAAACTGTTAACTTAAAGTCAAGGGGTTGTTTACTAGTGTTTATCAATTTAAGACCTAAACTATTTAAAAAAAGCCCCAAACAAGAAAAATACAGTGAGAAAAGGCATGAAAAAAGGTAGTTATTTTCTTCTCTCTTGTAACAAAAATGTGTTGCTGAATGGAAAGTTAAGGACATGACCTTGAGACACACCAAAGCCTGACAGGCTAGAGATTTAGCAGATGGTTACTTTCCATAGTAAAAATAAGCATGTCAGTACAGTGATCCTCCTCATAGTCGCAGTCCGTAATTTGCAGGACCCACATACTTGCTGTTGATTTTCCAGCGAGTTGTGGGATGTGGTGCATGTGCAGAACACACAGAACCTACTGCGAACACAGTCTGCTCATGAATATGTAAATTGGTCCCATCCGGGAGCCGGCACGGTGCAGCCGGTATGTGTTTTGTGTAAATGTGTGTTTTTGCACGGCTGGAGTTGTCCTCCACCAGGCTACAAGACGGGGTGACGAGGCTGCCATTGTTTGTGTGTCATTAAGTGCCCAGGGGCCGCACCTGCCACTCGGCACTCGCTGCTCGGGGTCGACCCTGCGGCTTGGCACCCAGCGCCCACCTCGCTGCTCGCCCCCCACTCTGGCGCTTGCCTGCCTTGGTGAAGCACAGCCAGACAACTGAGACAAGCCCCGCTCTCAGGACCATCCTCCAGACCTTATTAGGGGAGGGGGCACGGCTACGGGTGTGGTGTACTTGACTGTGTAGTGGGTTCGCTATCTTTGCAGATTCTATGACTAGTGTGAGGAGGACCAGACCCAACAGCCTGCGAGTAACGGGAGAAACACTGTATTGCTAAGAGGTTTTGTAGTATTGCTCATTATTTTTTGTATGTTGCAATGTTTATGAAAAGTGTTGTAAAGGGTGGTTAATCAAGTTTTTGTTGCTGAAAAACAAAAAGGGGGAATTGGTGGGATAGCTGCTTGCACTTCTATAGGCGGCAAGGTGCATGAACAATGTAGCTTAGCAAATAGCAATGCAAGGTGAGACACATGGGTGATTTAACTGAGCCAATCATAAAGGATAACTCGCAGGCACTGAATGTGGTTACAGAATGCCTTTGATTTTGCTAATAAACACCTTCGTTTGATCATCCTGTGGAGACCTTGTCCCTTATTGCCACATCTTCATATGTAACTTCAATACATTTTCAGTGTTAGCAGAGGTAGTAATGATGACATACAGCAGATACAATACAGAGCTTCTACTTAGAAAATTATGACAAAGATGCCTGTGGTTTTTTTCCCCAAATGCACAGTCATGCTTGTGTGTTTGTTTTAATGACAGCAGAACATGTACCAACATACTTCAACAAACTGCAGTCGCTCTTTTACTTACAGGCATAGAGGCAGAAAAAAAGCCTATTATATATAATATAGTTTATTTTTAGAGGAATTTGTTTTCTATGCTAGCTAAAAAAAAAGAACTTCAACCACATGTTTTTTTTCTAACTACGGGATTTTTTGTATATATTACTTTTCCCCCCCAAAATAACTATTGATCTGGAATTAAGTATTCTTGGTAGCAGGGGTATAATGTGGCAAGGGTGCCTGAACTCCAGAAATATTGTGGACAGGTGACATGGCAAGTCTTGGACGATGGTGTGTGTTTTATTAAGATTTATCTGGGTGGGGGGATTATAATGGATGCTGTGCACAATTCTACAGTGGCATGATCCACTGATGCTTCTCAGTTCAAGAAAGATGTGGAGGTGCTGTAACAAGTACAGAGAAGGGCAACTAGGACGGTAAAGGGGCTGGAAGATAAGCCCTACGAGGAGAGGTGGAAGGAGCTGGGTCTGTTTAGCCTAGAAAAGAAGAGGCTCATAACTATCTATTGCTGTCTATAACTATTTAAAAGGAGGTTGTAGCCAGGCACGGGTTAGTCTTTTCTCCTTGGTCTCTGGGGACAGGACGAGAGGTCATAGTCTTAAGCTTCAGCAAGGAAAGCTTAGACTTGATATTAGGAAAAGGTTTTTTATTGAAAGAGTGATCTGGATTTGGAATGGGCTGCCCGCAGAGGTGGTTGAGTCGCCAGCCCTGGACGTGTTCAAGGGGCGGCTGGACGAGGTGCTGAGTGATATGATCTATATGTAGATGATAGGTGAGTTGGATTATAGGTTGGACTAGATGATCTTCCAGGTCCTTTCCAGCCTTATCTATACTGTGTGATACTGTGTTTCATTGTATTAATTAGACTGAAAAATGTAAACACAGAAAGATATAGATATGTATATACATTTCTAAATACAGAGAATTTAAGAAGCATTATCATGAAATGTTACGACAATTTTAATGTAGTTTTTAGTGTTAGTGAGGCAAGGTACATAATTCCATTTTTTGACTCATTAGTGAAAACTGCATGAGACAAAAATAAAAATCTTATAATAAGTGGCAACAATTTTTTTTCTTGGTTTTTGAATTGCTTGAAATACTTTTACCTTGGGAATTCTAGTTTCGGTTTTTGTTTTTGCTTTGGGTTTGTTTTCTAGGGAAGCAGTTAGTTTATTGTTACAATTTCTCTCTAAGTGCATGCTAAAGTTCATGCACTAAATAAGAGACACATCATACTTTTAGACTGTCCAATAAAGGCAGTGAATTCTGTGACTGAAACATCTATAAACTGTGATCCTAACTGCAATTTCAAAGGGAAAAGATGATTATGAATTAAACTGCTGTGATTTACACAGGTTTATTTTCTTCCAATATCATTAGAAACTCTATCTCTCCCTCAAAAAAAAAAAAAAAAGAAAAAAAGTCCCTCATCCCTAAATATTCTCATAGTGATGGAATTTGGCTATGCAGTTCCATTATTCTGAGGGCTGAATGATTAAATCCAATGCAACTCTGAGAAATTAAGACTGCTACACTGATTTATCATCATCACTGTCTATTAGTCAATTCTAAACCCCTAGACCTTGTGATGAACAAAGTATTCCAGTAAGTGCAGCATTTTAAATTCCATTAAATTACATTCTGCTTTTTAAACTCAATTATCATGAAATCAATTCTAAAATTTCTTCCTACTATGAAGTATTAAGAAAATCATGGTTCTAACTTACAGAAAATGCTAGATTTTCTGCTGCTGTATGATTTATGGCATCCTGCTGTATATACTTAAAGCAGGGTAAAAGATTCTTAAGGTCAGCTAAAGTACCCTAAAAATAGAATGTACTAAAATGAATACGTTTATAAACAGTTTCCATTTAAATTTGATCTTGTAAAACGTACCAGGCTTTCCCAGGCTTGAGAAATGTAAAACAAGGGAGAAATTGCATGGTGCAAGAGAAACCTGTAAAATCTAATTTGGTAATCTATGGCTGAAGATTGAATTACAAAGAGGAACTCTGGAGTTTGAGGAATTGGGATCTGATTACCAGCTAATTTTTTGGGGGTGTATTTTCTCATACAAGATTATACAAAGCATACTGTGTGTAGTTAATCCTTAACCCTTCTTGAAACCCCCCAGAGAAAAGCTGTACTCCATGGAGTCCTCTGCCTCTTCATTCATGGCAAAGAAACTAGGACATTTCATATTACAACCTATGTACAAATGAGAGACAGTTTTGTGAATTTTTAGAGTATATTGGAAAAATAAAGTACTGCATTAAAATGAGTTACAATGGAAAGGAAACTCCACTGTCAACATCTCTAAGTAGTATATTTAGACATTTTATTAGGTGATTGATATATTAGTAGAACAAAAAAGGTTGCATTTTGACCAACAAAACATTATTCATACTCAGAGATATTGCAGAATATGCAAAATCACACAGAATCACACAGAATATTCTGAGTTGGAAGGGACCCACAAAGACCATCGAGTCCAACTCTTAACACTGTCTCCCTGGCGGGAATCGAACCCGGGTCTCCCACACGCCAGGTGGGGACACTTACCACTGTACTAAAGTGGATTTAGAGACACAGAATCACAGAATCACAGAATCACAGAATCAGTAAGGTTGGAAAAGGCCATAGTGATCATCAAGTCCAACCTATCACCTGTTACCTAATCTAATCTAGTCAAACCTGTTACCTAACCTGTTGCCATCCTACTACCAACACATCATCCTACCTATAACACACTACCCTAATATCTAGGTCATGCCACAAAGTATATCATCCAACCTTTTCTTAAAGACCTCTAGGGA